>JARKIC010000166.1:0-402469 GCA_029378375.1 Mycena olivaceomarginata | reverse complement strand
TATATATTCGTTGCTGTCTTGGGATGAACTGACTGATACTGACCTGGATGTTTTTTTCAGCACGCCGGTAGCATTGCAATACGAAAAGTTTTACATCCTGATGCAGTTCGCATTCTTGATAGTATCGTCGAAACACTGTCCTACTGAAAGGCTGGATTAATGTGTACTTGTACTTCCGAGCGTCTGTGCTAATACTGGATTTTGTTCACAGCGCAAAGTCATTCCAAGACCTGTCGTGTCAGACATGACCCTCGTTCTGTGAGTTCGCGACGTAAAGCCGAGCCAACGTCACAATGGCGCTGGCTTGGATTGGCGTTCTGGCAAACGAATACGGAGACGACGTGCCCTTAAAAGACGATCTGCCTCAGCGCGCACTCGTTGGAATGAATCTCATATACGATCTTGGACATCCCGATATGACCTTTACTTCCATCCCGGTAACCGCCTGCGTGTGGGATGCTGTGCTCTGCAGGACTAGTATGGAGTCCCGGACGTCGGTATATAGAATGGTTCTCGGGAGCCGCCAAAGCAGGCCCAGTAGGAGAAGCATACAAGGATTACTCCCCGTCGACTTCCTCGCTTGATACTTGATGTTGTAAACGTGCAACATGGGTTCTTCGGGCTGCAACAAAGTGAATTCTAGCAAACAATAAAGGTACCAAAAAAACCTATTAATATAGAATATCCATGAATGGATGACGAAATCTAAGAAATCTCGTCCCCCCAAGCCACAAGTTCACTCCTGATGCCTCCAATTTGGGATAGACGGGATGTGCTGTAACAAATGGTTTGATATGATTCTCGATATATCGGCTTTTGTACGAGAACAGGAAGGACTGCAGGCAAGCTACTTCGGATGGCAAGCATCGCCAAATGAGCATATCGACCACAACCGATCCGTCTATGGTCGGTGACGAAGCTAAAAGACGGAGATCCAAAGACTGCAACTTGGGAACGCGATGTCCTGTGAACGCAGCGAACACTGGGTTCATGTTGATGACACGATTGGGGATTTGGAGCTTTAGATGGATAACCGAGGGCGTGGATTTCATTGTCATTGTCATTTCAAGCACGGCCGACTTGGGAGTGACATACTTACTCAGTTAAGTAACTTACCGTGGCGACGAACAGTTAGGCACCGCCACACGCGGATTTACGACATCAAGAAAACCGCGTCCATAGCGAGCCATATGATCCGTTCTCTCCAAGCACTGCATAGGCTCTCTAGCGGCGTCTATCGGACGGCTGTAACCCGGGTTTTCTTAAATAAATAAGTTACCACCCCGCGCAGCTCGGTTTAATACAGGGCCAACTACTTGCCCATTCCTTCCATATTCTTCCTGCAGAAGATGCGAGGACTATAACATCGCACTCTTTTCGTTCTATCCCTCGTCTCGGCGTCGCGCCGTAGCTACGAGACTCACAATTACTACGTGGTCGAACACGACGCTCGGCATGCACCTCTGGCCGCGGTATCTCTGGCACTAGGCGTCGAGGTCGTTGAACGCGCTGGAGAGCTATACCAAACCATTGGCTTGTCAGAGCCCAAAATTCTCTGGAGAATTTTGCTGCGCGAGACGAGCAAGAGCGAGAACCGTGTGCTTGACACCTATGCGCGGCTTCGGGCACGGTCCCGTGACTCTGCGCTGGCGGCGCGAGCCGACGATGAAGCTCGGACGGCGCAGCTATCAAATACCTGTCCCGACAAACTCTTCGGCAGCGCGTCAAGCGTGCTCCGCCGCCCTTCGGCAGCCCCAGCCGTCCCAGAAGATGCTCGGGCGGTGGCCTTGCGTCTCGGAATCCAGGATCCATTGTTTCCCAAGCAATGGCATCTGCTCAACGAGGATGCTCCTGAACATTCTATGAATGTGATCCCGGTCTGGGAAATGGGTTATACAGGGAAAGGCCGTCATCTCGTCCTTTGTTGATGACGGGCTCGATTATACTTCCGAGGACCTCAAGGAGAACTTTGTGCGCAGCTCGGTTTGTTTACGCGCCCAAGCTCATGTTCCTACAGGACTCCGATGATTCGTACGACTTCAATGACCATGAGGTATGTAGTAGCTGTGTTTCTTTCAGTCTGCATGTTCCTCAGGACGTTGGCAACGACAGTTGTTGCCCACACCCAACTGGTGGACGATACGCACGGTACCCCGGTGTGCTGGACAGGTTGCTGCAGGCAAGAACAACGCATGCGGCCTCGGTATCGCATATAACTCGAAGGTCGCCGGTGTCCGCATCCTCTCCGGCGCAATCAGCGACATTGACGAGGCGGCCGCGCTCAACTACGGCTTCCAAAACGTCTCCATATATTCATGCTCCTGGGGCCCGCCAGACAATGGTGCGTTCCTCTTTACACTGAACGCACAAGTTAAAACTTTCAAAAAATTAGGAAGGGCCATGGAGGCTGGTGGCTATATCATCGACAAGGCCATCCTGCACGGTGTGAATCAAGGGCGGGGCGGCAAGGGGTCCATTTTTGTGTTCGCCAGGTACGTCCATGTCAAAAAAAAAGCCTATTCAAAGTTAAAGTAATTCCGGTCTGGCAGCGGAAATGGTGCCGGCTTTGGGGACCAGTGCAATTTCGATGGGATACGCGAACAGCATATACTTCTGTGACCGTCTCCGCCGTCGACCACAAGGGAATGCGGCCCTACTACTCTGAGGGGTGCACGGCGAACATGATTGCGGCAGTACAGCTCGGGCAGCGGAAAACACGTCGTGCGTACATGAGATTTGGTGCCCAAAATGCCCGCTGAGTATTTGCCCTAGACGACCACCGACAAAGGAAAGGACAAATGCGCGTCTGACTCACGGTGGCACCTCTGCCGCTGCGCCGAACGCGGTGGGTGTATTTGCGTTGGCTGTCGAGGCCAGGCAAGTCTCGCACGAACTCCCGTTATGTCGCTGTTAATATTCGAAAATTAGACCTGAACTGACGTGGCGCGACATCCAACACCTTTGTGTCGAAACCGCGCGCATGATCACCGGATGACGAGGACTGGGACACGACGGCGGCAGGACGCAAGTATAGCTCAAAGTTCGGGTACGGTGTCCTTGACGGGCTGCGGTTCGTCCAGGCCGCGCGGGAGTGGCAGCTCGTCAAGCCGCAGGCCTGGTTACAGACGCGGACGATTCAGATCGAGGGCGGGACGATGAACCCGATGCAGACCTACTCTGGCGGCGAAGGTTATCGGGCTAGGAGGCGTGTCGTCGAAAATCTCGGTCAAGTGGGATCAGCTGCAGGATGCCAACTTTGAGAAACTGGAGCATATCACTGTTCGGGTTTGGATAGACCACACGCGGCGAGGGGATGTGGAAGTCGAGCTGATGAGTCCTGGTGGGATCAGGAGCGTCTTGGCCGAGAAGCGCAAGGGCGACTCTGCTACCACAGGATTTCCTGGCTGGAGATTTATGACAATCAAGCACTGGTGAGTCTTGGGGATCTCTTGACAGGCAGGCTCTTCAACATCGGAATATCGCAGGGGCGAGGAACATCGTCGGTGATTGGACTCTCACAGTGTCCGACCAAGCGTCTGCCGAGCACAACGGGACCTTCCTCGGCTGGAACATGGTGTTCTGGGGCTCGGTTATCGACTCTGCGAAAGCGGTGCTGTACGAGGTGTCCCACGAAGACCCAGTTCTTCCCTCCGCACGAAGAGCCGCAGCCCCTTCCTTCGGCCTCTACCACCAAGCCGACGGTCTATTTATCCACCAAGGAAATCAGTAGCAGCACATCTACTGCCTCCGCCGCCCCACAATCCACAAGCCGATCCAAAGGTAGCAGCCGCGGAGGGGACCGTGTCGGCGGAAGCCCTGCCCACCCCGAGCAAAGAACCGTCGCAGATCTCCATCATCATGGATGGCCTCACGCACAAGCTCTGGACGTACATCATCCTCGTCGTCGTCGCCAGCCTCGTAGGCAGGATCTTCCTCTGGCGATGCCGTGTGCGTGCGCTGGCGGTCAGGCGTACGTCGCGCTGCCAGGAGACGGCAACGGCAACGTGCACTGGCGTGTGGCCGGCACTCGGGCGATTGGGACGACGATGCCGATGAGCAGACGGGGCCTCAACAGCAAGTCATACAGTGGTGACGAAAAGTTTCTTGCATGCAATCGTTCTGGCCCGTGATGGCCTCAAATCACCTTAAATCAACCTCAAATATGAGTGATTTCGAGTGTTTATGCACCATTTTATCCATACCTACACTGTACCATTAGTCTTGTAATAAAATAAACAGTGGTTTTCTGAAAAACCAAGTCTGTGGATTTGAGAGATATCAAAAAATGGTATATGCTATCTCAAACTACTTGTAAATGCGCCATAGATATGTTGGTTGTCCCAAATTAATAGAGGATTTGGGCTCAGAATATCATTGCAAGTTGGCTATTTTCAGTGTTTTTTGATGCCATTTTGAGCCAGTGCACTGGTTCTGGTATTGCGGCGCAGCGATTGGAGAGGGGACTGACTGCCCAAGGCAACATGAGCGTTCGGGAAAATTTGATCGTGGCGGTGCAGTATTGATGATGGACTGAATCGGGAATGATGCTTAATATTGCCAGTAGAAGTTAGAACATTAAATTAATTTCTCCGGGCTCTCCTCCACCCACTTAGAACAGATTTATTTCCGAACTCTATACAAGTGATCTGAGGATCGACAATCCACTAAGTGCAATGCACTCGTATCCAAGGGGGTTCGAACCCTTCAGAAAAAAAAACGCAGGCGCAGTCGGAGAAGCGTATGCGTCCGGCAACAAGGATTACTCTCTTACTCCCCACCCTCATCACAGTCGAACTTTCCTCGCTTGATCTCGCTCGAGGTAACCGTGAATGGCTTCTTGGGGCACTAGTCATGTCTGCATTGTTTGTAACAAAGATGGATTCTAGGAAACAACACCGGTGGTCTATGGAAGAGAAGTATCAAGAGAGAAGTACCAAGAATATCGAGTGAATGGATGGAGAAACGGTGTCTGTTCAAGGCGCAAATTCGCTCCAGATGCCTCCAATCCGCGATAGACGGGATGCGCTGTAACATATGGTTTAATATGGTTCTCAACATATTCGCTTTGGTACGAGAACAAAAACTGACTGCAGGCGAGCCACTTTGATTTCAAGCATAAGCATCTCCAGGACGAGCATATCGACCACAAACGATCCGTCTATGGTCGGTGACGAAGCTGAAAGACTGATACCCAAGGACTCCAACTTGGGAAGGAAATCGTCATGTCCTGTGAACGCAGCGAACACTGGGTTCATGTTGATGCCGCGGTTGGGAATAAGAAGCTTTAGATGAATAACCGAGGGCGTAGCTTTCAAGCACTCGACCAATGTCTCCATGGTGATCGGTAGGCAGGACAACGTCAAAGTGTCGAGGTGAAAGGCGGACTGCGACACAAACGATAGGAATGGGGACATATCGATGACGGGTCTACTCCGAACATGTTCGAAGCCAAGGGCCAAAGTCTTCAAGGCAGGGGTTTTCAAACAGCGGAGGAGCGTCATGGGCATCATATCCTCCATTTCCGTATATTCATCGTCCGCCCATGCCCCACCCAGATTCAAGGAGTGCAGTCGGGGAAGTGAGAAAATGGTATCGGGCAGCGCCGAATCGTCATACGGGGTAATTCGAAGACAGGCTTCCGCTAGATTCGAGGCGTGGCGAAGGAGTTCGAGGCAGGACTGCACGTCGACACTCTCAGTGCCAAACTTGCTTATCTGGTGCCAAGGAAGCTGTATCCTGGTTGTATATTTATCCGGGAAAAAAACGTCGCGTAATTTCGGTGCATCGAGTATCGGACGATCGGATGAGCGGGAAAAGATTTTCAAACTTCTCGAGGAAAGGATAATTTCCGTGGACGGGGTGTGATAATGGCAGATCTCCTCTGATCTCGATATTTTGCCACTGCTGCGATAGCCCGATGTCCACCAGCTCGTTAGGCGTGTCAAGACACACGTCGTTGGCGTCCAAACAGATCGAGAGGGGAGTATTCCGTGCTCTAAAAAGCCACTCGCGGCAAAAGTCGATGTAAAGTGCCGCCGCCTGGGGAGTGTACCTCTCGGTGTTCAAAAGGTGAGATTCGAAGAATATGGAGTTCCAGAGCTTCGGCGTCGACAGGGCAACACTCCTCCACTGTCGGCACACTACACAGAGGACAAGGGGAGCGTCGTCGAGATGGGGGGTGACTAGTAGGTCTTTGTCGAACCGAAGGCAGAAGAAGAAGATTTCTCCCAAAACTTCGGGCGGCAGTGCCAGGATGCGTCGACTGAGGGCAGAATATCTCAGCCGTCCATCTCTATTCACCAGTGTGTACTGGTTTTGGTATTCTGGTGCGCGATTGGAGAGAGGGCCGACTGCCCAAGGCAACATGAACGTTTGAGAAAAAGTGTAACTGGGGCGGGTGCAATATTGATGATGGGCCGAATCGGGATTCTCAGTCGCAGGTCCCAGGATCATATACTTACGGTAGAGCTTTTATAGGGTACGTCTCGGGGAGGCAAGGTTTAGCTGTCAACGTATTATAACTACCGGTACGACAAGAGCCGAAAAGCCACCACGATCAAATGTAATACTCATTCGGCATATGTATGTAGGGTACTCAGATACAGATACAGGATAATAACACAACTAGGAAACCAAAAATCACTCTCGTTCTGTTTGCTCTCTCCAGTTGTTGCCGTTTCCGTGAACCACCGCTGCACGGTTGATGTTAGTCCTTAACTCATATAACAAGGTTTTGAAACGTACCCAGTGGTGTCCAAGCCCCGCTTCTTCCCAGTTTTCGCCTCGTCCAAGAATTGGTTAAGCCCGAACACATCACCCGTGTCCTTCTCGAACTGGACGGGGCCCTCCCGAATCTCCTGGTCGGCCGACCCCTCGAAACCAACTCGGGGCTGCCCAAGCCCAAATCGATCATTATCCAGCGCCTTCCCGATGCCCTCGTCCGTCCCACCACCGAACGATTCCTCGTTGCCCTCGGGAATGTTCCCCCGCGCCTTGTAAATCGCAGCAGCGGCAGTCGACCCGTGGAACAGCGGGCGGTCGTAGAGGTTGTACGCATCGTCGTCCGCAAAGTTGCCCGAAAGCGACTCCTGGTTGAACAGCCGCGAATCGAGCATCGAGTCCTTCGAGAGCGTGGGCTTCGCGAGGCCGAGCGCGACCTTCTCGGAGATGTCGCGGTTCTGCTGCCGCGCGAGCTGCTTCGCGCGCTGCTCCGTGCCCATGTTGTTCATGCGCATCTCGCGCTCGCGCTCAGTGGCGCTTCTCCCGCCGCATGTCGTCCCGGATCTTGCGCGCCTCTTCGTCCTCCTCGCTGCCCTCGTCCTCGGACCCACTGCCGCTGCCGCTGTCACTGCCGTAACCAGCGAGCGCGGACCCGACAGCGGCCTGCGTCGCGCGGTGGGTTTGGGTGCGAAGCCCCCGCGTTCTTCGCGCGCACGTTGGGCCAGGACACGCAGGTTCTCTTCCTTCGAGTCCTTTTCTTTTTGCGCCAGCTTTTGTTGCATGAGGGAGCGTTGCCGGACCTCCTCGCGGGCGTGTCGGTCCGCGACGAACAGGGCTTCAGAGAATTTCGCAAAGTTGTCGTTGATGTGCACCTATGCCTCTCTTCAGCATTCCACGTTAACAGGTGGGAAGAGCGCTTACATCTTGGAGGCCTCGTCCGTCCGCTGCCAACCGCTTATCAAGAGGAATAGTGAAACCCTTGTTGTTCTTCCAATTTGAGATGCAAGGCGGGATCATCCACTCCTTCTGCTCCGCCGGGGTGGCTTTCCGAGGGGGACTCCGCAGAACGGGCGGAGGAGGACTCGGAGGGCCGCGGGGTATCTTCTTGTGCTTGAACCTCGGCGGCTCTAACGGATCCTCCACCACCGTCGACATCTTGATTATCCGCTGCTTCAGCCCGTCCGAGCCGTTCTGCTGCCCCGGCGTGTATCGGATGAAGGCCGTGTGGCCGACGCTGTCCGGAACGTGCTTGGGTTGCGCGGCTTTGATCTTGCCGGTGACCAGTTTCTCCAGCGCCTGCCGCGTTTTCTCGGCAGTTTCCTGCACTTCCTCCTCCGAAGGCCGCTCCATCGTCCGGTCCTCGTCTGTCAGGTCTTTCCGATGCAGAAGGGGAACAAGGTCTTTGAACTGGGACTGGATGATTTTGTCTTCGCGTTGGCCTTGGTGGGCAATGGCATCGTAGCGAACGTTCCCTTCGCTGTCTACTTGGAGTGCAAGCGTGTTCCCGGAAGAGCCCTACAATTGGTAAGAAATGAACGAGTGGTTAACGAGTCAACTGACCTTCTTTTTGCCCAATTCCAATGGGTATTGGGCGACATGACACTCCGGGTATGAACCACCATCGCCTAGCGAATGTATTGGCTTTAAATCACTGAATTGAGAGCGAACCCACCGAAATCCTCTTGAGAACTAGGCTTCCATCCCGCCCGCTGTCCATAAGGCGGGATCGTCGCCCGAGTAATGAGAACCTGTGAAGGAGCAGCAGGTCGTGTAATTTCCGACTCATCCTCGACTGTCGGGGTGAATAGGGGCTGAGGGAGTAGTCTTGAAGGGAATTAGAATAAAATATCGGCTTGAACGAGAGCAAAGACGCACGCAGCCAAAGCAGCCATGGTGAACAGAGAGAAGTGGTGAACTTAGGTAATCCTAAGCTGACATAATCTCCCGCTCCCGAGCTCCGTTCATCCCCTTCCCGCACGTTCGTCGAGTCAGGTCTCGTTCTGTAGCCTTATATTCTCTCGCCCTCTTATACCGCCTAACTTATCCGTATTTGCGCATCCGACCTCCCTCTGATTTTTTTCTCAAGTCTGTACTCGCCTTATCTCGAGTGCAGCATATTGGACCAGTGATCTATAGAAGGGGTAGCTCCTTCTAGGTCGCCAGTCTACCCCCCGGCACTGTATGACCTTGCTCCATGCTCACTTCCACCTACGGAATATCCAGGCCTTCCAGCGCCTGCTGGATAGCGGTCATGACCGCGGAACACATACCGCCGTGACCGGAAGCGCCGGCAAATCCTGGAAAGGCGCAAGCGCGCTCAAATCCGTCATGGCGTGCGACGTCAATGCCGTGGACTCGCTGGGACGCACCGCTCTCCATCTTGCGTGCGCGGTTCCGGACAGTATCGAATACGTTCGGGCGCTGTTGAAGCACCCCAATGTCAATATAAATCTCCCGGACGTGGAGAGCCATTGGACGGCACTGCACCGCGCCCTGTATAACGGGAACCTTGCAGCCGCGTTCGTCGTCGCTTGCATTTTATGGCCCGGACAACGTTGACGCAGCAATAACAGACTTTTACTTCTGCAACGGCCCGATATTGAGATATCGCTCAAGGATTTGGAAGGTCACACGGCCTTTGATTTGTACAATACGACGGTATCTGGAACTGCTCCAGGCCACGCCCTACATGCGGAATTGCACACCTGGGGTGCTAACAGGTAATTATTTCTGCGTCAATCGAATATTTCGCTTATCTATCGCCAGGAATGCTGCTCTAGGCTTGGTAGACAGTGGCGATAGGACTTATCCGGACCAAGTGACCATCCCGAAGGAAGGTCCTGAACCAAACTCGACCGCCCGATTCTCGCCGCTGCTCGCGCGCCAGATTCAGATGTCCAAGCTTCACACAGGTAAGGTCCGGTTCTAACCGGTAGTTTCCGAAGCATTAAATTTCGTCAAAGTTGTCGTGACGTCTGAGGGCAAATCCAACGTACGCTTGTGCGGGTTCGGCAGCGGAGGACGGTGAGTTGAGAAACCACGTCAGTCAATTTTCGCTGATGTAACTCTACTTAGCTTGGGACCAGGACAACACACGCAATACAGCCTTGTCCCACTCCTCAGCTGCCTCAATCCATCGTCTCGGTAGCCCTTGGCCAGGACCACACGTTGGCGCTTACGACTGCTGGCGAAGTGCTCAGCTGGGGGTTATCGCGTTTCCACCAGCTTGGTTATGTAGTAGAACCGTCTACGATCACCGGTAGGCTCGAGGAACCTATTCAGGCTACCCCACGGAAGATCTACGGGCCTCTGAAGAAGGAAATTGTCAAGGGCGTCGCTGCGTCCAAACAGTGCTCTGCGTGCTGGACCGCAACGGAGGTATTTACTTGGGGCACCAACAATGGCCAGCTCGGTATGTCGGCGCCCTCTCTTGTGTTTTTTGCATTTCTAAACTTCATTAGGATACGACAAGGCTGCACAACCCATCCAGGTCATTCCTCGCAAAGTATCCAAGGTCGTTCGACCGGTTTTAGCGATTTCCCTTACGGTGTGTACATATACCTCTTTCATATCCATCTCATTATTCATATCAAATCCAGGACCATGCTATGGCTTGTCTGCTCGACACCCAAGACGTCGTGTGTATATGGAACGACCGATATATCAAGATCATGTGGGTTATGCCCATATCCACATTTACGACATTTAATAAAGGACTACAGCTTCCCCACGCATGCCTTCCCGTCTGAGATAGAGCCCTACCGACCTCCGCAAGCCATGAAGCTCAAGGACGCCCACATTGCCAAAATTACGAGCTCCGAGGACACCATCGCCGCCCTCTCGTCCAACGGCGAGCTGTTCACCTTCCCTGTGCCCGACCCAAGCGACACCGACGCCAATGCGGGCCGTGGGTTCAAGCCCCAGCGCGTCTGGGCGCTGCGGAAGCAGTTTCAGTGCCGTGCGGGACGTCGCGCTTGGGGCGGATGGTACGATCATCATCTGCACCGAGTCGGGGCACGTTTTCGTGCGCTCGCGCAGCGGTAGCAAGACGGGCCAGGGAGGCGGGGGCGGCGCGGCGTCGAACAAGACGTTTAAGTTCCAGCGGGTGCCGTTTATTCAACGCGTGACGCAGGTGTGTGCGAACACCACCGGTGCATTCGGCGCGCTTCGGGTGGATTTCAAGCCCATGCCGATTTGTGTTACGGGAAATACGATGGCGGAGGACCTTGCAGCCGTGCAACCGTACATCGCGTCTCCTCCGCGCGCGCATTTGAAGGACGAGTCTGCTCCGGTTCCGGAATCGCCTCGGTGGTCGTACGTTGGCGGCGACGAGGGCGAGGATGCTGAAGATGCGGAAATCGAGGCTGATTTCCGACGCCTTTGGCGTCTGTGCAAGTTGCTTGATACACGGGATGCGGCGCTGCCTGCGCGCTGTGGAGCCGATGTCATGGTGCATGTCCGCAAGTTCGCTTTTCCTGCCCACCGAGTCATCCTCGGGGCCCGCTCTGCTGTCTTGTGCCGCGCTCTCGAAGGGTCTAAGCTGCACCACGATCAGCTGCACATTACTATCAAGCCGTCCTCCACTTCCGGCCCTGTGCGAACACGCCTCGATATCAAGGGGTGTGAACCCTTGACCGTCCTTATTCTGCTGGAATACCTCTACTCTGACGACCTGCTGGCGATTTGGGACCGCCGTCTAGGTTCGGCGCTGGAGCGCGAGCTCACCACGCACGGGATCAACCCGGGACAGGTGAAGCTTCAGCTGCAGGGCCTCGCGGGCCTCCTCGAGCTCCCGCTCCTCAAGGAAGCCCTCCAGTCGTCGTCCAAGCGCGTGCCTGCGCCTTCCCTCGTGCGCGACATGGATCGGCTGAGCCGCGCGGTGCAGCCTGGTCCAAGCACAACGACGCCAATTGCTGCGGACGTCGTGCTTCATTTGGCTGATCGGGACGTGTACTGCCACTCGGTGATCTTGCGCGCGCGGGTCTCCCGTCTTTTCCAGCTTCTTTGACGAGGACGACTGGACTGTGAAGCGGTGGGACGCCGATGGGACCATCAAGGTCAATCTCAGCATCTACGGTGGCATGTCATGGAGTATGTCCTCCGGCACATGCTCTGTGGAGGGGACGCCGAGATTTTTGAGAACCTTGGTGAGTATTTTTCACACTTGTTGGTTGCCGCGACTTGGAGCTTATTTTCCCTTGGCTAGAATTTGCACGGTCGGTTGATGAGGTTTTGGAATTTATGTCGAGGTCATGGCCGCTGCTGTGAGAATATTTGATCGTATGATCCAGTTCATTCGGTTTACCTTTTTTTTAGACTGAGCTGCTCCTGGATCGCTTGGCTCTGCTTTGCTCGGCGGTCATTCTCAGATGGACGGATATTAACAACGCCTGCTACATACTCACCGATGCGTCCCATTTCCATGCGCAGCAACTGGTCGAGAGCGTCCAGGGATACATGACCGCCAACATGGAGACTCTATTGGAGAGTCGGCATGCTTGACGATCTGACCCCAGCCTTGATCAAGCAACTCTCCAAGTTTGTAATCAAGACACAGACCAAGAAGAGTCCGAAAGTCCGCTCGAACTTTATGGTGGACAGAGCGATGGCAGTTTACGGGGACTGGCTCGCGCTCCAAGATATTCCAGAGACCATTATCCCGTCCTCCAGGTTTCCGACTCGCAGAGATGCACCACTGTCCCCAACGCCGGCGAAGCGTAGGCGGTCTGGAACGGTGTCGTTATCGAACAGTCCTGTCATTGCGCCTCAAGCGTCAGCCGCCGTCCAACCGTCCAACCCCACCATCGATGACCTCTTTGAGATGGATGACTCGGAACTTGTCCTCCCGGCGCCCTCCGTTCTGCCTACAGAACCCGTTGTGTCTACCTCTACTGTTCCCGTTTGGAAGGCTTCATCCACGCCTCGGTTCGTTATTCCAAGCTTTATCAAGCGGTTACTCATTCATCTGCAGCGTCAATATGAAGGCAATAATGGCGGAAGCTGCTTCACAGACTGTGCCTCGCCGTGAACCACACGATGCAAGCGAACCCGTGGTCCGAGTCACTTACCAAAAGACGCCGCAACGGGAACGCAGAAAGCTGCAAGGGTCCAACGATCTGTTTGACGGGCCTTCGACTACTCCTGGGCCGTCGCGTTCTGGCTCCTCCCCATGGAAGCTTCCGCCTGCTCGGCACGCCCCCGCTTCGCCTACGAACTCGCCGCCCATCGCACCATCCACCAGCTTGGGTCGTCCACAGGAAGCTTTCCCCACTCCGGCAGCCGCCGCCGCCCCGTCTACTCCCCCTCGTCTGCGAGGACCTCAGCCGCCTCAACCCAGCCTTGGTCCTGTATTTGTCCCGTCCCGGCAGCCTAATTATCGCCCGGCTCCCTCAAGCGTCCGCCGCGTCTCGTACGTCTATTTGCCTAACTTGCATCGTCGTTTTACTCATCGACCGCTTTCTCCAGAAGCGGAAATAAAGCTTGGACCCAGCCACCGCCTGCACCGGTTGCCACGCCTTCCTCCCCTGCCTCCGGTATATCGCTCGTTGCCATTCAACAGCTACAACTCGAGCAGGGCACGTCCTCCGGCAAGGATAAACGCTCACTGCGCGAGATACAAGAAGAGGAGACGGCTCGCCAAGCCGAGGAAGATTTCCTGAAGTGGTGGGCTTCTGAAGAAGAGCGGGTCAAGGCTGAGGCCGAGGCTTCTTCTCGCCCGCGCGATGTGCCCAAACCCCCTAGACGAAACAAGAAGGCCAGAAACCAACGGCCATCACTGCCAGGACCTATGTTGTCTGCTTCGCATGCTGCTTAGACTTGTATATTAGCCCCTCATGTTTCTTGATTATTGCACATGGAATATATGCACCAGGTATAGGTACATTGTTGAGCCCAGAAGCTGAATAGCGACGCGCGCGGTGCAAAACCTGAGTCCAGTCATGTGATCGCGACGCACGTTGCCCTCCGCCGCCCAGTTGCCCCTTGCTTTTCGCCAATGCCAGCTTAGTCGACGTGTCCGACCAGGAAGTCGCATTCTACAAGTTGACAATGCAAAAACCTAGTCAAGTCATTGTCCTCAGTTTTGCGACTGTCTGGCTGGGACTCGCATGGCTGCTAGTCGCTAGAAACTGGATGCATCTGAAGGATCCTTTGGTTCTGACTGAACACCACCATCCCTTTGATATCCGCAAGTCCTGGGGAGCCTATTCTCCGTTTTACTCGGTGCAGGAGTACCCACCACCGCCCAATGGATGTGAGATCACACAAGTATGGAAGTCTCTTGAAATTATTGTGTATCGTTCACAAGTGTATTCCAGGTCAATATAGTGAGTATTCCTATAAGTGTAAGCGGCACTCTGACAATTTCATTTAGCTCCAGAGACATGGCGCCCGTTATCCGACTTCTGGAGCATCGATGAACATTGTATCTGCTGTGCGGAAGCTCCAAAGTGTAGATAAATATGCGCACCCAGCCATGGAATTTCTGTCCTCCTTCGTTTATACGTTGGGCACCAACGACCTTGTTCCCTCTGGCGCCCTGCAGTGTGTAAATTTGGTCCGTTTCAAAGTAGGTTCAGCTCATGAAAGCCTAGATCCTATGAAGCTGGGGCTAGCGTGTTTGAACGCTATGCAAATCTCGTTGATGCAGATAATGTCCCGTTTGTGCGCGCGTCAAGCGGCGCCGGGTAGTCGATAGCGCAACTAATTGGACAGCAGGTACGTCCGTCGTTGAATATGCACATCCCGCAGTTTACCTTCCCGGAGGTTTCTCTGCTGCCAGTCACCACAAATACAACCCACCTCTCTCGGTAATCCTGTCCGAAACGGTATGTATGCATCCATCTGTCGGGTTTAACTAACCCGCGAACCATATCATCACTAGGGCAATGACACTCTAGAAAACCACATGTGCCCCAACGCCGGCTCCTCAGCCACGCAAACCGCCGAATGGCTGGCCATCTATGCGCCGCCAATAACCGCACGCCTTAACGCCTGGGCCCCCGGCGCTGACCTCTCCGACCGCGAAACCTCGGCACTCATCTCGCTGTGCGCCTTCCATACGGCCGCCGCCACGCCTGACACCCTCAGCCCCTTCTGCGCCCTGTTCACCCTTTCTGACTTTACCTCTTTCGATTATTACTACGACGTCGATAAGTACTACAACACGGGATATGGCGCGCAGCAAGGACTCGGACGCGTGCAAGGTGTCGGCTTCGTGAACGAGCTCCTTGCGCGCCTGACACGGATGCCCGTACGCGACCAGACGCAGACGAACCGCACGCTTGACTCTGACCCCGCAACGTTTCCGCTGAACCGCACCATCTACGCGGACTTCTCCCACGATAACACGATGGTCGCAATCTTTGCCGCGCTGGGGCTCTTTCGCCAGCCGCGGCCGCTGAGCACCTCTGAGCCGGACGCGCGGAGGACATGGCGGACGACACAGATCGTGCCTTTCAGCGGAAGGATGGTCGTAGAGAAGTTGGCGTGCGATGAGGGCGAGGAGTACGTGCGCATCCTGGTCAATGACGCGCTGCAGTCGTTGAACTTTTGTGCCTCAGAAGAGGATAGTTTTGGAGTGGACCTCTGTTCACTTCATGCGTTCGTAGAGAGCCAATCTTATGCTAGAAGCAACGGAGGCGGTGATTGGGAGAGGTGCTTCTCCTGAATTTAACCTAACGGTGACATTTGTATTTTAAACCCCATAATATTCAATGGAGTAGCGGTGTATGCGGCCTGTCGAGTGGAAGGTATAAGACGTGTCGACTGGCATTTTATTTCAGTAAGGATAGGTAAAATCGTCAACCTCAAATTTGCCAAAAATTGATCAATCTGTACATCAGTCACCTTTCTTGAACGCCCATGTTGCCTTGGGCAGTCGGTCCCCTCGCCCATCGCGCGCCACAATACCAAGACCAGTATGCACTGGTCAACGAGGATGGATGGCTCCGGCTTGCTGCGCGCAGCCGCCGCATTCTGGCATTGCCGCCGGAGCTTTTGGCGGAAATATTCTTTTTCTGCAACGAAGGTCTACGGGTCGTACCCGACCCCGACGATGCTCCTCTTAGCCTCTGCGCAGTGTGCCGACAGTGGAGGAGCATTGCCTTGACCACGCCGAAGCTTTGGAGCGCCATATATTTCGATTCTGACTTTTGGGCAACCCGCGCATCGGGGCCGCTTTACATCGACCTTTGCCGCAAGTGGCTTTCCAGAGCACGGAGTTCTCCTCTCACCATTTGTTTGGACGACTCCATGCCGATGCCACTGCCAATTCCCTGCTTGAAATCATCAGCGGGCTGTCGCAGCAGTGGCAAGACATCGAGCTCGACGTAAATCTGCCGTCAACACACCCTGGCGACGGAAAGTACCCTTTCCTCGAGAAGTTGCACATCTTCTCACCCCCACCCAATCATCCGATACTGTCTTTCCGCGACGCACCGCGACTGCGTGACGTTTTCATATCGGGATATACCACACGGATACAACTCCCTTGGCACCAGCTAACCAGGTTTCGCACTGAAAGTATGGGCATAGAGGCCTGCCTCGACCTCCTCCGCCATGCCTCGAATCTTGCGGAGGCCTATCTTCGAATTTGGCCGTACGACTCTTTGGCGCTGCCTAATGCCATTATCCCGCTCCTCCACCTTCACTCCTTGAACCTAAGTGGGGCATTGTTTGACTCTTATCAACATGAATATATGGAAATGGTGGAAATGCTGCCCATGACCCTCCTCAAATGCTTGAAAGCCCCTGCCTTGAAGACTCTGGCCCTTGGCTTCGAGTCCTTCGAGAATAGCGACCCGATCGATATATCCCCATTCCTATCATTCGTGTCCCAGTCCTCCTTTCAACTTGACATTTTGGCATTATCCCTCGTACCGCAAACCGCGGATGCCTTAATCAAGTGTTTGAAAGCTACACCATCGGTCATTCGTCTAAAGCTCCAAATCTCTTACCAAATAGTCGATGCAGACCCACTGTTTGTCGAATTGACAGGCCACCGTGATTTCTTGCCCAAGCTGGAATCCTTGTCTATCGCTCTTTCAACTGGGAGATCGAATATAGACGCGTTGGTTGTGGCCAATATGCTCCTTTGGAGATGTATCATATCCCCGGTCACTAGACTGCAGTCCTTCCGGTTCGCGGTGACCTGGGACCGTGATCTCGAGGATTCTATCAAATCAAACATTAAGAACATCCCGCATATCCCGAATTGGAGGCCTCTGGAACGGACTTGGGCCTTGGAGAGAGGTATTTCGATGCATTCATGCATCTTCTGTAACGTCTGTCATTTGCCCTTCTCTTTTGATTGCTCCAAAAATAAAAATTGATACAACGGGAATTCATTACCTATTGAGGTTTAGGAATAACCGGTCGCGCACGCGGACCATTGATGGTGCATTCAGGGTAGGTCCTATCTAGTCGAGGCATAACCCAACTCGACCGTGAGCGAATTTGGCAATACTTATTGAGGCGGTATCGGCCCATCATCAATATTGCACCGCCACGATCAACTTTTCTTAAATCTCTCCAATCGCGCGCCATATTATCAGGCTCAGTGCACGCTGGTGAACAAGGACGGATGGCTCGGGTGTGCTGTCCTCAATCGACGCATCCTGGCTATGCCACCTGAAATTTTGGCTGAAATCTTATTTTTCTGCGCCGACGTAGGCCTACAATAACAGCATGGAATAGATGTCTATCTGCCCCAGTTCGTGCCCCGAATGAATCCCGCTGCAAGGTGCGCATTGTGGTGACGTTTGGCGATGCACTGACATGATGACACAGGCCCTAAGGGCCGGCTCACTGCTCAGCGCTCAGCGCTCAGCACCCCACCAATTGGCGGCCCTGGGGCGAAGTGCTGCAGCGTAAAGTGCTGAAGCGCTCTTGTTTAATCTAATGCGGATGTGCAGGTTGTACGGTGTATAATACTTTTGCGGAGGGAACTTCTGCCGTCTCCGGGCCGAGAGCCTGCTCAATCGAACACCCGCCTATATGACACCACAGCCCATTGCAACGGTTTCGACTTTCTCATCCTCCCCCACACTCCAAGATGTCGGCCTCCACCTCAGCGAAAGGATTTCCGTGTCGCCATCGTCGGCGGCGGGATGTGCGGCCTCGCGTGTGCCGTTGGGCTTGCCCACTGCGGGATCCGCGCCGACGTCTTTGAAGCCACGGTCCGCCTTCCAACGAGCAGCGTACGACGCGACTGACGCACCTCCCAGCCGAAATTCGACGAAGTTGGCGCCGGCGTCGATCTCGGTCCGTACAGCCCTCATCATCACCGACGCGTCTGAGACTTGAACGCTATTGATATCAGGCCCGAATGCGCTCCGCGCGCTGAAAGGACTGGGTGTGCTGGATGCGGTTCTTGCCCATAGTGATGAGGCGCAGCAGACCGCGCGCAGGATGCTCTACATGTCCGGCACTGGCGCGCACGAACAGGTGTACGATTATGAAACCAGTGTAAGTTTCGGTCTTACATAAATTGCTCTTTATACCTAGATACATTTCAGTCGGTATTCACTGCGGCGGATAATGGGATAGGGATCTACAGGCAAAGCTTTGGGTCTCTTCTTCGCTGGCTGAAGCTGACGGGGACGTTGACCCAGACCCACATTCCTCGCTGCTGTCCTACCCCTTCTGCCGGATTCGAGTGCGACCCACTTCAACAAACGCTGTACCTCCATCTCGACAACTGCATCGGGCTCGCACTGTATCCACTTTGCGGACGGCACGACACACGAAGCGGACCTGGTCATCGGCGCCGACGGTATCAAGAGCATCTCGCGCAACGCCCTCGTCGACCCCGCGAAGAGACCGCTGCAATTCACCAACACCGTCGCCTATCGCGGACTGTTGCCGACGGACACCTTACGGCAAGAAAGCGTCACCTCAGCCGTCGATACGCGCCTCTGCTGCTTCATTGGAATCGATAAGGTCAGTGGTACACACCTACATATCATCCCCATGGTTTCCGAAAACATCTCACTCGGCAGCATATTATCGCGTTTCCCATTAAATCGGGGAAAATTGTACTGAGCTTCCTGCAATAAATGTGTGAACGCGCTCAGAGTCGATAGGTTAATATCGTCGCCTTTGTGACGGATAACTCGGTGCCGGTTGGCTCGGTGGAGGTTACCGGGCCCTGGGTCAAGGCGGTACCGCAGCAGGAACTCCTCGACAGCTTCGACGGGTGGGGGCACGACGTTCAAGGCCATGCTGAAGCACATGAAGAGCCCCAGTAAATGGTGCATCCACGCGCTGACTCCGCTGGACACGTTCGTTCGTGGCAAGATCGCGCTGGTTCGGCGATGCTGTAGGCGTTTTCCCCCCGCCGCGTTAATTAACTGAAAATAGCTCCCCAAGGCGCACGCCATGACGCCCCATCTGGGCTCAGGTGTCGGACAGGGATTCGAGGACGTAGTCGTTCTGTGTGAATTACTCGGGCACTCGTCGACCAATTTATCTAATCTCGAGGTAAGGAAGAACGAAGCGATTTTGCGGGGGTCGAGGTGACTGACAAACATTATTATTTGTATCCAGGCCGTTCTTAAAGCATACGACGCTATCCGGCAGCCGCGTGCCAATATGGTCTTGAAGGAGAGCTTTCGGGCTGGGGTGATATACGAGAACTTCGGTAAGGCCGGGTACGCCACTGGCGCGGATATAGAGGGACATTTGGCCGGGATTTGGGAGCCTATTTGGCACCACAACCTGGATGAAGATGTCGCCGCAGCTATCGCGAGTCTACAGGAGCAAGGCTCCTTTCCGGCTGTGACGACCCGCTTCTAATCTAAAGCTCTCGATACTTTTTCAATCCATTCATTCAAGGCTCCTCTCCGGGTGTAACCGACTCGCGGACCCGATTTGCAGCTTCTAATGCTCTCAATATTCAGCCATTCAATCAAGGATCCTTTCCGGTTGTAACCGAGAATAAATGCTATTGAATTCTCGACATTCAGATCTCTATCCAGTCTACTCTAGCGATATGGACTTTGAACGTCTGCCGACTCTACAGTCGTAGTGCTCCTCTTAATTATTTGCGCAGTGTGCCGACAGCGGAGGAGCATTGCCCTGACCACGCCGAGGCTTTGGAGCGCCATATATTTCGATTCTGACTTTTGGGCAACCCGCGCATCGGGGCCGCTTTACGTCGAGTTTTGCCGCGAGTGGCTTACCGGACAGAATGCTCCTCTCTCGCTCTGTTTAGATGGTTGGAACTATTTGCCCGATGACGCGGCTACATCCCTGTTCGAAATCTGAATCATCGGTGGCCTCGCTCGCAGGAGATCATTACTCCCTCCACCCTCACACGACCATCCGATACTATCTTTTCGCAATGCACCGAGATTGCGCGACGTCTTCAGCGCGACCTATTCGACAAGGATAACCGCTTCCTTAGAACCAGCTCACCAAGTTTGGCTCCGAATACATGGACATAGAGGCCTGCCTCGAACTCCTTCGCCATGCCTCGAATCTCGTTGAGGCCCATCTTCCGAATTTCGTCGTACGACGCTTCGGTGCTGCCCCGACACCATTTTCTCACTCCCCGACTTCACTCTTTGAATCTGGGTAGAACATGGGTTCTTGATGCCACGATGGAAATGATACCCGTGACCCTTCTCGAATGCTTGAAAACCCCTGCCTTGAAGACTCTGGCCCTTGGCTTCGAGGATCCCCGGAGCAGAAACCTCGCCGATATATCCTCATTCCTGTCATTTGTGTCGCAGTCCTCTTTGAACTCCACACCCTGACATTGTCCTGCGTACCGGTCACCACGGAGGCCTTGATCGAGTACTTGAAATCCACGCCCTCGGTTATTCACTTAAAGCTTCAGATCTGCTCTGACTCGGATACCATTGACATGAACTCACTCGACTGTCGAGTGGTCGATATGCTCATTTGGCGATGCTTGATATCGATACCTGCTACAACAGCTCGCCTGCAGTCCTTTCTGTTCTCGGTGTCTTGCGACCGCGGCCTCCAGGATTCCGTCAAATCGCATATTAAAGCACACCCCGTGTATCCCGAACTGAAAGCATTGGGGACGGAATTGTGTCTTGACGAGATGTCATTTCTCCGTCCATACATTGATATTGATCTGTGGGCGTTTTCTGACACTTTCCTTCAAGATGCCTCGGTACTGCTCGAACCAAGACAAAATTGACACATACAACATGCATTTACATCTCTCACTTTTTAGAATGACTTTGACTGGAACGGATCGCGCCATCCAGGGCTCATTGACTGGGCGGCTTCTGACTCTTCTCGAGTCTACGAGATCCAGGAACAGGGTAATTGCCATATGATGCTAACTTGGACGTGACACTGAGTAACGAGACGAGCGAGTGTTTGGAGCACGGTTCTTGTGGTGTTCGACAACAAAGGATTCATAGGTCTCCACAACTGTCATTACAGTGTATTTTGTACTACATACAAGTTATCTATTCATCCATTGTATACCCCTCCATTTATTCGTCCAGATTCATCAGTACATTTCATTGGCGTTCGTTCACCTAGACATTCATTATTCATGCGATGTTGGGGGCACTCGCGTCGGTGGGGCTGGTCGGATCCGCGCCGTCGACGCTCTTCTTGTAGCTGTTCCATGTCCCAGTAAATACCGTGCCCGCACAGGTATAATCAGAAAACGAACCTGTGACCAAACACCCGCATACCCTCCTTCCTCGCCTTCTTGAGCACTCGCGCGAACGCATCCAAGCCTTCCGCCCACATCAGAACCAAGACAATGCCAACAGATAACTCAACGCACCTTTATCGAGATCCTCCATCGGAGGCCCGAACGAGATGCGGACGAAGTGGTGGCACGGCGAGCTGAACAGGTTGCGGCGGTGCGAGGGGTTGATGTCGAAGAAGATACCCGGGATGACGATGGTCTGCTCCTTGAGCAGCTCTTCGAAGAACGTCAGGCCGTTGTTCAGCGGCGGGGGCAGGCGCTCGAGGTTGAGCCAGATGTAGAATGTGCTTGTCGGCGGGATATCCACGTCCAGGTGCATCTCGTGCAGCCTCTTCAGCACATGGTCGCGCTTTGCTTTGAAGTGCCTCTGGAGGGCCTCCTACAGCGAAGGGCGTTAGCAACGATTCGAGAGGGAGAGGCAGTACGAACCTTTTCAATCTTGACGTACGCGGGGTCAAGGAACGGGACGGCAGCGAGCTGCAGCCTACAAATAGGCGTTGTTATTCAATCGTGAAAGTATCTGCGAAGAGCTTCACGCACGGGTGGTTAGCGCCGCCGTCCAAGAACGAGCCTGGGTGGAAGCTCAGAATCGATATACAGAAATATGAGGGGAATAAATACCTGACTGCGAGAGCGCAGTGACGAGGTTCTTGGGACCAATGACCCAGCACACACGCCAGCCGGGGAGACGCCAGTTCTGCACAACAGGTTATGGATTGCGGGGAAAAGTAAGGAGATGAAACCAACTTTGGTGAGACCATCGATGATGATGACCGAGTCCTGCAGCAACCCAGGTCAGTACTAGAATAATCGAAACGTGGCGCTTGCTTACCTGATTAACGTCTTCGACGTACTTCGCCGATGAGATCGACTGTCCATAGTCCTGCTCGTTCTCGGGGTAGATGTACCACGAATAGAACTGCGGAAAATGTCAAGTTGTCAGTTGGAAACAGGTATCCATCATACACAACGTAATCGCGCACCTCGTCGAGGATGACGGTAGTCCCTTCCCTACCGAGCGCAACGAGCTCCTTGAGGTCGTTGCCCCTACCGAGAATTAGTACCGAATACTAATAATAGCTTGAAACCGCCGGGCGTACTTGATGACCTGGCCGGTTGGGTTGCGCGGGTTGGACGCAAGGATTACTTGGAGACCCTGCGTCTGGATGTCCCGCTACGAAAGAAAGATATAAACCCTCCGAAGCTCACCAAAAAATTAGGCAACATACCTTGGTCTGAGTAATATCAAGGCGATATTTCGACTGCAATAGCGTGAATACGCCAAACTCCAGAAACTGCCGATGCGAGGCATACCTTGGGGTCGAGGCTAAAGCGTCGAATCGACGGTTAAACGCGATTATCTGCAGGATCATCAGTCGACTCACGCAGTAGGAACGGGCACAAGTCTCTTGAACGACGACAGGATCTGATCATACGCCGTGTAGTCGGGTACTTGATACGACTGCCGGTCCGCTTGACGTTAGGACGAAAATACACGAAATGTCGGGGGGCATTAGCGTACCGTGTAGACGTCACCGATGACCGCTGCGACGCGAGAAAGGCCTGCTCGACCTCCCGGAACGATGCACACGTTCTCGAAAGTGTACTGGCTCTCCTTGCCCTGGCGGTACGTGTGATTGTATAGATTCGCCACAGCCTCGCGGAGAGCTATAGTAAAAGAATAAATGAAACGAAATACATTTCTGAGCAGTCATTACCTTTCACGCCAGTGGTCGGGGCGTATTCAAGCGAGTCCGTGGGGAGGGGGATGGAAGTGATGCGCGGGTGCGCGTTGGGGATCTCACCGACCTCCGGGGCGCCCTGGCCGAGGTTCGACCACTCGTGCGACGCGGCGTAGCTGAATCCGTTCGCCATTGCGCGATCGGAACAGTAGATGACACCCGTGCTGCCTGCATTGCAGCACACTTAGAAAAATGGCCACACAGTCAAACGCGCGCCAGCGCACCTGGGTGCTCGATTCCAGGAACCGTCTCCTCATCCTACATACTCAAGGGTCAGTCACTTCCTCGTCGACCTACCGATCCTCGACATACCGGGTTGATGGTCTGGGGGAGCGACGCCTTGACCGCGTGGCCGGCGGCCTGACGGAAGATCTATTCGGGCGCGTCGTCAGAGTCCGTAGCGACCCTCCCTGCGATTTCTATCAAACCTACCTGGTGCGCCTCCGACTCATGTTCGTGTTTGTAGTGCTTCATCGCATCGAGTACCTGGCTCGCAAGGTTAGTTATGGATTTCGTAGACTTGGTGCGGGGGAGATGGAAATGCATCGTTGAGTTAACGAGGATCCTGATCTTACAATGTCTTTAAAGCGCTGGCTCGGGGTCCCTGGACGGGAATGGAAGGGGGTGTGCAGGGGCGTGTTGGGCATAGCGTTTATGGGGTTGGTGTGAGTGTACTGGACAACGGGGAATGAAATCAACCTGCAACCCGCATTCGCAACAAAACATGATCGGGTGGAGTGTTATTTCGGGACACGGTCAGAAATAGAATGGTTGCTGCAAAAATGTTCTTGCCAGAAAAAATACATGGGTAGCACTACAACGTCGGGTCAAAAGGCGCAAAAGCGGCCTTGAAAGCTTGAGCATCAGCCCGGTCCTCATCCTCCGGCAGCGTGCACGCCTTCCAATCCAGCCGCTCAGGCATATTGAATAGCGAAACGAGCACCTGTCTCCACCGAAAGTGAATAACCATAACCAGAAAGCAGGAGCAAAACACCCTCACCTCCCAAACTGGATTCCAAAGGGCACATGGTCCTTGATGAGATGCACCAGCTTGCGCCCATCGGGCAGGTCCACACGAAAGTAGCTCCCCCTGCCCCCCGCACACGCCTCGAGCGCAGCGTCCGCGTCCTCCTCAAAGTCCACACCCGCCATCCGCCCCTCGGCGCGGAACGCCTCCTCCACCTTGTCCTTCAATTTGAGTGGTACCGGCACCGCCTGCACGTGTGCGTGTCCCCCTTTGGCGCTCAGCCGGCCCACCTCAAAGACGACGATCGTACAGCCGTACTTGGCGTACATCGTTCGCAGCGCGGCTTTGTGTCTGCACGCAAGTCAATCAGTCTCCATTCATTCATCCTAGTAGCACCGTGCCGATAGACGGCTACTTACTTTTCCGTCTCCTCGATGATCGGCCCCGCGAGATCGCCCGGGATCGTCGAATAGGTAGGATAGTGCGTGATGGGCACGATGAGGACGTGCCCTCCACCCGGCACCCCCGTAGGGTCGTTGGGGCCACCCTGAGACTGCGACTGGGTAGGGACGATCTGCCCTTTCGGCAGCGTCACATAGCACTCCGCGCCAATAGCCACAATCAGATGTTTTCTGCGCCAGCCCAATGAGGTCGGGACATATAAAAGAACGAACGGCACAGAAACGCACGCGAGATTGGGGTTCGATAGGCAGAACCAGCATTCGTCCGCTGTGAAGTGCAAGGTGAGATGAAGTCAAGATTTCGGCGTGGATGAGACACGAAAACTGACGTGCGATCTCCTTCGGCGGCCCGCGTCCGCGTCTCCCCTGCCCGCGATGCTCGTCTCGGGGCCTTTGACTCGCCGCAGGACAGTCGTCCACAAAATGCGCGCCTTCGCTCCCGCACGCGCGGCACATGTACCCCGGCTTGGGCTTCTTCCCGCCCGTATCCCCCAGCGCGAACCGCGTGGGGCAGTCGCGCACGAGATGGCCCGGCGTATCACATATCTTGCACACGTACCCCTCCGGCGGCTTCGTCCGCTCGGGGCAGTCGTTGATGAAGTGCTGGCCGCCGCGCACAGGAATTTCAGCGAGAGCCTAGTGAAAGAAAAATCGCGACCAACCTCGCCAGACTCGCATCGATGACATTTATACCCAGGTGGCGGTTTTCCTGGGTCGCCTTCCACTACAACCGATTTTGGTGTCAGATAACATGAACCAGATAAGCGGGTGTACACACCAACACGGGTGCGCTTCAGCGGCTTCTGTACATTGTTTCCAAAGATGAAGTTCTCCCCCGAGTCCGCGGTGCTCTCGAACGGCCGTTTCATAGGACGCGCGAAGGAGGCAGGGGCCTCAGTGAAGGGGTTTTTGGTCGCATTCGCGGGGCGCGCAACGGGAGCCGCCGTGGGCGAGTTGGGTGCAATGGAAAACGCATAGAACCAGCGCTGCTTCTTCCCTGGGGTTGGCTCACCGCCGAACGCGCCGAGGCTGACGAACCGCGAGACGCGATCGGCCTCGTCGCTCCATACAAAGGGCTCGCGCTCCCAGAACATCGAGGGGTTGGCCTCCGCCAGCAGCGAAGTGGTACCGCGGTTTTGTGCGTCGGATGGTGTCGTCGAGTGGCGGCGCACCGGCAATCGAGGCAAGTTCGGGCGCGGGAAGGGTGGCAGAGGAGAAGTTGGTGATGGCGGCGGGCCAAGCGTTGGTGATGAGAATATCGATGAGCTGCGAGGAGGAGGCGGTGGATTGGATGTCGGCGAGGGATTTGTAATTTTGTTTCGAGGTCGAGGTTGTGAGCGTGTTGGAAAGCAGCCGCTCCATCGTGTGTGTCGAGAAATACGGGGAAGCAAAGCCCGGCGCGGCCTCTGCAGAATGGTATATTTCGGGGTCATAGCGGCCTCCGAGACACTGCTATTCGCAGCCCATTCGCGGTGGTTATGATTCCAGATTTGTCTAGCGAAACGCGTCGGAGATAGGTTGAACTTGGAGCCAGCAGTGCTTACTCATGAGGAATACATTTTTGCACAGTTCACCGCCAGTTTTCGCGAATTTCTGGATTACAGAGTCGGACAGAGGATTGTCGCCTTGCATGATGTAGCATTCGATCGGAGCTAGAAACAGCAGCTCGAATATGGCCCGAAACAGATTCAAAGAGTCGCGCACCCTCAATTTCGCCTTGCAGCAGCTGTGAGGTCTGTTCTTCTGCGCCAGGGTCGCCTAGAGGCCCGAAAAAGTCGCCTGTACATAGCACAAGATCGAATTTGCCGTGTTTCGCGTCAATGGCCTTGATTTTTGCAAAGAGGTCGCGTATAGAGCCCACAGCAGAGCCCACAGTCAGTCTAGAAAATATAAGGGTGTATTCTGAGCGCGTTTCTGACTTACACTTTGACGGACATGGTTAGGACTTGTAATTGGTCGCTGCAGCCATCTGATGCTGTCGGAGTTTGAAAGACTTGGGCTTGAACCACCACGAATTTCTGGCTTGGAGCGACGAGGACGCATTGGCTCGTGCCACAACTCGCTGAAGCATGTCGCTGCTATCCGATAGGCAGAAGGAGGATCTGTGGGCGGGCTTTGCGCTGGCTCGGAATATATTCTTACCTCGTTTCTAGCCACAAATCCATGCTCGACTACCTCTATGCCAACAACTTCATTTCAGCTTTCAACGCCCTCAAGCAAGACGCAGAGACAGAATACACGCCGGACCCCAAAGCAAAATACACCGGGCTGCTCGAGAAGAAATGGACCAGCGTTATTCGGTTGCAGAAGAAGGTCCGTTGCCCTCAATGAACCAGGAGACTGTGGTTACTGCAACTCCGCACAGATAATGGACCTCGAGAACCGGAATTCGGCCCTGCAGGAGGAGCTGTCGCAAGCGCCCGCAAAACGCGCTGCCTCGCAGTCGGACTGGGTCCCGCGCGCGCCCGCTGCGCACGTCCTCACGGGCCATCGCTCACCCATCACGCGGGTTGCGTTCCACCCGCAGTATTCGATACTCGCGTCCGCCAGCGAGGACGCGACCGTCAAGATATGGGACTGGGAAACGGGCGAGTTTGAGCGCACCCTCAAGGGCCACACGAAAGCAATCATGGATGTGGACTTCGACCACAAGGGCCAACTGCTCGGTGCGTCCGCTATCCCGTCGCTAACTCCTCAGCCGGGTGACATTTCACGTAGTAACGTGCTCCACGGACCTTTTCATCAAGATATGGGATACCCAGAACGAATGGAAGAACACCAAAACGTTCCCTGGGCATGAGCACTCTGTCTCGTCCGTTCGGTTTATGCCGGGCGATGAGTTCATCGTCAGCGCCAGTCGAGACAGGACTATCCGAATGTTCGATGTAGCATCGACGTAAGTGATCCCGCTCGAATTGCACGGTATTGCATGTATACGATATTTTCATAGACATCTTGTCCGGACGATAACAGGGCACTCGGAGTGGGTCCGCTGCATTGTGCCCTCGGACGACGGAAAGCTCTTAGCCAGTGCCTCCAACGACCATGTGCGCACTTTCTTTTCATTACAGCGCTCATAATTCACTAGAAAATCAGACCGCCCGTATCTGGGACCCACTAACGGGTGAATCAAAGATGGAGCTGCGGGGACACGAAAATGCAGTCGAGGTCGTCGCGTTTGCACCGCCAGCTGCCTACCCTGCCATCCGCGAGCTCGCGGGCATACCAGTATGTTTACTCTTTCCTCCCTACTCAATTTGATTTACTTGTATAGAACACCGACCGATCCAAGCGCTCAGGCGCCTATGTTGCCACCGGCGCGCGTGACAAGACCATCAAGCTATGGGACACGGCCAGCGGCCAGCTGCTGCGCAACCTCCCGGGGCACGACAACTGGGTGCGCGCGCTCGCATTCCACCCCACGGGGAAGTACCTCCTCTCCGCGTCAGACGACAAGACGATCCGGGTGTGGGAGCTGTCGACTGGGCGCTGCATGAAGACCGTCGAGGCGCACGGGCATTTCGTGCAGACGCTTGCGTGGGGGCGGCAGGTCGTAGGCGGTGGCGCGGGGAAGGACGATGCGGTGAAGGTGAACGGCGACGCGGGCAAGGGGGACGCGGCAGCGACGGAGCCGAAGCTCATCAATGTCGTGGCGACGGGGAGCGTCGACCAGACTATCAAGATTTGGCTTCCTTGATTTTTGGAAGGGATGGAAGGGAGGGAGGAAAGGAGGGAATCGGGCTGGGATTTATTATTCTCTGGTGGCCCGCGCCCGGCTTCCCGCTCCGCCCCTACCGCCGCCTCCGCCGCCTCGACTGGGCACTTGGCGGCGTATTCTAGATTTATATTTGCCTGCTGGCAATTTGGACTCTTGTTTTAATCATGCTCGTTCTGCCCGGTGCGTTTGTCTGCTTTCTGCTTCTTTTCTCCACCGTTTGCTTACCTTTACTTGACGCAGGGCAGAGGTAGAGGACGTGTAGCACCACCCAACCAACCAATCATCACTCTTTCGACACCACACACACGATATCGTAATTTCCCGGCGCCTGCCTGCTCTTATACCACACTATCCGCACAGTCAATCATGCACGCATACCTCACCTCACCTCACGCTCTTTTCCTCATCACATCACGACTTCTCCTTCCGCCTTGCCTGCCTACTTGCCTATTTCACCCTAATTTTTCTTCTCTTCTCCGTCTTCCCCACTTGCATTGTTCCGACGCATACCCAGAATTGACTGTGATATCAAAGCTGTACGTGTAAACAATAGAGGGCAGTATTATGTTATATATTTCCTGAAGGTTCTCTCTCTTAACCGCCAAGCATTTACGTTCTGAAGTCGACGTTCACCAACTAAATGGAATTTCGGAGCAAGATGGAGGACGAGTCCAGAAATCGTGACGTTGACCGAAGAGGAGCAGCTCTGCCGGATAAGACACAGCGAGTGATTTCATGAATGATTACAAGTCGAGGGGGATAGCGATTCGGGTTTTCAGTTGCGGCCGCATCGGCTTCTTCCTAGGGGTCGGTCCGAGAGCCTTGGATGCAGATACAATTTTTTTTTTACATTTAAGGAGTAAATGACGACGCGATGCCGAAAAAACCTACGCAAGATTCATGAATGGCGCGATAGATGTCGTCTCCAATTCCGTTCCCAATGCCTCCAGTTCGGGATACACGGGGTGGGCCTTAATATACGACTGGAGTGACTTCCCAAGATCGTGGTCGTAGATCGAGTGGAACCGAAAGGACTGCAGACGAGCCATTTCGGGTGTCAGGTATCTCCAAATGAGCATATCGACCACAAGGGATGCGTCTACCGTCGGTGACCAAGCTGCAAGGCCGATATCTAAGGACCGCAGCTTGGGGAGGAAGTCGTGGTGGTTTGTGAACTCAGTAAACACGAGGTTTACGCCAGAGATACGGGGGGAGATTTGGAACTTGAGATGAAAGACCGAGGGTGTGGCTTTCAAGCACTCGAACAATGCTTCCGTCGTGACCGGTACGCAGGACAACGACATGGTGTTGAATTGGAAGGAGGACTGCGACACAAATGATAGGAATGGGGATATATCGACGAGTTGGCCGACAACGGAATGCTCGAAGCCAAGGGCCAGAGTCTTCAAGGCAGAGAAAATCGTATTGGGCAGCGCCGAAGGGTCGTACGGGGAAATTCGAAGATGGGCGTCTACGAAATTCGAGGCATGGCGAAGGAGTTCGAGGCATGCCTCTATGTCCGTCTCCAAAGTGCCAAACTTGGTTAGCTGGTGGACAGGAAGATTTATCTTTATCGCATATATCGAGATGAAGACGTCGTGCGATAACGGTGCGTCACGTAGTATCGGAAGACCGGTGAGGGAGGAGGTATTAACAGCTTCTCAAGCAAGGGATAGTTGCTATCGCCAGGGAATGATAACGCATCCCCCCCCGAGCTGCATGCTATGCCACCGCTGCGACACCTCGCTGATAATTTTGAGCAGATAATCGCCTGCGGAATCACCTGCGGAATCACCCGCATAGGAAGACAACATAATCGACAGAGGAGCACTCCGTGCCCTAGAGATCCAGTCGCGGCACAAGTCGACAATAAAGGGCCGCATTTGGCTCGCAAACGTCACAATCGAAATATTCGGAGCTCCGGAGCTTCGGCGTCGTCAAAGAAACACTTTCCTACTGTCGAAACGCTGCGCAAAGCAGAAGAGGGGCGTCGTCCGGGCGGGGGACGATTCGTAGGTCGAACGAAAGACAGAAGAAGGAAATTTCCAGCCAAAAGTTCAGGAGGCATGGCGAGGATGTGTCGACGGGGAGCACCGAGCGGTATTTTCCATCCCTGTGACCAACGTGTACTTTTTCTGGTATTGTGACGAGCGATTGGAGAGCAACATAGGCGTTCGTTGAAAAGTTGGTGAATGTGGCGGTGCAGTATTGATGATGGGCCGAATTTGGATTGATGGCAAGATTGATGGATTTTACGGTTAGTGGCCTTCGGTCTCTCCCAGGCTCTCTTCGACTCGGGCAGACTCAACCGAATATTCCCGATTTCGAAATAGGACTGCAGTTAACGTTTTCACATCCCAAAAAGGCAGGAAGAGAAGTCCAGGTCGGCAGATGCGGTTCTTCGAGAAACAGCCATCGAGATGCGGTCCTCAATTAAAATAATACAAAGCATGGATGTAGAGGAAGAGAAATATTATACATAGAGTAGACGCGTCAATCAGTCAGAAGTAGAGTATCATGCTGCCGTCTGACCCCACGGCGAAAGGAGTAGATCACGCAGCGCCAACGCCTCCTCTTTGTAATTGAGAGGATTGATCCTCGAGATGCCGTACCGCACGCGGGTCTGGCCCTGCATAAAAAAACATGGCGTTAAAAGCCCGCTCAAACGGCAAGGAAGGAAGCAAGCAAGGAAGGAAGGAAACAAAAGCAGAATACAACGCACGTTGTATTCATCGGACCGCGCGCGACAGAGGAAGTTGTATGTCTCGCAGGTGGCTTCCTGGACGATGGCGGCAAACGCGTGCTCGTCGCGCTCCTGCACGGCACGGGTCAGCCAGCGTTCCGAGAGAAGTTTAGAGCAAGTAAAGATATCCGACCTTGATTTCGTTCAGCTCATCCGCCGACTTTCCGAAAACCAGCTCCCCGACTTCGTTGAAGCCTTGGAACCAGGCCTGGTCCGACCAATCGGAACAAGCCATGGACATGATGTAGCTGCAGAACGGGTCAGCAAAAGGCGAAGATGCGGCGCAACGAGGGGATGCTCACCGATATTTCGGCTGGGCGTAGTCATCCTTACATTTCTCGCAGTGCCATCCATTAGTGTCCTCCGTGACCTTCTTGTTGCAACCGTCCTTCGGGCAGGCGGGGTACCACAACGAGTCGGGCTTCATGAAAACGATTGTCGCGCGCGCAGAGAAGTACGCTGCCTCGGTCTCCGAAACGGTCAGATTGAGCTTGACGTCCGCGATGCTGCGGATTTGGTTTCGCTGGAAGCCAGACCCGCCAGTCCCTCCACCGCCGGACGACTGGTGTGCCTGGAAGCTGGCCCCTTTGCCCGACTCGTCGTACCAACCTCTGAGGATGTGCGCGGCTTCGATGTCGGGGTTGATCGTCATGGTGCTCGAGCTGAAAAATGAAAGAGACCGTCCTGGGAGAATTTGAGGTCATCGTAATCAAAAGCAGCAAGCGGTCTGACCTCCAAAATCCCCGACTTTGACGCTCTTGAATGCGATGACGGATTCAGGCGAGTTGAAATCTTGGGCCTGCTTGCCCCACAGGGTCATGCGAACGGAGAAACCGGACGTGTCGACAAGAGTAAGCTCGCGCTTTGTGACCTAAGAATGCTCAGGTTAAAGCCAACTGAGCCGAAACGCAGTTTGTGCTTACCTTTCGATTAGTGGCTTTGGACGTGATTTCTTGGGTGTCCTCCACTGCCTTGACGATTGCGATGACGTCTACAAAATAGAATGAGACTTGCGAAAAGGAACGGTGAACAAATTACCACAAGTAGAGTCTTTTTCTTGTTGCTCCAGGTCCTTGAGTGCGATAAAATCATATTTTATGGAAGGTACGTTTGCGGTATCGTGACACTGCAAGGAGTCAGAGTTGGAGACGCGATTTGTCAACTTGGACGAACCTCCTCAATCTCGGTGTTCTTCTCGAATCCCAGCTCATATTCGTTATTCAGGTGTGAAAACTGCTTTTTGGCGATGTTGACCCGTGCACGAGAGATGTAGTAGACTTTGCCCTCCTGCAACTTCTCGTGGACGGTTTCCGCAACTGCGTTGAAGGCCGTTGCTCTGATCTCCCCCGTCTCATCCATCAACGTCACGTTGAAAAGCTTGCCCTCGCCCTTCGCAGTCGCGTAATGCTTCATGTCGCTCTTTTGGGTGACGAGCGCTTTGATGGTCCAGTTGTTCTGGTACGGGCTGAGGCCTTCAATAGGGTAGATTGGGCGATTGCCATGACTGGGAGCTGCGGCGCGGTTGCTGGGCGCTGACACCTGCTTCTGTTGCTGTACAGGAGCAGGAGCGGGCGCAAGCGGGAGTCTGCTGGGCAGATGTCGACGCGGTCGGGGTGCCGGCTGCTTGGCCCTGCTCTGGTCCGAGAGTGGCCGGGTTACCGATTTTGTCTGCGGTGTGTTCGACGAGATCCAACGAGAGAATTATGAGAAGTCTATATCGAAACGGTTGAATATAACGCGTCGCGCGTCTTGGTATACGGAACGCACCTCTTGTCCTGGACAAAATTGCAGGTCATTTTCGTGACATTGATAATTCGAGTTCTTCTTAATCGTCTCGTCTTTGACGAGGCTGTTGAGTTGAGTCGCGAGCATAGGCTTGAATAAAGTGCTCTCCATCGGACACGATAATGCGATATCTGTCGACGGTGCTGGTGGTATTCGAATTGACGCTCCTGACGGAGAGGAGTTGGAGAGTATGGGTGGCATCGAAGAGAGACGTGTCGCCTGGGACGGCGTTGTGCAAACCGAGACAGCTTCCTGCGGTGAGTTGGACCATAGGTGGTGAGGAGACGAAGGAGGTGTCACGTTGTGACGCGACGCGTTTTATGAAGCGTACACACAAGTATTCCCACGAGTAATTATTTCGAACTCAAATAAAAATTTGTCTCCAAATTCACGGAGATCTACGGCGAACCCGAATTCCAAAGCCTGGGTTGGAAGGCGTAACAGAGCAGTACTGCTCACTTAATATCTCGACAACGCGGTACCAATAGCAACTCGTACATTCGTTCAACTTCTATATAAAGCAAACGGTACTTCCACCCTTGCCAATAAGACCTTAACGAGACAGCCGCGTCAGCATCGAGACGTAGGGCCGCTAACCCTTAGTAGAAACGAATGAAGATAATGAACCGCTTTCGGAAAGTGTTCCGGTGCTTTTCACCAATGAGCAACGTCGCCGGAGAGACGGACATCCATCGAACAGGTTGTGGAAGAGTTTCGCAGACCCCAAGGAGGATGGAAACTAAGACGGATCCGAGGCAAGTAGCAGTAATTGGGAAATGGTCTGAATCCAATAGACGCCGGGTAGTGGAGGGGATTGTTCATTCTCAGTGGCCATGGGAAAAGATAGCTCAAAGCTGTTAGGGCATGCAACTTGTGAATGGACAACTTGTTAGGTCCTCAGGCTTAGAATGTCGGAAACAAAATCGATCCCAAGTACCAGTAACCGGAAGGTTGGTCTAGCGCACCACTGAGCAAACTTGTTCCAGCGTAGGTAGCTTTTACGTATGGTGGAAGCAGAAAGCAAGAAGGATCGTCACACCTGTCACTTGCTCCCATTCAATACTTAAGCCAGTTCTGGTCTCGCCTCCCCCTCCAATGGCTTCGGGAATCGAGGCAGAAAACCCTTTACTTCCGCTGGCCAATGCTGCCCCAAACTTCGAGTTCGGTAAACGCAAGCGTTGGGCAGACTTGGTTGTCACCGAGTTGGTCGACGTCTTGCTCCTCGTCCTCTCTCCTCAAGCAAAGGTGCTATACTGTGGAAACGGGCTCAAAGGTCTCTTGGGCTGGAACGACACCGATATAATCGACTATGACTTTGCTGACCTCCTCAACGGTGCGTCTCCTCGTGTCGGCGTGCTGCTCGAGTGCAGACATTGCATACCACAGCCGAAGACAAGGACGGATTCATGCAGGCCTTCCGGGAGTCCCTGCGCACCGGAAACCCTATGAACTCGTATTACGTGCGAATCCGGACCGCCCCCTCTACACTAAGTGACCCGCCTCTGTCCGAGCAGCTGGTCTTTGAGGTGAACGGCCGGGCCCAGGTCATCGACGCAGACGACAACCCCGACACCCCGGTGCAGGTCTTCTTCGCGGTCGCAAAACCCCATCCGAACAAAAACGTAGCCATGTAAGCTTATCCACCATCACCCCGATGCCTTGCGCGCGACTGAACGCTCCCGAAGGCTCGATACCTTCCTAGACCTGCAAGAGGAACACACCTCGGCTCCAGAATCGGGTCGCTGAGCTCAGAGCCCGCGCACCCCGCTCGCCCCCAGCCTCGCCTGCGTCGTCGAACTGCGTCAAGCCAGACGTCCATGTACGCTACGACCTCGATGGTGCTCAAGCGCCCGCTCTCCACCCAGTCCCCCCAAACGTATCCGCCGAGCCCGGTCGACGAGATATCCCCCAGCCCCGCCTCAAACCCCAGCCACTTCGACAGTCCGGCTCCCGGCAGCCCCGGCCAAGAACGAAGACGATGACGACCAGCTAAAAAAGAAAAAGGTGAGTTACTCGTTATCTTACTTCCTTCCTTCTCCTCGTACCCGTTAATAACTCATTCCTTGTTCGCAAGGTGCAGAAGAAGGTCCTCCCGACGGAGCAGTATGTCTGCATCACCTGCGGACGCACCGACTCCCCCGAGTGGCGAAAGGTACGCGACGCGGCTCTGAATGCAAACCAGATATGCCCGTGCTCATCGGCGCAGGGCCCCCTCGGTCCGAAAACTCTGTGCAATGCATGCGGCCTCAGATGGGCCAAACAGGCCAAGGTGCAGAAGCTCACTGAAGAATCCGCCGCTGCACATCCACCCTAAAGTTGTTTCATTGCTTTGTCGCTATCGTGCATCTCGTGCCAGGTTCTCAGACTGATGTAATTTTACTCGAGTACTATCTGTAATGTACCACTATAGAATCATGTAGAGTATTTTTCTCGTGTGTGGAATATATATGCGTCGTTTTTCCATTGTTCCGGACGAATCCATGAATTGAGAGGTATAGGTAGAGGAAGCGAGCCGGGCCGGGACAGCAACAAGTTTGATTTTGCTTCGCGAATCGCGCGTCGTTGTGAATACGGCGTCACCCTCTCCTGTTGAGTCAGTCAGCTTACTTCCTTCCCTTGTTGAGCTCGCCCAACGCGCCTGGGGGGTGTGTTGGGTTTGCCCAACGCGCGCACTCGACCGATTGGGCAAACGGTGGGGTGTCCGAAAAAGAGCCCGTCCGTCCGGTCCCCCCACACACTGGCAGATAGGATTGAACAATACTAACCTCTCGAAAGGTCCGACAAGCGCGAAACCCAACACGAAAACACCCATGTTACTCTCCAATCGCTCGTCACAGTACCAAAATCAGTACTCGTTGGTGAACGAGGATGGATGGCTCCCGCTCGGCGCACCCCGTCGACACATCCTGGCACTCCCGCCTGAACTGTTGGCAGACATTTTCTTCTTCTGCCTTCCGTTCGACGAGGACCTGATAGTCCGCCCCGACCCGGACGATGCCCCTCTCGTTCTTTGTGCCGTGTGTCGACAGTGGAGGGCCCTTGCTCTGACGACGCCGAAGCTCTGGAGCTCCGTGTATTTCGTTTGGGACTTTTGGGAGCCAAATGCGGCCCTTTACGTCGACTTGTGCCGCAACTGGATTTCGAGAGCACGGAGCACTCCTCTGTCGCTTATGTTGTCTACCAATGCGTCTGATCCTGCGGTCGACTCCCTGCTTGAAATCATCGGCGAGGTGTCGCAGCAGTGGCAAAATATCCAGCTCGGAGGAGCGCTACCGTTCTCGTTCCCATTCCCTGGCAATGGAAAGTATCCGTTGCTCGAGAAGCTCAGAAATCTCCCCTTTCGGGCCTCTCCCATTCGATCAGCCGATGCTATCGTTCCACGATGCGCCGCGATTGCGCGACGTTTTCATCACGACATATACGACAAGGATACAGCTTCCTTTCCACCAGTTAACCAAGTTCGGGACTCTGGAATATGGACTTGGAGCCCTGCCTCGAACTCCTTCGCCATGCCTTGAATCTCGTGGAGGCCCATCTTCGGATTTCCTGGTACGACGCTTCGGCGTTGCCCAATACGGTTTTCTCACTTCCACAACTGCGTTCTCTGAATCTGGGCGGAACATGGATGGAAATGCTGCCCATTTCCCTCCTCAAATGTTTGAAAACCCCTGCCTTGAGGACTCTGGCCCTTGGCTTCGAGGATGCGCGGAACAGAGCCCCCGCCGATGTGTCCTCGTTCCTGTCCTTTGTGTCGCAGTCCGCCTTCAAACTCCACACTTTGACATTATCCTGCCTCCCGGTCACCCCGGGTGCATTGCTCGAGTGCTTGAAAGCTACACCCTCGGTTATCCATCTCAAACTCCAAATCTGGCCCGGTATCGTCGACATGAACCCAGTGTTCGCTGCATTCACAGGCCACCGCGACTTCCTCCCTAATTTGGAGTCCTTCGGTCTCGCGTTTTCAACTTGGCAACCAACCGTGGACGCACCGATCGTGGACGCGTCGGTCGTGGTCGACATGCTCATTTGGCGATGCCTAACATCTACCGTGACGCGCCTGCAGTCTTTTGTCTATGACAGCTACGATCTCGAGGAGACGGTCCAATCATATATTAAAGCGCACTCGGTTTACCCCGAATTGGAGGCATTGGGAGTGAATTTGGACCTTGACGAGGGGACGGACGTCGGTCCATTCGTGGATGTTCTTCCGTAGCTTTTTTGATACCCCGTCTTCGACTACTGCTCCCACAGAAAGATGTATCCATTGTTTCTCCACTCTGAATCCATCACTCCCGATTCGGCCCATCATCAATATTGCACCGCCACGATGAGCTTCTCCTGAACGCTCATGTTGCCTTCCAATCACGCGCCACAATATCGAAATCAGTACACGATAAATAAGGATGGTATTCAATCGACTCATTTCCTGCCACCAAGGGCTCCTCTAGCCCCACCCCAGCAAGACTCCTTATCCCTTTCTTTTCTGGTCGAGGACAGTTGGCGCCAATTTATGATCACTCCCGTTTCAGAGGTTCTTCTTCTGACTTCGCGGCCAACCAAATGGCTTCGTTACATTGGACACAGTATCTACGGCGCAGAAGGATGGCTCAGTGCCACACCCGGAGGTTCACCCATCGTGGAGAGCGACCCCCTGGCAGAGAGCTACTATTATGTGTCGTCTCCTCCAATCGATCTTCCGCGACTATCTTTTTGCGGCGCACCGCGATTGCGCGACGTTTTCATCTCGACATATAGGACAGAGATAAAACTTCCTTTCCATCAGCTAACCAAGTTCGGCACTCTAGGTATCGGCTTGGAGCCCTGCCTCCAACTCCTTCACCGTGCCTCGAATCTCGTGGAGGCCCATCTTCGAATTTTCCCGTACGACGCTTCGGCGTTGCCCAATACGATTTTCTCACTCCTACAACTGCATTCTTTGAATCTGGGTGGCACAGGGATAAAAATTCTGCCCATGACCGTCCTGAAATGCCTGAAAGCCCCTGCCTTGGCTTCGAGGATGCTCAGGCCAGAGACCTCACCGATATATCGCCATTCCTCTCATTTGTGTCGCAGTCCGCCTTCCGACTCCAAACTTTGACATTATCCTACCGGTCACGACGGATGAATTGATCGAGTGCTTGAAAGCTGCGCCCTCGGTTATTCATCTGAAGCTCCAAATCTGCCCAGGTACCATCGACATGAACCCAGTGTTCGCTGTGTTCACAAGCCATCGCGACTTCCTCCCCAATTTGGGTCCTTAGGTCTCGCGTTTTCCACTTGGCAGCCGACCGCGGCCGCACCGATCGTGGACGCATCGGTCGTGGTCGACATGCTCATTTGGCGATGCCTGACATCTACCGCGACGCGCCTACGGTCTTTTCTCTACGAAAGCTGGGATTGCGAGGAGACAGTGCAATCGTATATTAAAGCGCACGCCGTTTATCCCGAATTGGAGGCATTGGGAATGAATTTGGACCTTGACGAGGAGATCGAGGTTGGCCCATTTGTGGATGTTCTTCCGTAATTTTTTTAGTACCCCCGTCTTCTCCTGCAGGGGAAAAAAAAAACATGTATCTGTTTTATGAGTACACGTATCGAGTGCTGTACAGATTAATTTACTGATTTGGGTCATCGTACAATGTCCGTCCTCATTCATAATAATTCTTCACGCTGTGTTCTACCTTCTCGTACTCTCGCTTAACCGCGTCCGCGATCTTCTCAGATGCGGAGTCGTTGTGGGGGTGCCCGTGGACGAAGTCCGTCGCTGCATCGAAATAAGCACGCATACGCATCCAAACCTAGGGCCGCCTCGTACCTTTATCCAGAACACCTGGAAGGAAGCACGAGTACATATGATGAGATCGGGTGGAAATAAATCATCATATCCAGTAAATACACACCTTCCTCTTTCTTCTCCTCCCCGCGCAGCGCCCCGCTGATCTTGCGCACCAGGCCAGACACCCCGCCCTCGTCTTTTTTCTCCTCCGGGTGAAACACCCCGCTCAGCTTATGCGCCAGTCCGTGCTCCTCCTTGGGAGGCGGCGCCCTCCCATGCGAGACAACACCGTGGCCCAGCGCACCGATCTTTTCCGCCAGCCGCTCCGTCGGCGGCTCGTCGGCATCGTGGTGGTGGTGGCCCAAGATCCCCGCGGGCTTGGGCGCGAGGGGCGGCGGTGCGGACTCGTGGCCAAGCCCGATTTTCTCGAGTAGGCCCTCGTGCTGCGGCGGCGGGGGCGGCGGGGGCGTCACCCACCCGGCCCCGGCCTTGAGGTTCTCGAGGAGGCCGTGCTCGTGCTCGTGCCGCATCTGCGCGAGCATGCCCTCGTGCTTCGGGGGGAGAGGCGGCGGCGGCGCGTCGTGCTCCAGCCCGATTTTCGCAAGGAGGCTCTGGTCGTGTGCTGGTGCTGCAGGTGCGGGTGCGGGTGCGGGTGCGGGGCGCATGGTGATCTAGGAGTTTCTCGAGAACGCCGGGCTCGTGCTTTGGAGGTGCTGCGGAGGGCGGGGGGACAGGGCGGGTGTGCTCTATGCCGATTTTCTCGAGGAGACTCTCGTGCGGAGGGACCACGGGAGCAGGCGCGGGTACGGGAGCGGTGTGATGCTGCAGCCCGAGTATTTCTCGGACACCTTGGTGTGGTGGAGCAGTCGGTACTACAGGCGGAGGAGGAGGGGGCGGGTGGTGCTCTAATCCCAGTTTTTCGAGAACGCTCTCGTGCTGGGGCGCAGCTGGCGCGGGCGCTGCGACCGGAGGGGAGTCGTGATGCTCTAGGCCGAGCTTCTCCAGGACGCCGTGGTGTTGCGGGATTACTGGCGGTGGAGGGGGTGGGGGCGCAGGATGGTGGTGCTCAAGCCCGAGTTTCTCTAGAAGGCCCTCGGGTTGCACAGGCGGGGAGGGGGGAGGGGGAGGGGCAACAGCAGGGTGATCGTGTACGATCCCGATTCTTTCAAGGATTCCCTCGTGCTTGGCTGTCGGAGGTAATGCCGGGGGAGGGGGAGGGGTAGCTATCCGGTGTCCAGTAATGCGATCAAACATGCTTTCATGTGTCGGCGGCGGCGGAGCGACTGGAGGGGGCGGGGTTAGAGACTTGCCTCGGCCCCCTCCCAAAGAGTCGGATAGTTTCTCCAAGATCCCCTCGTGCGTTGCTGGAGCCGTAGGGGGCGGCGGAGGCTGTTTCTGCTGTTCAGTCCCAAGCACCTTGTCCAGAAGTGATCCATGGTGCTCTGTAGAAGCCTCAGCTGATTCTGGCCACCGTATCATCATGCTGCTTGCGGGTTTTCAAGAGATCCATGGTCGAGGTATGAGGTCAAGCGAATGTTGTCATAATCGTGGTCACACAGCCCCAATATGCACCCAGAGAGCGCCCAAGAACGGTCGCAAGTCTTCACCGAGTCCATGAAACCCCATTGAGCACCGAGAACAATATTCAAGCCAGTCTAGTTTTGCTGTGAGGCGGAGAGGTCAAAGGAAGAGGTCAAGAAATCGCATGCAGGCACAGCCACATCCTTTCCACTTCAAGCCGTCATGTCGACGCCAAAACCTCCGTCCAGCGAAGACCCTTCTCGGACAAAAGGTGTGTTATCCACTCTGTGGTCTGATTAAATACTTATTTCACTGTGCAGTATGACCGTTGTTGTGCGTACAATCTTTCCGACCCGACTCCACCCGGTGAACTGACACGGTCCTGCAGTGGCCGATTTCCTGGTCAAAGCGTTGGTTTTCGCGTTGTTTCACACCGATTGAGCGTCTTATATGATTTCGAAATAGTGGTGTAGGCTTCAGCGCAGGCGTCGTCCTCTCCGTTGTACTATTCAGACGTTCGTGATTCCCGCTGCCCGTTCGACACACCACACAGTAACTCGTCCTTTTCCTTCAGGTCGCACATGGCCAATTGCGCTCTCGACCGGTTTCGGCGCCGGCATCGCGTACGCAGACTGCGACCGCTCGTTCAACCCCGCTCGCATACCGGGAACACGAATCATCTCTCAGCTCCCCGAGGCGCCGCAAGGGAAATAGATTACCGAAAAATGCACCGCTCTCTCTGGTCGAATAATTGCCCGTACAGCTGGCCATGTATATTCAAACCGATGCCATACGCTGTGAAATAATAGAGGGTTGAGGGTTGCCCGACCATGCGATGGGAAACTGTGACCGAGAACCACCAATATTCAACATTCGCTTTTGCTAGGTTTGCGCAGCCAACTCAAACAACGTGTTCCTGCATAAGAAAATACAAAATTGCCAAAATACAAACGAGTGTGGGTGAATAAAATCCAATGTCAGTGACTATAGAATTAGGATCGAACTGTCTGTATGCACTCTACCTCGGGACCGGCTGCGCGCGCCTGTACACCCCAAACACCGACCGCGCCGCGCCCCGCGGGGACGTGAACGCGTCCTGCGCCTGCCCCTCCGTGCCCATCGCAAGCCGCGGCGTCGTACTGTCCTCGAGGAACAAATCCCGTGCGTCGTCCGCCTCGGAGCTCGCCTCGAGATGCGAGGAGGGGTGCAGCGCCGCGACGAGGGCAAGCGGGTCCACGAGGCGCAGCTGCGCGAGCTGCACAGCGCTCGTCTGCTTGTACCCCGGCGCGCGGAAGAGCGCCGAGCGCAGGCGTGCAGCGGCGAGGTAGATGCCGGCCGCGGTGAGCGCATATGCGTAGAGGAGGAGGAGGTAGACGACGACAGGCGGGAGGGGGTATCGTCCGAGGAGCACGGGGTGCGGGGAGATTGAAGTGCGTTGTGCGGCAGTTGGGGAGGCGGAGGGCTCGAGCGTCCCGGCGAAGAGCGCGAGCGTGAGGCGGCCGAGCTCCTGGTTCATTGCGGCGACTGCACTGGATACGTCCGGTTGAGCCAGCATTGTAGCCTGTAACAAACAGGGCATCAGATGAGGCGAAACATGCGAAGGGAAAAAAAGGCAAACCTGGAGATTGGAAAGCAGCTGCAGATTGCCAACCTGCGAGAGGAGCCCGCCTTGCATGATCGTCGCAAAATTCGACTCAGCGAGCACCGGGTTCCCAACGACGCCGTAGTTTCCCTTCCTCGTGCCGGAGCGTGAGGTTATAGAACGTCAAATTGCACGCCGCCCAGGCAAAGATATCGCCGCTGCTCGCCTGAATCGCCGCCGGGTTTGCCGGCCGCACCATCGCATTCGGGGCCCACTGCAGCTGCACCCGCACGCTCTGTGGGTTCGCGCCGGCCGGGCCAGTCGCCACTAAGCTCGTTGTCGGCTGCGACACAGGGACGGCAGACGCAGCGGTGGCGTGAGTGGCGCTAGTCGAGCTTGCGTGGGTGCTCGCGCTCGCGCTCGCGCGCGCGGTGGTGTTCCCCCCGAGAGCCAACGCGACCTGCGGATACCCGGGGCACTGCGCCTGCGACACCGCGCTACACGTCGGCGTCAGGCTGGAGCATTGCGCTTTCACTCCGAAGGACGGCATCGAGTCCGAGCCCGCCGTCAGCAAGAGGTCGGTCGACGAGGGGACGACGATGACGGCGAGGTCGGATGCGTTGTTGAGCGTGGGCACGGAGAAGGGGGCGGAGGTATCGTTCGCCGCGATGCGGAGGCCCGTTTGCGTGACCCACGGGGCGTTGAACGCCCAGCCCGCTGTGTCGTTGAGGCAGGCGTTATTCGGGCTAGTACAGACCGACTGATTGAATGTGAGGCCCACTGAGACGCCGGGAACTGCGCTGGCGACGGTTACTTGTACGACGGAGGACGCGCCGTGGAGCCATATGTCGGCGAGGCTGTACAATAAATGAGCCTCAGTCCATGCGTGTGGAAATGAAGTAATAGTATAAAAACGAACATCAGCGAATACGACAGTCCCAAGATGAGCGTCGTCAGCGTGAGGGCGAGGTGGAAGGCCCGCGGGAACTGTATCGTGGGCTTCCACGCCCGCATGTATTGTCCCGCTTGAAACACGGAAGTGACGCTGGAGGTAGTGAACATCTTGACCATGAAGCCGTATCTATCGAAAACATAACATCAAGACGGGCACATTCGACGGACCGATGCGAAGAACACTTACTGGAGCGGGGTGGGCAGCGCGGGGCGTGTCTGCCGCGGAAACTCCTGCTCCTGGAGCCATTTTCCCGCCACGCAGTAGGCTGCAACATAAATAAGAAACGGGACGCTGATAGAGACCATGTGTGTCTGCGATGCGTGAGACTACCAACCAACTTGCGAAAAAATATGCGACGCACAGCGACAGTGGAGATGGTGAGGACCAACCAGGGTATCAGTTGCGAGCTCAGAAACAAAAATGGCGGACGCGTCGGGACTGGAGACGCGCCGGACTGCGACGAGGTACAGCAGCAGAATGGTGGCCATTGTAAACGATAGAAGCGCAATTATGAGCGCAGGGAGCGGAAACGTCCATCGCAGCGTTCCGTCAGACGGTGTGGGTCGGGGCTGCCTGAACGTCAGTTCCCTACTGTTCCAGCGCGACTGGTCGAAGAACGGAGAAGCGGAGCGGCCAAATATCGGAGAGGATTGGGAGCGATTGAAGTTGAACGGGGAGGGCTGGTGCTTCCGGAGCGGCGTGAGGATCTCGGGCGCGTCCGGGAGAGCCTTCTCGTTGTCCACGATTGGGGTCTGTGACGTCGAGGCGGACATCGAGTCTGAGGAGGCAGACGACCGGGAGGGAGGTTAGAAACCTGGTTGTTTGCGCCGACGATCCTCATTGGGGCTTGATACATAAATCTTGGCGAAGCAAATGGAGGGATCGCCTCATGGGAGAGTGTTGAGATCTCCGGAACAGGGGCCCAGATAGTGCGCATGAGAATAACTAGTACATCAGATCTGAGGCCAGGACTCGGTTGAATCTTATGTGTCCTCCCGGAGTCTGCGAGGAGCCCTCAGTCCCAAAAAACGCGTTTCCTTTAGACGAGAAAGAGCCCAGGTTCTCTGAGGTATTTTCTTGCAAGTACCAGGAGGAATATATCGGAGCCCAGGCGCAAGGATAAATTTGGCAGAGAGATCGAAGGAGAAGACAACCCGATCAGGTGGCGGTGCGCAACCAACTCAACAAGAACGCACATGTTTATCCACGCCTCACCGCCCGTTTTCAGCTCTTCTTTCCACATTCATGTTCCCATGCTGGCGCGAGTTCATGGCCGAGACTGCCGCCGTCCATGCGACCTCTGTGCACCATCCCGCTCTACTCCCGCCCATTCATCCTCAGGGTCATGCAAGATTCGGAACAGAGCAAGTAATGTAATCGCAGCCTGGATCTGGATCTGTCCAACCTTTACTGCGGTCCGCGTCGTGCCACAGATATACATGCGGAGAACTTCAAAGGGCTTTGTATTTTTGTTCCGTGAATTTGTTCCGTTGGTATGCGTTCCGACAGAATGCCACGGCATTCACTGCGACTCAGAGATCGCCTACCGTATACGTGAAGATTAATGTCGATTTTGAGCTCTCCAATATTACAAGGTCACCCAGTATCCCGACTCCGACGTCGCCGATAGCCCAACAGCTCTGCAATAAGGACCAGAACAAGTCAAGTCTCCGTTATTTTCGTCCTGAAACACATTTAAGACGCCGACGTTGCCCGCTAGGTGCGATTTGGTCCCCCCGCTCCCGATGCTGACGTGTTGCCAAAACCGGCCATGATTCTGATTCAACCCGACCATCTCCGTCTCAGCTTCCGAACTGTTCCAATATTGTCTGGGTGTACCTGAACGATGCCGATACAGTCTGTATGATTCGAGCTAATCATCTTCCGCGCTGGGTCCTTTTTCGGGCCCTCCTTGCTTCTTTGGTTTTGTCTTCGGGGGATTTGGAACGATGCCAACACAGTCTGAATGATTCAAGCCGATCACCTTCCCCGCGCGCTGATCCCGACCGCGATTCATTTTCTACTTGCTTCTGGTTCTAATTTCTGATGAAGATGAACATGATACGGGCGCTGACGAGCTAGCGCTGACGCTCGATGTCAAGTGAGCGGCGTTGGACCAAGAGTTCTTAAAACTTCTGCGGAATCTGCCGTGAGCTTCGTCCAAACCTCCCCTGCGAATTGTTCTGTCTTTTGGAGCAACCAGCAATTGAGCAATGTATCTGGGCGGTGAGCGCTGACCGGGTTCCCAGTGGGCCTGCTCTCGTCTCTTGCCTATTGTCTGCCATGCCGCGTATCAACGTTTCAACTCTTATGGCTTCTCAAACTTTCTGGTAGCGATAGTCTGGTTCGTATTGATGCGTGTCTACCACTACTTCTTCATCCTGGAATACCACTTCATTTACTCCGTAGTATGAGTCGTTCTTGAATGCGTGCCATAAACTATCGACCAGCAGGGGGAATTTTTGGAGTATCAAGAGTCTTTCTCGGGAGTTCGCCGGACTGTGAACAAGAAACGACCTTACTCAATATGCTGAACTTTAGTGGTGCCAGACCGCTGATAGCGGAGTTCAAAAGGAAATAAAGGGTAATGGGGAAATATTGTGGTACGGTGACTTGCGGTTCATGCTTCGCGCTTCGCCTCAGACGCCCGGATTGCCAGAACACCTACCTCGGTAAGTCTCGAGTCTACAGCTGCTTGGCCAGGAGGGGAGGGGACAGCATAGCTCAGGAAGGGATGCTACGAGGGGAGACGGAATCATATTTTTAGCTACCGCCGTCCCCCCTCTGACCCTACGACGCTTCAGTAGGATTAGGCCCTTCCTCTAGTCAGGATCCGGGGCCGGAGGCTGTGTACGCAGTCGTGGGCCTCTTATCGCTAAAAAATCCATTTCGGGACTGCGGTGGTTTGTGGCTACTTTTGGCAGCCTCACGTGAGGTTCTCCCTCCTCGCGGGAACCAAAAAAGACGTCCCGCCATCTCTTCTTCTCTTGTACCTCTGCTGTCGCCAAATACCCGCGGAACTCGAACTCCTCCAGTGCACTCGGATCTCCCTTATACCTTGTACTTTACTTTGCTTTTTGACGCGCCCGACGCGTGCACACTGGAACTAGAACAGTGGCGGCATGCCTATCCCCACCTCTCAGAGACACAGTCGACCCAACAGTCCTCCAACAAATACCAATGGCTCTGCAACAACCCCCCTCCGTCCACGACTCTCAGGTGTCTTCAATACCCCGTCGTCAGGGACTGCCTACTCTCCGACCATCACCCCAGGCTCGCAGACACAAAAGCTCAATGTCGTGACGCGTGTAGCCATTGAGGGAAAGGCCAAGAACGGCGACGACGGTGCAGGGATCAAAATGTACCTCAAGGTGCGTGCTTTTGTCGGCGACATCCCCTCCTGCTGAGTTTTGGCGCAGATTTCCTTGCCACTAGACAGTGTCACTCCTGGGTCGACCATTCCGCTGTTTCCAGGTTCGTATGTTGCAAAGTGGACCGTCCCGCAGGTGCTGATTAATGTACAGAGGAGAGTGTCAAAATTATGTCCTCGCAAGTTCACCCACTGGACAATAATTCCGTCCCGTACGACTTTTCATCGGACTTGTGTCCCCTCCTTCACCATGCGGCACGGGCACTTAACCGTGAGTTGGGTGCTACTATCGTTTTTACATTGGTATTCATCCTTGGACAGTTCCTAGCCGCTCGTCGGAGTCGTACCACGCCGCTTTCGGGCTCTCGCCACCTGCCACAGAGCCATCTGTCGCCGGTTCCATCCGATCCACCAAGTCCAACGGGTCCTCAGCCTCGAATAGAAGTGCCACCCCACCGGTAGACACCAAATACACTGGCCACATCCTCATTAGCAACTACCACATCTCATATGTGCTTCCCAAAGTGTTCCCGGTGCGTTACCAGGACAGCGACGGGTACTCCCGCGCCTCGGGCAGCCTGCGGCGCTCGTCCATCGTTGAACGCAACACGGTGCAGTTCATGGCCGCCATCGATATGTTCGTCCCGTACGCGTCTCGTCCGCCACGGTCGCCATATCTGGTATGTCCACTGTCTAGTCCTCTACTCCAGTGGTATGCGTGCTGACTTGGACTGCAGGTCTCTATCCCGACCCCGCGGTGCCTGCACAACAACATCCGGCTGCGCATATTCCCGCCCTCAGCCGTGTCCGCGTCGTTCGCGTCGCTCTCGTCTGCAGACGAAGACACCGGCTCGTGGGACCTCACGTCGGACCCGCACGTCACGCGCGCGACGTCGTCGCGCCAGTCGCGCTCCGGCACGTTCTCGTACGGTAACATCGCGGACGACGAGTCCAGCGACTCATCGACGACGGGCTTCTCGGACGGGTGCGGCATTCAGGGGACGTTCCCGAGCGCGGAGCGCATCCGCGTGCGCTGGGCGAAGCCGATGAAGGTCATCGGCGGCGGGGACGGGCGGCGACGCGTAGGCGTGAAGGACGTCAAGGGGGACATGACGTGCGCGGTGCTGGGCAAGATGTGGGACCCGCAGCACCAGCGAGAGGGCATTGTGATGAGCGTCGAGTACAAGGGGACGTGCAAGGGCGTGTGGTATTCCGGGGTTGCGACGATGCTGGGGATGGATGTGAGTCTCGAGGCGAAGGGGTCGGACATATCGTGGGTGCCTGGAAGGCTCAATGACTGGGAGGTCGGGGGCGGCGCTGGGTATACAGGTTTCGACGTCGGCGCGTCACCGAAGCCCGATGGGCCGTCGCGGCATGACTCGCTAGATTCCAGCTATGGCGGGCCGCAGATCTTCCTCACCGCGGACCGAAGCATATCCCGGCAGAGCTCTGCGTCGTCCTCGTCCTCTCTCCTCCGGGGGCCTCTCCCAGTACCTAATCTCCCCGAGTACTCCTTCGAGGGCTCGGCCCCATCGTCCTCCCTTTCTGCCTCGCAAGCTACCACGTCGATCGAGTCGTCCGTGGGCTCCCTTCCGTTGTCGTCGTCGACGCATTCGATCGACCCCGGACCGCGACCGCCAGGCGTCCCTGTAACAATCCACGTCAACATGAACGAGCTCAGTCTCCCCGCGTCCAAAAACGCGTTCCCGTTCTGGATCTCGGGCACCGTCCTGATCACGCCCCGCCCCCGCCCCACGCCCACCCGTGCGCCGTCATCGTCATCACGCGCTTCCTCCCCGGTGCACGGCGAGCTCGACTCTGACAACGCGCACTCAATCGACCCTGAGTCCATTGTCGTCCCCCCGCTTCACCGTGTTGGCGGCGGACAACGAAACTGTCGCGTTGATCGTGCGGAACGACATCGTCGCCGCCGACACGCCGGCGAGCACCGTCGAGGTGAGCCAGCCGGCGGCACACAGCCGCGACAGGGAGCACCAGCGCGCTCCCGCGCCGAGCAAGACGGTTCTGCAGCGCGGCGACTACAGCAAGTGCGTCGAGCGCGCGCGGATTGCCGTCAAGCCTGCCGTCGTCTTCGCCTCTTCGTCCTCCTCGTCGGCGAACGGTGCTGTAGCGGGGGCGAACGGGAAGCTGCACCCGCCAAGTCGGCCGCGGACGCCGAACAGCAGGGCGCCGTCGCGCGACCGTGTCTCGTCGCTGACGTCCGCCCCTGCGCCCACGCGCGCGATGTCGCTCTTGGGCATGGTGCCCGCGCGGCCGAAGCGCGACGGCGCGCTGATGATCCCGAGCGTCGTCGCGACCGTCACGCCGCTCGTCGCCATGCCCGAAAGCGCGGCGAGCGCGCTTGCGGCGGTGCCTGCTGCGTATGCGGTGCGTGTTGCGCTTGCGGCGCCGGTGGACGCGGAGTCGGATTGGCTCGAGTTTGGGCTGGCGAAGCATGGAATGGCGCGAGTGGGAGTGGGTCGGGCGCGAGCAGGGGCGGGGGGCCGCCGAAGGTGGATATTGTGAGTGTGAGCGTGGACGATGTGCCGGTGCTGTACGAGACGACCATGGCGGTGAAGCAGGAGGAGCCAGGCGTGGGGTTGCCGTTTGAGCAAATGGGCGGGCAGGAGTGGGTGAGTTGGGTGAAGCTCCGCGTTGGAGCCGCCGGTGGCGGACGCGTCGTCGTCGACTATGTGGTCAAAGATGTCGATGGGCAGCTCAATAATGACAAGAAGGGTAAAATGAAGGCAAAGGATTTTACACAGTTCGACGTGTACCTGCCGTCGTTCGGTATACCCGTGGGGAGGCTGGAGGTTAATATTGACGGTATTCAGGGCAAGTCGCTTCCTTTTCCTTAGTCGCGCAGCAGTCTAACTCGAATTTAGGCCTGGAAATTTCGTCCTTACGATCCAATTTCTCCCACCACCAATCTGTACAATCTGGACGGCGTCTACTGCATTATTCTCTACAGCCATTCTTCTACCCCCACATTTCTTTGGACATCAGGCTGGACCGCTACCGGCACTCCAACACACATATCTTCTCGCCCACCTCGACAGTTTCGGCCAGCTGTCGATACTGCTCGTGTCCTTGGCCATCCTTATGCTCGGATCCGTCCATCTTTTCCGGCTGAATTCGGCGGTGTCGCAACTCCCGAGTTCGCTCGAAGGCTATTCGCTCGCTGTGGGCTCGGGGTGGACGCAGGCTCCGGAGCCTATCACCATTACCTCCACCGCCTTCCAAGCAAGTCGGTGGCAGTGGTTTAATGGCGAGGACGGAGCAGACTCAGACTCGGCGGCCTCGGAATCCCCGGAGCCGAATCTCACGAGCAGCACCAGTCCTTCGGTCGCGCTGACCTCCCCACCGGCGCCGTCCGCTGCGGAGACGCCGAAGGTCGTGCCAACCCTCACCGCCGAACCTTCTTCCTCCGTTTCTCTCTTCCAGCCTCTTGCCTGGAACATCAGCTGGTCCTGGCCCGAAATAGACAGGGAACTGGCAGTGGAAAAACTATTATGGGGTGCGGAGAAAGTTTGGCAGCTGCTGCGGAAAATATACCACTACCCATTGGAACCTACTTGATATATACCGCGCGATTTAACGACATTTGTAATACACGTATATGTTTATGATTTAATGGTTTATGGCTGACGTACGCTCTCTCGTGTCCACCCGTTCTTGTACGCCGTACAAGACGTCTCTAAAACACCAAGTAATATCTTGCTAGCTGCTTGCTCGTTACTACCTACACGAGCCTACAATACCCGACGTTTGGCCGTGGCCCATTTAGGTCTGTCAACTCAAATGAGTATTCATGCAGCAAACTCACTCGCAGAGTCCAACACCACGACCCGCGTTCACCCACCAAAACCTCTGGCTCAGTGGAGCACTCGCCGCCCATTTCAAAGCTGTGGCCAAAAACCGAAACCGCGCAGACTCCAAGTCCGTGCGCGCGACACTAGAGATTCATGACACAGGGTTGCAGCACTGTTCAATTCCACTACATTGCGATTATTTTACCATAGCCATTATTCATAATTTTTTTTGTTTTCTTTTTCCCCAACGCTAAACCCCAGCACCAGCACCGCCCCGAACCTTTTCCAGCGCGCGGAGGCCCGCTATCTCAGCCGCAATACGCGGGTTCCTCGAGGGGACAGAACCTTCAACGACGGGAGGGACGAAAATCTTCTTCGGCCAGCGTGCGCCTTGCTTGTAGGTAGATGCGGAACTGCTCGCCACGTTGGTGTCGACGGCGCCGAGGGGTACACGCCGACCGCCGGCCTCGTTCTGTTGCCGGAAAAGTTTGACGAGCTCGCCTTCCTCCTTGGGTTCCGCCATCTTCTTCGCCTTCGGAGAAGACCGCCGCCAGTTCTTGACGGCAGCGGCCTTGGCTTCGGACTCCTCATTCTCCGTCTCCCTCGCCTTCATCCTGGTCCTGGAGGTGGCGGCGACCTTGGTAGCATCGGCCTTCTTGTTCACTTTGTCCTTTGCTTTCGGCGAGGGGTTCCAGCTCCAAGGCGCGGCCTTCAGCTCAGACTGCACGTTCTCCTTCTCCTTCCAGGGGCGAAGAGTGGACTTAAGGGTACTGGGGGAACGGTTGGTGGAGGAGGTGGAGGCGGTCGTGGTGGGCGGGACTTGTAGAGGCGGACGGATAGTGCCATCCTTGGTACGGCGCGCAATGACGTCCGTCAACTCTTTTATAACATCCGTGGGACGCTTCCGCCACGGCGGGCCCCTTGCCAACCTTGATGCCGGGAGCAGCCACCTTGACGGGTGGGGGCGGAGGGGGAGGGGGAGGTGGGGGAGGGGGACCAGTAGGAGACGCAATTTGCGCGGGTATAGGCTCCTCTTGCGGCTCAGTCTGAACGCCCATCTCGACCATTGAAAGTTCCTTGGTCTGGATCGCCATGTCCACTGTCGACCGTGGTGTCTGCGCAAAGATGATATTAGATTGTTGAACAGAGTCGGAGTCGGTATACTCACTTGCTCCTCCTTCTCGGTCTGAATAAGCATCTCCGCCGTCCTGCGAGGTCCAACCGCTGAAGGGCACAAGTCCTCCACCTTGACATCACCTGTCTTCTCCATCGTTCCTTCGAGGGCCGGTTCGTCGACCTTGGTATTTGCGAGAGCGTCCAATGCCGGAGAAACGTCGACAGCGGTGACATCTGACCCGTACGAAACACCGGAAACGGCACGCGGCGGGCTTGAAGGAGCGCGCGCGCCGCAGAGGGCACATGCAGACCTCGGGGAGCTAGTCTTGGAGCGGTGATGTCCGACGAAACGAGGAATTCGGGACGGTCGTGGCGGGCGTGTGGTATATAACGGAGACCGGTGAACGGGTGGTTGAGGAGTTGAGGGTGTCAGCCCAGTAGACAAGCGCAGGGGTCTGAGGCCGGAGCCCGTAGAATTCGGAGATGCCATGGGGTTGCCGAGGACGCGAGGGGTCTTGGTAAAGACGGGAACAGTCCTGGAGATCACCGGACGGATGAATAGGGACGAAAGCCTCCTCGGGGGGGAAGACGAGCGCATGATATCGCGGTCGTGCACCGTGAGCGGGTTGCGAGGTACCATCCGTCGGAGGGGAGCGGGGGGCCAGAGACTAGGGGAAGGGGTGGGGCAGCGGTGTCGGTCTCCAAAGCGTCCTCTCCCGTGACTAGGATATACACCGACGAGACATTGACCGTGTTCTTCTTCTTAAGCCGCAGGCGTTGTAGCAAACGGGTGCCTTTCCCGACTTGCGCTGCTTGATCTATTCCATCCATGAGAACCAAGGGCTTCAGCCCGGGGGTTGGCCTATGAGACTTGGGTTTGGAGGTACGGAGATTCTACAATACACGGGTTAACACTCAGCATGAAGGGGAGTCGACTAAGAGTGGAATACATACCTTGAGTGCGAGCATATTGGATGCTCTGAGGGCGAGTTTTTGAAGGTTGTGGGTGTTGGAGTAAAGAGAGGAGGTTGTGTTGAGTATGTCAACCTCCTTTCTTTAAGAGTGCCGATTAAGTTGGCCATGCCGGCCGGAACCATGCCGGGGAAGTGTGGTCAAATTCAAGAGCCCAGAGCTTTGAGACGAGGTAGATTTTGTTTTCAAGTTTCTCGAATGGCAGCAGTCGCCGCAGAAATCGTAGGAGCGCTAGCGGCCAAGTTCGGCGTCAAGTACATCGAGTCGCCCCAGGATCACCAGCAGCTCCAAACCGTCAAAGTCGCGTAAGATTCCTACAGAAGGTTGACTATCGCTGGAATGCGCTGAGTAAGTCGAGTAACTTGAAGCGGCTTGACAGAAGTACATCGCGTCGTGGAGGTTGGCCGACGCGTTTGATGACATCAATAACGCTTCCTCTCACACTTCGCCCCATTTGTCTTTTATTCTTTGTTTATTCTCCTTGGTTGCCTGTGACATCCGACAATCCAGCTCAGAATAATTCAAGGATGGAACTACATTTTTTTTCTCGGCACGTTCTCCTCCCCGACGAGTTATAATTCCAAGAGTTTCAGCGGAAACTTGATGCCAGTACTCCAGCCACTCTGGCCTACTTGTGTTCCTCTTCAGTGGGAAGCTCTAGCCTGCTCTATCCAATCGTTTCTTCATATTCTGGCTTGTCAATGCTCACCAGTACTTTCGGATTCGCAGACGTGGACTCGGGCCCGTGCATCAGCTGTCAACAAAATAATCTAGAGTCTAGACAGTGGACTCGGACTACCATGGGTCGTCAAACTCTCAACAGTTCGATGTGGCGATTGCTACGATATTCATACTCGCAAATAACAGCGATACCTCTTGTTCTCATTGACGATCACGACGAAATTCTCGAGAACCTCGAATTGCAATCACAACGCAAGTGCTCTCTTTGGCGGCTAATAATCTTGGGATGGCAAACGATGCGTCTCAGTGCCGGTTTGTTTCCATTTCAGTCGAGTTAGAATTCCGAGTAAATTAAATAAGTACTCTCAGGAAGCTCAGCTGCGGCACCGGATATCGATCGACGCAGTTCAAAAAATAAACACGACCGTCTCGGCTACGAACCATTGTTCGCTCACGGCACATTTCTTCAACCACGACACAGGCGTGTGCTGTTGACTTGGCGTCAGAGCTCAATGTTTTTGACGTACACTATGCTCCAAGAGTCGGGCTGTTCCTAAAAACAACCATCCTCAAGTGTCATGCCTTCTGCTTTGTTTCTGCTCTTAGCTGGCTGTTCCTCAGTGACAAAAAAACTCTTCCCCACCTCATACCTGTCCCCGGGTGCATTCGAGAGTCGGCACCTTCTGAATTAGGCTCGATTGGGCGAGGTAAAGACTTGGAACTCACTTGATACAAACCGCCTCCGCCCCTGAACCTTTTTGGGAAAGGCACCGCCACCTGCCGACGGCTTCCCAGCGGAGTTTGAAACGTCAAGCTGTGAGGCGCGCCAAACAAGGCCCTCCCTCTTCCTCCTCCACCACGACATTCTCCTGCGATACCCTCTGCAATGCCCTTCCACAACCACCATCTCATGGACATCAACACGCGGGCCATTCCCTGCCCGCAACCCGCCTGTACTTGCTTCCTCCCGGAGTCCCTGCTGCCCGCCAGTGCCAGTCTGGCGCCAACCATGGCGAGTGGTATACTGTGGTACGTTATCAACGCGATTTCTTCACCTCGCCCAGCACTAAATGCTACCATGCCTCCCACCGCACCTGCCCTTCCTTCCGCAGATACCCCGTCGCCGCCCGCGACCGCGCCACCAGCTACCGCACCACCAGCCGCGCATACAACATCAACGACCCCGCCCTGGATGGCACCTCCAGCGGCCCGCCCCCACGCACACTGAGTCGCCACACAGCCTAAACAATATGACTATACCTCAGTGCCGTCCTCTGGTGCTGAGGTAGAGGCCACTTGTTTTGCTCCTGTGAATGGGGCACATTTTCTGTTTTACGTACCACCCGAGTACAAGTAGCTTTGTATTCTATACTACACATCTTGTAGCCTTGTACATACTGGGCGTGTAATCATATTGTTTTGAAGGATTTGTGGACCTATCCCTTGACTTATCCGTTTGAGCCTCGTTCGGCGCATCACGGCAGGTTTTGCCTGGCCGAAACCTTGCCGCACACCGCTTTCCCAATTTGGAAAGCCGGCGGAGGCGGTTTGTAACCAACTCTTGGAACAAGAGGTGAGCGATCATAGCCGATCAAACCAGAAAGTCGGAGCGATGGGAAGGTCGGGTCGGGTTTGGGGTCGACCTGACCCGACCCGACCCAGTGGCTGTGTGCACGTGGAAGGGCCCAGGCCCAGCGATGCCAATTGCGGTAACAACGCCGGTATCCATATGAGGCAATTTATAACACTGTCTTCTAGTAGCCCAGTAGCCGGCTTGCACAATTCATCTCTCAGTATCATCTTTCATCTATACCACTATGTGGGCAGTGACCCTATATCTCACTGGAAAAAGAGAAGAAATATGCTCAACCACGGGCGGTGTTGCAGACCTATAATTGAACTAGGTCAGAATGTATCCCTATCTAGTGTCTTTCGATGTGCTGGAATGAATAATCAATCGCCGACTGACCTCAATTGGAAGGTATGTGATTAATATTCACACGTGCTCGAGTGGCAAGGGTTTCTGTCTGTGAAAAATATGTATCTGCAGAAATACTCAAAGTTGCCTCTGCCCCTTGGAAGGCCCAGGGAATAGCATCCCGTGGTTACAACGGGCATTGTTTACGTGTTGTTGACGCGTCAAAGCTTGCACGTGAGAGGTCAGGTCAGGTCGGGTCGGGTCGACCCGACCCGACCCTCCCATGCCTGGAGGACGTCGAATCCGTTGGGATCAAATTCTCCAGAGACGTCTCTAGAGACTTCAACGGATTGGACAGCCGGGTAGAATTGATTGACTGGCGCGTGGAATTGATGATGGCAACGGACGTTCGCGTAGAATTGATGTGAGACTGTTGGCGAGCATAGCCATACGCCGATCCCGAACTGGCTCAATTCGACGCGCTTATTTCGACGCGTCATAGCTCCTCCCCCCACCGGTCTCAAGTTACCTATGAGCCTCCAGCAGGTCACTGCAGCCCTCCAGCATTTTCCGGAGCTTGATTTGCTGGATTTCCACGGATTGAATCTCTTTATACGCTATGCTTCTCTTGCAAGGGAGTGTATCGAATTTGCGACGGAAAACTCTGCGGAATGCCCTACCTCTTTACCACTCCAAGTTGTCCGGGTCCTGGCCACTGCTCTAGGTGAAAAGGATACCCACCTCATCGAGATTTGCTGGTCGGCTTTCCGTCATCTTGTCTGGACTCAACCTTCCATTTCACCAACGGACAACGAAATTTTGGCATTCAATGATGCCGCTCTGTGTCATCAGACTTGTGAGTTTTCCTCTCAATTTTTTGATTCATCCACTTATATGAGGAAGCATTTCGGCACCTCTATCCCCCCGTCCGCTCATGCCAAAACTCTGATTGCTCGGGTCATCGGGCTGACAAGAATATACTGACTCTGGGAGAGTCCCTCACGTATAATGGGACACTTTTCACGCTAAGGCACGGTGCATTACCAGTTTATACTACGTCACTGTACTGTCGCTGTAAGTTTTGTCTGCACCCCCATGCAATTCTAATTGTTTCGAAAGTGTGTCATCGTCGCTACTACCACAATTATTACGTCCACAACGAGAGCTCGTTACGAACATACTATGGCGGTATCCCCGATGTCGTTCAGGTTGCGCAGCACTTCTTCATAGAAAGTGCGCTGCTCGAGCTTTTCGCAAACAACATGGTATTTGGCTGGTATGTTCTTCGTTAATCCGATTCAAGCTTGGTATTCTAATTATTTGGCTCAGGTTATCAGGAACTAACTGTGCTCGTATCTATAACGAGGCCTTGTCAAGTCCCGATTCACGAATCCTCAACAATAAACTCGCATTCTCGGCTGTCTATCACCAGAGCTCGTATTTTACACCAGACGGCTGGAGCACAACAAGGCTACTCCGGAAGGAGGATGCCATGAACGGGTTCTTTCTTTACTCCCTCCTTCTTGACAAATCGGAGCAGGCTGGCATTCTCGTCCTGCCGCACAACGAACCGAGTCAGCGCGATCGCCTCCAACCTGCTTTGGCAGAACGGAACAGCGTGATGGAAGGGACGGGCCAAGAATGCTATCTACATGCATGTGATCTTTGCTTCCACATCGTGGAAGACCAGCATGGGCGGTTGAGTTTGTTGAACTCTATTCGTTCTTCATTCACCATTCTGATTTCAGTAATAGGGAAACTACAAGCAGCTGCGTGCGATGGCAATACAATCGGTCATCAATCATGCAAATTCCACGACTGCAAGAATCCCTTGCCATCTCTGCGGCACCATTTCTGCATGGATCATCAGCATCTGCGCTTGAAATGTGCTGTGGTTGATTGTCCATCCCTTCATGCTCTGGGTCATCGAACTTGTGACGATGTCGACCATCGCGCGCTTGAAACAGCCTATTTCAAGCGCGGCAGTGCGATGTTCCAGCTGCGCTCCCGCTTAAAAAAAAGCGGGCGTAGCTGTCCCGGACGATTCTGCAGCTCTGCCTGTCAGTAATCCGGGTGACGATGAAGAAGTCATTTTCGAGCTGAGAGCCAGCGGGCCTGTGGAGCTTGATGCTGAGGGCTGTGATGGCAAGTCGGAGGGCGGTAATCGACGACTCAGAGCCATCTTCGGTGGGCGGTGGACTCATAATGAGCAGCTTATCATGCGCCCCTGCGGTGTAATTCTTTCACGGGCCACTCTCTTCGGATCTGAGGCAGTTTCTGCCGTGAATGTAAGCCCATTCCGTTGAATAGTATTCAATACTTACATCGAAATCAGCTGTTCGCAAAGGCCACCTTCCCTACCCCCGAATCTACCCCAGAGTTCTTCATCTTTGATAACAACTGCAAACTCAACGCCCACCAGCGCGCTATAAACGACACTCACTTTGAGAACACGGGGAAGCCGGTCGACGTTTTTCATTTCAAGTCCAAGCACAAACTCACAGACCTACACTGCCAACGCTATTGCAATCCCGCCGCCTTTCCGGAGATGATTACGTCTGACGGGAAGTGGCGGTTTAACACTTCTATATGCGAACAGACCAATGTTTGGTTTGGCAGTTACATCGCGATAGTCCGCGATATGGAGGTAACTCGCTACAATTTTTTCTTGGATGAGATGATCAAGCGTCGGAATTGGTATGTTGTGGCAGAGTTGGAGGCCAAGGGATGTGCACCATGGACCATCCCGTTGGATGCAGTCTTCCCTAACGTGTAGTAGATATCTTGTAACGGCATTTTTTTCCAACTTACTACTCGATTCGAGAACTCAATGAAAACATTACAAAGGTTGTCCAGGGGCAACATTTGTCACTCTCAGGACTTTGCTAGGATACATTCTAATCCGTTCGTATGGTTGGCTCGCCTTAGATAGCCAAGCCACATCGTAAACTTGAAAGAACTTTTACGGAACTCAAGATAAGATAAGGTAAGATAATAAGGATGGAAGGGAACAATTCAGAAATAGACAGTGAGAGATAGAAGCCGACGACGCTTTGTGAACAGTCCGCCCAAATCAAAGTCACAAAGCGTCATGGTTGATTTGAACCAAAAATAGTAACCGTGAATCACTCGAAAAGTGAAGTATGTAACTGTTTGCGAGGCCAGATCCGCGAGCGACGTTGAACTGAGACTGGGGGAATGATAGCTCGGTACAAATCAATTGTTAAGCTAACTGAAAACCGGTACAATGTGCTACCCAGTAGTAGAGAAGTCGGGTCAAAAATAAGTCATTCAGGGATTTGAAATACTATAGAAGAAGAGTAAAAACTATTCGGTGTTCGGTGGAGTTGGGAAAGTAAGCGGGAAAGCATTCATTTCAAGCGCCTTACAGACATCTTTGCAGATGTGTGTTGCGGTGAACTTGTCAACTCCATCCGATCCGCGACTCCCAATGGCCGGATAGATGGATGCATTATCATTTCCGCTGCTGAGACTAGATATCAGAGTCCAAACCTCACAGTGAATCATCGCAAACTCACCGAATGTGCGTGGTAGAGTCGAAGACTCGATATCCAGAGATGGTTCGGAAACCTGTGGCAAACATGAGTCCTTTGTCAACTATGCAAACTTGTAGCCAACATGTTGGGCGTACCTTGAAAGTCCACATAGACGCTGCTGTGATTACTGGTTTGGTAAGTGAAATGGGAGAATGCAGACAACACATGGTAGGCGTTGGTGTGGTTATCTAAGCGATTGAAAGAAAAACGGATTCCGGATTCCCATGGCTGAGAAATCAGAAGTCTGTCCCCGTATGAGAACAACGACGTCGGAAGAATGTCAACATCTGGAAGATAATGAGACCAAAAATATTGACATAAGGAACAAGAGATACGGACCAGCCAAGTCAAGATCAATAGCGTTAGCCTTGGCTTTGAAAGCCTCGAAGATGAGCTGGCACTCAGCCAGACGTGCCGCTTCTGACCATACCGCCATTTCACGGGATCCCCATGGACTGAAGTCAGAGAGCGATAGTTTTTTGAGAGCAACTGCTTCGAATTTGCTCCCGGTTCCCTGGAATTAAATGAGAGACGCAGCCCAGCGGAGACAAAATCGGACAGACCATATGAACTCTCATCTTATGGCCCCGTTCGAATTTATCGCAAATCAAAACGTCGAGCTGTTCAAACGGTGTATGCCGGTCGATGGAGCCTGACTCGAGGCGGCCCTCTGAGTACTTGAAAACCTCTTTCTGCATGGTAATGATGTTGTACTCGGTGTCGGAGCCGTCATCGCCATCGGAGATCTCAATGAATCTCTGCTCTGGTTCTGGTTCGAGTTTGAGTATTTAGACAAAGTGTGATGAAGACGACGACAAGCCTTTCATAAGCTTGCGCCCGTCTTCGACAGCCTTGACGAACTCGGTCCATTTACTGCCTGGCGTTGGAACGATTTTTAATTTAGCAGCATCATCGTATATCTTGAGGTGCTTGTAAACGGTCTGGCTTTTATACGTGCATTTCGGAAAGGCCAGCTGAAATGCGGTCTCAAGACCCATGCGGGCCGCCGTCTTGCTGCCTCAACAAGCACAAGTGCGATAACCCGGCTTCCATGTCACTGGCTGAAGTGAGGGGAAAACGAAGCGGTGCAATGATATGTTCGGTGCTAGGAGAGGGCACAGAGAACTCCTCGGACTTCTCTGAATTGTAAGTCGTTTGAGAAGGGGAAGGGGCAGGGTCAGAGCTTGGGGTGAGATAACCTATCAGCAAGGACGAGCTGAAAGAAAGAAATGTACGAACCAGAAAGCGCCAGGAGGCCTCGTGTTTTTGCCCGAGGAGACTCGTCCGAGAGTTGAATCAGCAGGCGACGGATCTCAAGCTCAAGACCAAAACAGTCTTGGTCAGACATGTCTGACCTGCGAAGAAGAATGCGGACATTACGCGAGACCAAAATTGGCACCCGCGCATCCCGAACACACCACATCTTGCTCGACGGCGACTCAAGGTATGAGATTAGTCCATCCTGGACGGCAAATGCCAGCACAGAATGGTCCGCAGGGACAAATTTACCCGGCACATTGTTGACAAGGAAGAAATTCTGAGACGGCTTGTTTGCCTGTATACAGAATCGATATAAAATGTCTCAGCCATGGGAAATAAACTCACGGCATGAAAGAGAACAATATATACACTACTGTCGCTCAGTTGCTTGGACTTTTCGACAGCTTCGAGTCGGGAATTGGCTTCTAACAAGTTGGAATGACGGGTGAGGTAACCGATGGCATAATTTTCGTTGAGCGGACGCGCAAAGACGCGGTTTGGAACCACAGGCTCTGCAGTCAGAGTAGGACCTATGCGGAGATGAAAACGAAATCCTGAAGAATAAACTAAATTCTTCACCCAAGTCAGAGCTTGAAGCAAGAGTGCTCTGGGAGCTCGAAGTAAAAGTGCTCTGGGAGCTCGAAGTAAGAGTACCTGAGGATATATATTAGACAGGCAGTTGGTACGTTAGAAAAAATCTGACCAGAGCTCCCGCGGAGTAACAACTTGGTATTCCCGGAAAGACGATGACTTTGAGCACGGCAGCCACCAGCCGCTTTGCAACAATTGGCACAACATGGCGGAACTCGAGAGCATTCCTTGTTGGCCCGGCGACGTTGGTTGTTTGTCGTCAAGCAATTGTCCTCCTGGCAGATTAGAGGAGTGCCAGTGTCCTTGGACGACTGTATGAGTGTAAACCGGACCTGTACAACATATGGAATGAATTGTCTGCACGACTGGACAACTACGAACCGCACCTGTACATTGTGTGGAATTTTCTCCAGCACTGTAGGTGGGTTGTGCCAGTAGAACTCGGGACAGCCCTTGCACTGAAAGGGACCGAATAAGCAATAGACCTTTCCATGACAGCATTAGAACATACCTTCTGGAACCACCGCGCCCAATTTTCGAGCACGGTTCCATTGAGAGCCTGCAGAAGTTGGCCCAGCTCTCCGTTGCAGGTGTCGCATCGATTTTTGGGAATGGGACGAGGGTTAAGCGCGAGGGCAGCGGGTAGAAAAGTCAATTCAGATGCAAGTTCAGATGGATTCATAGTGAGAGAAGGTGGTGATTCAATGCGAGAGAGTAAAAATTAAGCAGACGGGATGAATGAGATGATGAGATTTCGAGAGCCAGGCCAGCTTTTATACATTTTCTTTCTCCAGGGCCGGGGGATATGACGATTCGTCTAAGCCTGCGGTGAGGATATGACGGTTCGTCTAACCTTGCAAGGAGGTGCGCATCACATTATTCACATATGGTCGGTGGGGCGGGTGGGGCACAGAGTAAAATCACCGGTAAGATTGAGGGGAAGGAGCGCAAGACCGTCTTGATAAGAAGTTTAATTGGCAGTGCAACAAATACAGGTTAATGGATGTAAGGAAAACCGGGCTCGGGTCTAGGGGCTTTGCTTTTGCCGTCCGCTGGATGTCAACCGACTCCCGACAACCCGCCTAGCATTGGCGGGTCCTGTCTCGGTAACCCAGTCGCTCCGGTGGTGATCTCCGTGATTGACAGTCGGAGAATGAAAATGTAGTGCAGAGATCACACCGGAACGTCTGGGGCACTTCGTATAGTAACACCTACCATCGAGTCACACTTGTAACAATCAATCACGCTTTTCCGTTCCGATCCACCCGAATCCCATCAGCTGTTCTTCAACGCGCCGCCGGGCTGGCACCTTCTGCCCTTTCAGTTTTGACTCTCGTCTGCGAACAGATCCCTGTCGATTGGCGCAATAACGGGGGACGACATGGGAGGATGAAGAGAAAGGGGCAGATGACATCATGATGTGATTGATAACAGAAAAATGAATTGATAGTACAAAAAAAAAACTACACTATAGAAATAGTTACTGAGATTGAAAGGGCTCACCTCTAGAAGTCAGAGAGCATAATAGCTATGTGAAACTGAATTTTCTCTGGCCTCGGGAAGTGTTTGTGGCGACTTTTACGGTTCGCGGATCGGCGGTTCCAAATGCGGAAGAGTCACGGTGTGACTCGATGGTAGGTGTTGCTATACGAACTGCCCCAGACGTTCTGGTGACACTTCTGCACTTCTTTTTCAACTCCGACTGTCAATCACGGATCAAGCGGTCCGCTAGGGTCCGCTGTGTTGTGTAAGTGTCACCGAACGTCTGGGTTACCGAGACAGTGGCGGGTCACCATTACGGGATGTTGCGAGCGTTAGAGTATCCCAATGGAGGCAGATTCCGGTCCACGACCTTCCGCGATTCGCGAACCGCTTGTGGGGCTTCGTGGGCAGGAACGAGCCAGTGACCTCCAGTGACGCCATTCAGCGGGATGGATTTGCCGAAGAGAATTCTACGCGAAGCCGCCGAACGCCGGGAGAATTATCCGAGATCAATTCTACGCGATTCTCCCAGAGACGTCTCTGGCCCAGCCGACTCGACCTTCTGCATGCCTCGTATGCTCTCGATCAAACACTAACCTCTTTGACAACCCCCCCAAAAAAGGAAAAAACGTAAGCAAAACGTGATGTAACTCCGGTGTCCCCCCACCTCTAGCGCCTTGAATATTCGTCGAAAAGACGATCGGCGGCAGGCTACCCCCCCATTTCGGGGGTCCGAATCTCTGATTCTGATTTTTCCTGATTTTTTCTGATCACTAGTCGATCAGGAACCATAAAATCATGGTCTCTCCCACCCAACTTTCACTTTTATAAAAAGTTATTTTCAGATTCACAACCAGGGTCATAAACTCGTCCCAAAATGAGGTTGATGTACTTTTCAAAATTTTCGCCTACCTCTTGTCTTGGAACTGCCAACGTCCCAAATAGGAAACTTGCTTTGATCAAACCACTTACGACCTACCCTCACCTCTGAACGGCCTATTTCTCTAATTAAGAACGGCACGATGGCCGAGTGGTTAAGGCGACAGATTCGAATTAATCGCCATCTGTTCCGGTTTCCGGGCGCAGGTTCAAATCCTGCTCGTGTCGTTTGTTTTTGGCGCTTTCTCTCGTTTCTACTAGTTGCCGACTGCCGCTGTGTTTCTTTTTACAAAAAGACTCTATCGCTCAGTCTTTTGGGAGCGTGAATGACTCTCGACACAGGGTTTATATGTCTCTTGAATAAGGAATGCATACGTTTCCGCAGAAATGGCTTGGAACTCAATTATTTCTTTCTTTCCTCCATTACAACGAACAGCTGCTCTCGTCCGCTCTACCAAAGGTCAGAAATTAGAAGTACGGTTCTCTGGTTATGCCCCGTTTCTCTTCTCCCATCGCTCCGCTATCTTCGCCCGCACATCGGGATCGTGCACAAAAGGTTCCATGATGCTCACGATATCTTGCAGCTGGTTTGCCAGGGCCAGATCGAGAGCTGTCTGTCCGACGTCGTTGGCTTTGTCGGGCATTGCTCCGAATCGACACAAGAGCTCGACGCACTCGTTCCCATAAAGAAATCGCCGCTCCCCGCAAGCGTTGTGGAGAACGGTATCTCCTTCGATGTCTGCATTATTCGGGTCTACTCCGCGTTCAAGAAAAAAGCGGAGCACCTCGACGTCTGTGCAACAGGTAAGAACGTTGCATAGCTGGTCGTTCCGGACATGGACATCGGCACCCGCTTGGACCAGTACTCGTATCATGTCCAAGTTGCCGCCATCGGCCGCCATGAAGAGAATGTATGGATTGTAGCGGTTTGGGTCCGCACCAGAGGCGAGCAAGAGCTGCACTAGCCCAAGGTTGTTCATGTGTATGGCGTAAAAGAGAGGTGGTTTGACGGGAGGGACGTCCGCCAGAAAATTCACGTCTGCTCCCTCCGATATTAGATATTCGCATATCTCGGGGTCCTTGGACGCCACCGCTTCAGTGAGGGCGAGGCTCAGGTATTGTCTGTGCGTTTGGACCGGAACCGGCTGCAGTGGGCCAGGTGGAGGTATGTCTCTTGGTATAGCAGGTGGAGGAATGGGAGCGAGCAGTTGGACTACATCCATGTGTCTATGGCGGGCCGCATAATCCAAGGCTGTCGCTGGGTCAGGACATGCGCGTGCATACGCTCTCATCCTTTTTTCCCCCTCATCCTTGCCCAGCAATTTTATGACCATGGCCTGGTGTCCAAGCGTTGCTGCAATATGGATCAGGGTGCACCGGCAGCTTTTGAAATTATATTCAGAGTTTGGATCGATGCCTTCAGCGATAAACCTGTCAAATGCCGTGTCTAATTGGTGTTGAACGGCGAAGAGAAGAGCAAGCCGGCCTAGAACCTCGACCCTTGTACAGAGGTAATAAAGTGCCGGATTGAAAGCACGGTGTAGGACAATGCTTGTCTGGGAGAGGGAATTAATGGAAGGGAGGTCGGGAACGAGTTCCGGCTCGCGGTGTGAGTTCCAGGTCAGACAATTGTCTGGGTCAAGGATTATTTCCCGAACAGAGAACGATGCAATGTGGATGATCAGTTCTGCAGGAAGATCGCGGAATCCTGCCATCGCAGAGCCGTGGGCGTTAAAGTCGAAACAAAGTCGAAATGACAAGAAATGATTCGATCACATGCCATGCCGCACGGACCGGCATCGTCTATCAACGTTCCGAGCTTTTTAGAAAACCGTCTTCTCAAATATTTTCTCCATAACCTTTCATTTGAATCGTGAAAATTCCCTTCCCTAACGCATAATAACCACCCGCTCGCCGTTGGTGAAAAGTATGGGACCGAAGTCCAAGTTGCGGGTCTTTCTTCCTTGCTCGCACCACTTAGTCTGAGTATGGTGTTGGTCATGTATGAAAAGCAAGTCTCATGAGAATTTCTACATTCGATACCTCTACTGGGTCTTGAGTTTCTCGCCTGAGGGGTCGAAGAATGAAAAGTCAACGAGTTCAAATGAAACACGACGTACCCTTCTGCTTAATCGGACCAACCGCGCCATTCCACACCTCGGGCGCCAAGTTCTTCACCGTACGGGTAACGAAGAGCGTGGTGAGGACCACCACGCATACCGCGCGCGCCGTGTGCGGGTCGAGCGCCTCGACGACGCCGCTCTTCGTGGCCACGCCTCCACCGAGCATTCCGGAGAGAACGGTGTGCAGGTCGGCCCAGAAGGGCTGAGCGTGCGTAAGGAGGGCGTAGATGCCCGTGACGAGCGGCGCACACCAGAGGTCCGTCGCGGTCCATCCGTAGGGCTGGAGCTCGGGCGGCGTCTGGAGTGCGATGGGCGTCGGGTTGAGAAAGGAGAGGAGGTTGGTGAGGAAGAAGCCGCCGTTGGCGGTCACCTGCAACCCGGCCAATTAAATATTGTATTGACAGGCTTGCGCAATGGAAACGTACGAGGGACGTGACGAGGAGCGTCCACGGCGATACGGCGATGACGGGAGACGTGTTGGCGGTGACGGCGGGAGGGATAAGGTTACACAGGAGAAAAGCACGCGTGAATCCGTCTACGACCGAGAGCGGGAGCTCAGTGTGGATTGTCATTTCCGGAACAGCGGGGAGCATTTCTACCAGTGATTGCACAACAGCGTAGAAGACGGGGACCACGCCGGAGATCTGCATCGAGTTAAGAACGATAAAGCGCTGTCAAGAGAGACTACCGGAGACCATGAAGGACGGTGGAATGCCCAGTAGCGGGGCTGAGGCGCGATTATAAGCTTGGAAATATGACCTGAGAGCCGGCAATACGCACCCGTCATGACCTGCCACCACCCGGACGGTCAGACGGAGCCCGGGAAGTATCTCGAACCACTTGCCTCCCCACCATACACCACAGTCAGCGTCGTCGATATGTCCCTAGCAAAAGCCTTCGGCGCGACAGTTTCAACGCCGTTCTTGGATACATGTTGGCGATACAGAGATTCCTTGATTTGCCTTAGCACGATACAGAGTCGAAATGCGGCGACGACGTCTAGAGTGCTGAGGGAAATATTGAACCAGGTGAACGGGGCTATGGGTTGGAGAGTGTAATTGAAGATCTGTATTATTGGCGTAAGAAGAAGAGACATCGTAAGTTCGTCTATGAGAGCGTCAGAGTCGAGAGCGTCGGAGAGGCCAAGTTGTGGCAAGTGCCTAACCGCTTGTGCGGCCACGTTTTCCGCATTCGGTTACCCACGTTCATTCCCGCACAGAGACATTTGAGATCGTTGCAATTGAACAAGTAGTACAAACGTGAGGTAGAATAATGCCAGTCAAGTAATATAGTAGAGTGGTCGTGGTTTGAGTATTAAAAAGTCCGTAGAAAATCAAATGTAGCAGTAGCATGGATCGCAAATATAGCAAATGGCACATCTATCTGAATGAATGAACCACCCACCTGAGATCAATGTCCGTCAGTTATCTGAAGATTGGTTAGCCATTGAAGGAAACTGAAAGAGAAGAAACATTATCCGCAGACTCGGACTCAGACTCGAGTTCCAGGCCCGAATCCAGATACAAGTCTGGAAAGCCACCGTGCAGTGGCATCGCAATAAAGTAGCACTTCGATTGAGGATAGAGCTTGAGGCTGATGAAAGGATTGAAATCCCCATCTTCGTAGTAGCGCCGTACTTCGGAACCAGTCGTGAAGCGGTTGCCGATGACCTGGTACTCAGTATCGGGGGACATCAGGTTGTCTTGATAGTGCATGAGGATAAGTTTTTTCATCTGTTTTAAAATTATGAGGCCGAAAATTCAGGACCGAGATGGCGGATGGGCGAACCTCCTGCGAGATAAGATGCGGCGTGTTCCAATACTGCTTTCCGTTTTCTCGAATGACGTCAACCTCAAACTCCCCGATGAATTCGAAGGATCTCTTCTCCCAGTCGGAGGGGCTCGGGGGTCCAGGTATTGGCCTCTCGACAAAGACGCGCTTCCTTTTGCCATAAAACGGGTTAGAATGAGGGGGGGATTCAGCTATTAATTCGTCGAGTAGATAATGTTCAGCTCGAAAAGACTTTGCAGAAAGGTCAAGATGAAAGTGGCCATCCATACCAGCAGCCAGCGCATGGGATCGAACGATAGCATTCGGAAACATATTGTGAGTCTGAATCACGAGAGCCGGCGGACCGAGTCCGTCACATTCGCGCATCCATTTCAATAGCTGAAGCTGTATGAGATGGTGGCATAATGGATTTTATATTGTACACACCGGTACGAGCTCCGTCAATGTGATGAGTTGACCTATTGGGTAAATACGATAAGTCGACTCTAAAGCCGTCATCCTGTCACAGACGCGGCGGTATGTTCTGCGAATGGCGGGAGGCGCCTTCCTAACATCTTCGGGCTGATTAATAATGAACTTTGCCATCTCCTGCCATTGTAGAAGCTCGGCGAGTGGGACATATCTGGCGAGATCATCCAAGTCTACCCTGCCAACGTCGTCTGCAGGGTTATTGGTGAGAAATTCTTGTGGTTTGAGGTTCGGGTAGCTGTTGAGTGGCATAGGTGGAGTGGCAAGATTGTGGAGGCAAGAGACAAGAAAGAAAAGCGGTGACAGGCCAAAGAAATAGTCCCTGTCACATGGTCGCGCTTGACGAATGCCACATTGGGAGGAATAGAGATCTCGGTTTCTCGGTGAGGCGAGTTCAAAAAGGAAAAGTCGTCCAGTCGTTCAGCAGCGTTCAGCGGGGGCAACAATCATCCAGAGGTTTTTCCATTTCTGCGCATTCTGCTCTCCGATACCGGTAACTTGCTTTGCCCAGTCCTGCCCAGTCCTTCGGGCGGGAAGTCTCGTTTTCCTTCGCTAGTGTGTTGTTTCTCTAAGACCGAATTTCTCGACTGGAGAGCGTCAAGACCACGGAAGACGACATGACCGTTCGGATTCAGGTCATCCGTGGCTATACAAGCACCGATAACGCCACGTATCTTATCAGATTAGAATATCTGAATTGGATCATCGTGCCGATTGAACACCCATTCGCCAGCCGCAAATTCGCGAGCCATTTAACGCTATATAAAAGATGGAACGGCATACAGGTACACAATCTCTCTGCCACAATGGGCGACCAGCTCAAGCTCATTCGAATGGCTTTCAGTCTCCTTGGACCGTACCTTCGCAGATTCATCTACCTACGCTTCTCCGCCTTGCGGCAGCGATGGACATACAAGGTCGTCCCGGACGCGAAGAACGTCGTGGTCATTGGCGGCTCCTTCGCCGGCTTCGAGCTGGTCAATGATCTCGCCGCCACCCTGCCCACCGGCTTCAAAATCGTCTTGATCGAGAAGAACTCCCACTTCAACTATTCTTTCACCTTCCCTCGTTTCTCCGTGGTTCCAGGCTACGAGCACACAGCCTTCATCCCGTACGACGGAATCGCAAAGGGCGCTCCTGCGGGCCTAGTCACTCGCATCCAGGACACCGTCATCGGTCTCACCGACAGGCACGTTCTCCTTGCCTCCGGCCGCGAGATCGACTACGAGTATTTAGCTATTGCCACTGGCTCCTCACAGCCGCTTCCGGTGCAGGTCTCGGCCACCGAGTTCCGCCCCGCCTGTAGGGAACTTCAGTCGGTGCAGGAGACCATCAAGGAAAGTCAGAAGATCGCGATTGTCGGTGCTGGAGCTGTTGGCGTCGAGCTAGCCACCGACATCAAGGGCTTCTACCCCGAGAAGGATGTTACGCTTGTCCACTCGCGCGGCCAGATCTTGAACACGTTTGGAAAGCGCCTGCACGATTATACCTTGCCGATCATTCGAGACGAGCACAAGATCCGCGTCTTGCTCAACGAACGACCGCAATTACCCAAGGACAGGGCCTTGCTGAAGCAGCAGGCCCTGGGTTTTTCCGACGGACGTGAAGAGTCGTTCGACCTTGTCGTGAGTTTGCCTGCCTGGGTATTCTGCTGGGCTGACACCATCCCGAGATCGCATGCACCGGCCAGCGACCCAATTCGTCCATCATCGCGTCCTTGCTGCCTGAGGCCATCTCCAAGGAGACGTCGCGCATCCTCGTAAAGCCAACGCTACAAGTGGCGCTCGCCGACGGTCGGAGCCCGCGCATCTTCGCGCTCGGCGATGTAGCTGAACACGGTGGGCCAAAGATGGGGCGCGCAGGTCTGCTGCAGGGCTACATCGTGATGGACAACATCCTCGCCATGATCCACGGCCGTGCGCCGTCCGCGATCTACAAGCCGCAGCTGAACATCGAGGGAAGCATCAAGCTCACGCTGGGCAAGTCGCGGCTCGTCATCTACGCTCAGGACGATCCCGAGGCTACGTCCGATATTTTGATTCCGGCGAAGAACAAGGCGGTGGATCTGGGTATTGCCATGGCATGGAGGATGCACGGGGCTGATTTCAGGCAAGCGCAGGCTGCGAAGGAGATGCTCGCTGAGCCTTTATCGCCAGCGGTAATTTAGTTTGCCGCTGTGGCTTGGAAAAGCAGACTAGTTTGGCCCGTGCCATACGAGTTGTTAATGACGAAGTTCAAGTCATGTTTACTTACGGTTCTTGAATGCATTCATTTTTGAATCTTCAACGGGCTACGGCGCGCGGCTGGTTTGTTCAAGTTCAAGAAGTAAATTCACGTTGTATCGATTGTTTTGCGAGAAAGTGTGTGAAGTAACCGAAAGAGGAGTGCAAAAAAAAACCCAGACACTACGGAAGATGCATGAACTCATCGTAGTACCTCTTTCCGAGGCCCAAATCTGTTCCCGAGGCCTCCAATTCAGGATATGCGGGATGTGCTTTAATATGCGACTTGATAGAATCCTCAAGAAAGCGCTTGAAGAGCATCCCGAACCGAAAGGACTGGAGTCGAGTGACGGGGGACATGATGCACCTCCGAAGGAGCATATTGACCACAACCAATGCGTCTATACTCGGTGTCCGCGCGGAAAGAGCGATAGACAAGGATTCCAGCTTGGGCAAGAAGTCGCGGTGGTCTGTCAGTCGGACAAACAGTGGGTCCGCATCGACTATTTCGCGGGAGATTTGGAGCTTTAGACGAATGACCGATGGTGTAGCTTTCAAGCACTTGATCAAGGCATCCGTGGTATGCGGTACGAGGGACAGTGTCAAAGTGTGAAGTTGGAAGGAGGACTGGGAGACGAATGATAGGAACGGGGATATATCAGTGCCGTCCTCGATGTTGAAGTACTCGAAGCCAAGGGCCAAAGTCTTCAAGGCAGGGGCTTTCAAACATTCGAGGAGGCCCATGGGCATCATTTCCGGCATATCTTCATCGTCGTCACTCCATGGCCCCCCACTTAAATTCAAGGAGTGTAGTTGGGGAAGTGAGAAAATAGTTTGGGGCAGCGTCGAAGCGTCGTACGGCAAAATTCGAAGATGGGCGTCTACGAGATTCGAGGCATGACGAAGGAGATCGAGGCAGGCCTCTATAACCATTCTTTCGGTGCCAAACTTGGTTAGCTGGTGCCAAGGAAGGTCTATCCTTGTCGTATATGTCGGGATGAAAACGTCGTGCAATCGCGGTGCGTCGCGGAAGGACAGTACGGAACGATCGGGCGGGGGAGAGGAGATGTTCAACTTCTCGAGCAAAGGATATTTTCCATTGCCAAAGAATGATAGTGGCAGATCCCTCCCGATATCGACATCGATGTTTTGCCACTGCTGTGACACCCCGCCGATTATTTCGAGCAGGGAATCAACCACTGAACCAACCCCGTCGTACACGTTGGCGTACAGCTGAAGCGAGAGAGGGGTGCTCTGTACTCTAGCGATCCAGTCGCGGAAAAGTTCAACGTAAAGGGCCGCCTCCTCCGCCTCGGACTTTGGCACGAAAATTGTCCAACGATCACAATGGAAATATATGGAGTTCCAGAGCTTCGGCGTCGTCAAGGCAATGTTCCTCCACTGCTGACATACTGCGCAAAGAAGGAGAGGGGCATGGGCGGGGTTGGGGTCGACAACATCGGACGGAAGGCAGAAGAAGAAAATTTCTGCCAAAAGTTCAGGCGGCATGGCCAGGATGTGTCGACGGGGGGTACCAAGCCGGAGTTTTCCGTCCCTGTTCACCAAAGTGTACTGGTTCTGGTACTGCGACGAGCGATTGGAGAGTAACATGGCGTTCGAAAAATTGGTGGATGTGGCAGAGCAATATTGATGATGGACCGGATTTAGAAGCGACAACTTCGCAAGTAAGTAGCTGAATATTGCACATTGACTACTACCAAGCGATATTTCTATGAGGGGGAACCAAGTGCAAGTATGAGGAAGTACAAGATGACCGATTAAACTGAGCCCCCGGCCGCTGTACTCGTAGCACATATCTAAAGCTGCACGAAATGAAGAGCAACACTTCTTCACTCGTATCCACTTCGCGTCCTCGCGGAACCAACGCTACAAGTCACAGTCTCAGTCCGCGCATCTTCGTGCTCGGCGACGTACCCGAGCACCCGAGCACCACGACGCGTCCTCTAACGGAATGCAAAATAAAATGAATCCAAATTCCATTCTATCGCGAATGAAATCAGATTTTGGTTAAAAAAGGCAATAAGGAAAGAAACGAACTCAGCGCATATACGCATCATGGTGCAACCACCACCCCTCCCCCTTGTACAACTTCAAGGCCATACCCTCCTTTTTCAATCGTTTGAACTCGGGATCGAACTTGATCGCTTTTTCGAACACAGATTCCTCGGATGTATGCATCATCTCGAAGAGCTTCAGCCGTGCGCTTCCGACCGCGCTCCACCTCCAGCAAAGCATCTGGACCACAATCGACGCGGTCGCTGGCGTCACGCCGGACACACCGCCAGCGGGAAAGTCGATATAAAGTGTTTCAAGCTTCGGGAGGAAGTCGGATTTTCCCGTGAGCTGAAGGAATACGGTGTTGATGTTGACACGGCACTGGGGGCGGAGTTTGAGATGCATGACGGAGGGGGTGGCTTGTAGGCACGCGATTAGGGGGGCTGTTGTCGTGGGCATCGTGGATAATGCCAAGGTAGTGAGCTGGAAGGAAGAGCGGGACACGAATGATAGGAAGGGTGATGTATCCCGTGGGCCCAGTCCCGGGCCATCGACGAAACCAAGGGTAAGGCTTTGGAGGGCCGGCGCTTTTAGGCAGTTGAGGATGGCCAAGGATGAAGGGTGTATATTATCCCAGCCTAGCTTCAGGGTCGTTAGATGTGTAAGCGTGAGGACGATAGCAGGGAGTGGGGATGATCTGTGGTCCACGAGTACGACCTTCGCGTCTATCAGGTTTGGCGCGTCGCGTATGATTTGGAGGCACTGAGGAATCGTGATTCCGTGGATTACACATTGGGTGAGCTGGTGCCAGGGAAGCTGGACCTGGGGGTAGTATTGAACCAGGTAAACATCACGCAGTTTCGGTGCGTCGCAGAACGAAATCGGGAGTTCGCTGAGGGGCAGCGTAATGGCGAGGCTTTCGAGAACAGGGAAATAGGCGGCTGCGGGGAGTTGAAAGCATCTCGGGAAGTCCTCTCCGAGAAGAAGGTCGACATTTCGCCATTGCCGGGCCCGTTCGCCAACGAATTTGAGCAGTGAATGGATGCGCTCATCGAGAGCGAAGGCTTCCAACGAAAAATCGAGGGGAGTGCTCCCTGCTCTAGAAAGCCATTCCTGACAAAATTCGGAATATTCTTCTCCCGAGTCGGAATACAACAAATTTGCCTCGAGATGGAGAGACCCCCAGAGCCCCGGCGTTGTTAGGGCAATAGACCTCCATCGACGACATACGGCGCAAAGGACGAGGGGAGCCTCATTGCGATTCGGGAGTTTGTAGTCCAATTTGAGAGGGAGACAATGTATGAAGATTTCTGCTAGTAGTTCGGGTGGGAGGGCCAGAGTGTGTCTACTGACAGCGGCAAGCCGGAGCCTTCCGTTTTCGTTTACTAGCGTGTACTGGTTCTGGTACTGCGGTAGCCGGTTGGAAAGGGACCAGAGGACATCGACGTTGAGTCGTTTTTTGGGGGGGTTGCGTGTCGACGAGAGCCCTGAGCGCCGAGCGCCAGAGGTCCAAACAAGGTAAGCGTCTACGAAACCGCTGTAGATGAATGTATATGAATAAATGTACTATACTATGAATGATGTAAGAAAAACGCGGCCTATGGCCGTTGTGAAAAGGCCGGAGCTGCTGCGCGACCGATTCGCTGGAAAGCTTGCTCACCGGAAGAGGGGAAGAAAACGAGTAAATCGAGGATGAAAGAAGCGCGAGCAGCAGACGGCCGACTCCTGTACCCAAGGACGAAACGGCCCCGATGGAAGAGGCGAGCCGATAACCAAGCAGGGAATGAATGCTGAGAGACTGGAGGAAAGCAGCAGAAGCTATACGCGCTGGAAGTTGGATATGATCCCGTGTCCAAGAATGATGCTAAGGGCTGGAGAGTGCTATTTCTCCTAAATAGCCTTCCTTCAAGGTCTCCCACTCGAGCTGGCTCGCCTATGTACTTATCTTGATACAATTTCGAGAACGTCACAGGACGTGTGACGGCACGTGGTGTATTTGAACCGTGTCACGTCACGGAACGCGCCCATTATTGCTACTGCCATCTTAACCCTTATCCCCCATAAGCAAGCCACTCAAGCAAAAGCATGGAGAATATGTACGTCAACTTTTCAGATAATATCACTCCGTGTTCTATACTCACTGTCTTCAAGCCGCCGCCGAATGGCCGAAGACCCAAATTTATACCCAGGAATGGTCGCTGCAAGGGATATAGCGCCCCCCATATCCATAATTGTGTGCCTTCTGCCATTTTGGTTTATCACAATTCTAATGTCGCGTTCAAGTCAAGCTCTTCGTCGTCCAGTACCTCTTCAGCGCCCTTGGTACGCAGTGGTGGCCACCGCCGTCCTGTCGTCATTTCATCCGACGAAGAGGATGAAGTGGAGGCGTCTTCAGTCAAGTAAACTTGCTGTGGCAACAACAAATCTTATGCCGTGTGCTGATGTGGAGCGTCTCCCAACTAGGCCGATACTCAAAGTGAACCAGAACATGGGCAACTCCCAGTCGCAGCAGCCCAAATTCCCCGCCAAATTGCCCAACGAGCTCCCAGCGTTCATGCGCATGCCCGTTCCGGAACCGTATGTGCACAAGCCAAAGCAGGATATCTCCAAGCCGCAGGAGGACGACGGGGATGAAGACGTCCATGTTCCAGAGTTTGCCCCCGACCCGTATGGCCACGATGTCATGTCCTCTGATCAGGCAGAGTCTGCGCTGCGGGATCTCATGGGCGCCGATTCCAACGCCGACACGAAAGTCGACATCGACCCGGAGGACAAAATAGTCGACGGCTTCCACGAGAACATCGAGCTCATGCCCCACCAAGTTCTTGGGCGGATATGGATGCGCGACCGTGAAGATGTTACCAAGAAGCGAGCTGGGGGCATATTGGCAGACGACATGGGGTGAAGCTTTAGTACATTTGTAGTCGACGCGTCACTAACGTGATATACAGCCTCGGAAAGACGATCCAGACGCTCACTCGCATTGTTGAAGGCCGCCCGCGCAAACGCGATAGAGAAGATGGTTGGGATGCCCCGACCCTGTAGGTTTTTTAGATTCTCCAAAAAGCCCATCTGACGTCATTCAATACAGTGTTATATGCCCTCTTGCGTTGGTCGGCCAGTGGGCGGAGGAAATCAAGAAAATGGCTGTCGGCTTGACAGTCGTAAAGCACCAGGGCACAAGCCGCGCAAAAGGTATCTTCATTTTCCGCGAGTGGCAACGGCGCTTACCTCATCCCAGTGCCCGCTACTCTCAAGAGAGCCCATGTCGTGATCACCACCTACGATACCGTCCGATCTGAGCATGCTGCGTTTTCGCCGACCGCCAAGGACGACCTCAAGGCGTCTGCCGCCAAAGCGAAAAGAGCAGTGCCGATTCGGACGCAGATGGTTCCGACAGCGAGGCAGATCATTTCGGGCGGACTGTTGCGGCGAAGAAGGTCAAGACGGCAGCCAAGCCGAAGCCCAAGGTTTGCCCCCTCTTTGAGGTGAAATGGTGGCGTATCGTTTTAGGTGAGAACAGACGAGAAAACAAGAAAGCGGTGGCTTATTGGTGCGTTTAGATGAGGCGCACAACATCAAGAACCGAAACACAAAGAACGCAGTGGCTTGCTGCGAGCTGCAGGGCAAGTTCCGCTGGTGCTTAACCGGTACACCGATGTATGTTTCGTTTTACGCTTTATGAGGAAGACTCGCGTCCTGATGCTTTTTGATCCAGGCAGAATAGCGTCGACGAACTGTTTAGCTTGCTCAAGTTCCTGCGCATCAAGCCCTTGAACGACTGGGAGCGGTTCAACAACCAGATCGCCAAGCCGGTAAAGAGCGGGAAGGGCGCGGGACGCGCGATGAAGCGGCTGCAGGTCGTGCTGCAGCAGATTATGTTGCGGAGGACGAAAACGCAGCAGCTCAACGGCAAGGCGCTGGTTTCGCTCCCGCCGCGGACCGTCAACGTCGTCTCATGCGCATTCGACCCGTCGGAGCAAGCGTTCTACTCGGCGCTCGAGACCAAGATGGAGGGTGTCATTGAGAAGATCATTCAGCAGAGCGGGGGAGGCGGCAGCGCGTATATTGGGGTGCTTCTGTTGCTCTTGCGGCTTCGGCAAGGTATAGCGAGCATCCATCTGCAATCGCGGAAACACAGCTTACATAACCCGTTACAGCTTGCAATCATCCGTGTCTGGTGTCGAAAGATTACAAGAAGGACATGGACGCGGTCGACCCCAAGGCGAAGGCGGGCAGTTCGGCGGGGACAAGTGAGGGCGGGTGACGTGGATGGTGACGACCTTGCCGCCGCTTTTGGCGCCCTGAACGTCGCCACACGCAAATGCCAGGTCTGCATGCAGGAGTATGTCTCATCTTGCGTCGCGTTACTCGCCCTACGAACCAGTCCTGAATACTTCCTTTTCCCCCGCAGCATTGACTCGCGCAACATGACCGCGGGCGAGGCGTACTGCATTGACTGTGCCCCGCTGGCGATCCAAGCCAAGATGGAGGATGACGACCGCAACTCGTCGGCCAAGATCCGCATGATCCTGAAGCTGCTCCGCGAGATCGACGAGCGCTCGGACGGGGAAGAGAAGACCATCATCTTCTCCCAGTTTACCACGATGCTCGACCTCATTGAGCCGTTTTTGCGCGAGGAGGGCATCCGTTATGTTCGATGTGCGTTTTTCCTTTTCGTTTGTATTGTTTTTTTTTTATGCTGTACTGAACGCAAGCGCAGACGACGGGTCGATGAAGCCGGTTGACCGGGAAGCGGCGTTGGCGAAGATCAAGACGAGCAAGAACACCAAGGTTATCTTGATTTCCTTCAAGGCGGGGAGCACCGGTTCGTCCATCTCTAGCTTTCATCTCTCCTCCCAATCCTAACTCGCGACGATTAGGTCTTAATCTGACGGCGTGCAACAACGTTATCCTCGTCGATTTATGGGTGAGATCGATCTATTTTCCCAAGATGAAATCGATTCTGACGACTCAATCAATAGTGGAACCCGGCACTTGAAGTGAGTCTGCGTCTTTCGCGCCGTGTTTTTTTCTCGTTCACCAACTCATTCTCTCGCTTTCAGGACCAGGCGTTTGATCGCTCGCACCGTGTCGGGCAGACGCGGCCGGTGAACATCTTCAAGCTCAAGATCGACAACACCGTCGAAGACCGCATCCTCGAGGTCAGTCGGCTACTGACCCTTCTCCCTCGCTGAGGGTGTTCCTGATTTCGATTTCGGTGTATGTAGCTCCAAGACAAGAAGCGCGAGCTGGCGCGCGCGGCGCTCAGCGGGGACAAGATCAAGAACATGAAGCTGGGGATGGAGGATCTGTTAGCGCTGTTCAGGCCCGGGGGGAGGGATGACGACGAGGACGACGATTGATTGGGGCCGACGTTGTGTTTCTGAGGATCTTTCTTGGATTGTTTTCTTGCTTTGACTGCTCCTACTACATCTCCAGAATTCTTAGATCGTCTATGGATAATGCATATACACTGTACATGTAGCATCGCTTCACTGTATTATATCAACTGTTCTTTATACCCTCGAGCAGTCCGCAATGAATTATCGAAGTCAACATGCGCCAGCTCCAATTAAATAAGTCCCAATTCGGTCCATCATCAATATTGCCGCCCGCCGTATCTCTACATCACGAACGCCTATGTTGCTCTCCAATCCCTCGTCGCAGTACCAGAACCAGTACACTTTGGTGAACAGGGACGGACGATTCCGGCTTGGTGCCCCACGTCGACACATCCTGGCCATGCCGCCTGAACTTTTGGCAGAGATTTTCTTCTTCTGCCTTCCGTTCAATGAGGCCATGCTTGTCGACCCCAACCCCGACAATGCCCCTCTCGTTCTTTGCGCAGTCTGTCGGCAGTGGAGGAGCATTGCCCTGACGACGCCAAAGCTCTGGAGCTCCATATTTATCAATTGTGACCTTTGTGCAAAGTCGGCGGCTCTCTACGTTGAATTTTGCCGCAATTGTATCTCTAGAGCACAGAGCACTCCTCTCATGATTCAGCTGTACTCCACCGTGCCGGACGCCGCGGTTTGTTCCCTCCTCGAAATCATCGGCGAGGTGTCACAGCAGTGGCGAAACATCGAGATCGGAGATAATCTATCGTTTTCACTCCCCGTCGATGGAAAATACCCTCTTCTCGAGCTGCTGTCCATCTCCTCTCCCCCGCCCGATCGGCCCATACTATCCTTCCGCGACGCACCGCGACTGCGCGCCGTTTTCATATCGACATATACCACACGGATACAGCTTCCTTGGCACCAGCTAACCCGTTTTAATACCAAAAGGATAGACATAGAGGCCTGCCTCGATCTCTTTCGTCATGCCTCGAATCTCGTAGACGCCCGTCTTCGAATTTTGCCGTACGACGCTTCGACGCTGCCCTATGCCATTTTCTCGCTCCCCCCGACTTCGCTCCTTAGCACTGAGTGGGGATGGATCGACGACGATGGGGATTTACCGGAACTAACGCTCATTGCCCTCCTCAAATGTTTGAAAGCCCCTGCCTTGAAGGCTCTGGCCCTTGGCTTCGAGGATTATCTCATCAACACCCTCACAGATATTTCGCCATTCCTATCATTCGTGTCCCGGTCCTCCTTTCAACTTCGCACTTTGGAATTATCCCTTGTACCGGAAAGCACGGATGCCTTGATCAACTGCTTGAAAGCTACACCATCGGTGTTTGATCTAAAGCTCCAAATCTCCCACCAAATAGTCGATGCAGACCCACTGTTTGTCCGATTGACAGGCCACCGCGATTTCTTGCCCAAGCTGGAATTCTTGTCTATCGCTCTTTCCGCGTGGACACCGAACATAGACGTGGTGATTGTGGTCAATATGCTCCTTTGGAGGTGCATCATATCCCCAGTCGCTCGACTCCGGTACTTCCGGTTCGCGGTGACCCACGACCGTGAACTCGAGGATTCTATCAAGTCAAATATTAAAGCACATTCCGCATATCCCGAATTGGAGGCGTCGGGGACGGATTTGGGCCTCGGAAAGAGGTACTTCGATGTATTCATGTATGTTCCGTAGTGTCTGCATCTTTTGCACTCTTTCCATTATTAGGCCTCGGAGAGGTATTTCGATACATGCATGTATCTTCCGTAGCGTCTGTTATTTTCCCTTCTCTTTCGATTGCTCCGACAAAAACGAATTGATAAGTATGACGTGAATTTACTTCAAACTTTACAAACCAGTCGTGCATACATAACCTGACTCGACTATGGGCAAATTGGATTTGTCCATCACCCAATCCAGCCCATCATCAATACTGCACCACCGCGTCCCAACGCTCATGTTGCCTTGGGCAGTCGGTGCTCTTTCCAATCGCTCTCCTCAATACCAGAACCAGTACACCTTGGTGAATAAGGATGGATGGCTCGGGCTTGCTGCTCGCAGTCGACGCGTCCTGGCACTGCCCCCCGAACTTTTGGCGGAAATTTTCTTTTTCTGCCTTCCGTTTGACGAAGACGGGCTACCCATCAGGGCCGACCCCGACGAAGCTCCTCTTAATCTTTGTGCAGTGTGTCGACAATGGCGGAGCATTGCCCTCACGACGCCGAAGCTCTGGAGCTCTTTGTTTTTGGACTATCTTCTTTGGCACGGCCCCGTGTCGCAGGCGCTTTACGTCGACTTGTGCCATAAGTGGCTTGCTAGAGCCCAGAGCACCCCTCTCTCAATCTCTTTGGACATGTACTTTCCTGCGGCTGCAGCTAATCTCCTTCTCGATACCGTCATCGGGTTGTCGCGGCAGTGGCAAAACATCGAGCTCGGAGAAAATTTGTCGTATTCACTCCCCGTCGAGGGAAATTACCCCCTCCTCGAGCAGCTGTGCATCTCCCCTCCCCCACCCGATCGTCCGATAGTATCCTTCCGCGATGCACCGAGACTGCGCGACGTTTTCATCCCCACACATACGACAAAAATACAGCTTCCTTGGCACCAGCTGAAAGCCTTTGGAACAAATTCCATGGACATAGAGCCCTGCCTCGAATTCCTTCGCCATGCCCCGAACCTCGTGAAGGCCCGTCTTCGAATATCGCCGTACAGCTCTTCGGCCCTGCCCGATGCCGTTTTCCCACTCCCTGAACTTCATTCATTGAGTCTGGGTGGTGGGGTATGGGATCCCGCAGCTATGGAAGGGCTGCCCATGACCCTTCTCAAATGTTTGAAAGCTCCCGCTTTGAAGAACCTGGTCCTTGGCTGCGACTTTTTCCAACGCAGCAACCTCACCGATGTATCGCCGTTTCTGTCATTCGCGTCGCAGTCGGGCCTTTCAGCTGCACACTTTGACCTTATCCTCCATACCGGCCTCCGCAGATGCCTTGATCGAGTGCTTAAAAGCTACACCCTCGGTCATCGATCTAAGCCTCCAAATACACACCCGTATCGTCAACACGGGTCCAGTGTTTGCGAAGCTGACAGGACACCGCGATTTCCTGCCCAAGCTGGAATCCCTACATATCCAACTTTCAACTTCGACCCCAATCGTGGACGAGTTGGGTGTCGTCCTTATGCTCATATGGAGATGCTTGGCCTCCGAAGTGGCTCGACTGCAGTCCTTTCGGTTTACTCTTTTCCCACCACCACTCCCTCAAATCCTTTGTCCGAGCGCATCCCATGTATCCCGAACTAGTGGCGTTGGGAACGGATTTGTGCCTTGAGGAGAGGATGGAGTATACTTCATTCATGGATTAGTTTTTACCATCTCTCTTCTCAAACCCAAGAAATTGATACCATGAACATTTCATAGTTTGGACACGCTGTGCGAGCCTTGAAACCATTTTATTCTGTCAATCCGAGGTAGCAGGATCGAAGTTCCCGCGTCGAGTCTTTGCGAATTCCGCGATCCCCGCGCTGCTGGGTACAGATAACGGCCAGAATAGACATTGCTCGCGGGAACGATACGCGATACGACACTGGCGTAGCGGACAATAATCGCCTCTGGCTGATCACCGCCCGAATTCTTTGAGACCGAAGAACATTTTCTTTGTCCGCCCGGGAAGAGGTAGGAAGCGTTTTATGGCCTCTGAGCTAGAGACAATGAGGTGATTCTCCCTGTTCTGTGCGGCCCAATATTCGATTCAAATATCGTTCCTCGACCCAGGTAAAATTGCGCAAGGTAGGGGGCGAATATGGGTTAGAAGGGAAAGTTTAGATAGAGGAAAAAAGTTAGATAGTACGTATCAGGGGCCAAAATTCACGTATCTTGCATTTCGGGCAGAGACGCTATAATTTCTTCGGCAAAAACAGAAGACCTCACCCGCGTTCTCATGTCTTGGACAACTCTCCGATGAATTTGCGGGGTCAAAGTTGGTCAAAGCGTAGATTTTCTAAATCTCACGCTGTCAATGTAGCGTCCTTATCGCGGTTAGTCGAGGCCCTGATAAGGATAACAACATGCTCTCCTTCACCTTGTACGCAATCCACGATTCACCAGGGTGTCCTATCGCTCCATAGATTCTTTAATGAGAGGGATCGCACAAGGATCACCTGGACATGCAAAAGATGATCAGGCTGCCAGCAGTTCGGAAGATCCTCTGTCTTGGGTGTCCTCTTGTCGAGCCATTAGGGATCTTGTGCCCACAGCACACTGCACTGGACTCATAAGGTTCCATTTTTGCGCGCAGTGCTGCCAGTGCGGTCACAGCGCGATCGTGACATTTTCACGCGCGACATAAAGCCGGTCTCCTTCAAGCCCGGATCTTGTCTCTCTTCTTTACCTGCACCTGGTATTTTATTCTCGCCCAATAAAATTTCTAGATGTCGCGCTTTCTCTCGTCTCCGTTGACTGCTGCGGTGAGTCCTCAGACTCCCCCTGCCCGTGTCAGACCCTGACGCGCGTTTTCTCAGATTGTCGGCTGTCCGTTTAGGTGCGTCTATTGCTGGGTTTACGATTTGATTACACTGTGTATTAAGCGTTTCGTTCTACAGCGGTGGTCAAGTATGTCTTCGTTGCGCGATTCGTTGTCGGTCCACTGATGCGTCCCACCAGCCTCGTGTCGGCGTAGACCAAGGCCCTATACATATGGTCGAGGCTGGAATTGTCAAGGAACTCACTGAGCTGGGCTGGGCAGTCAAGTTCGACGGTCACCACCAATTCGAAGAAGTCAATGCGATTACAGACCCGCCCATTGGCAAACTCAAAAACCCAAGGCTGGTGTCCGCAGTCACAAAGGCCGTTGCCGAAGTCGTTGGAGGACATGCAAAGCAGAAAGTGCTCCCGTGACTCTCGGCGGGGACCATTCGCTCGCCATGGGCACTATTTCTGGAACTCTGGAGTGAGCTCGGCACTTGTGCTGTTGAACCAGCTGACGCCCTTTAAAGCGCCTACCCCGATGCATGTGTAATCTGGATTGATGCTCATGCCGACATTAACACCCTTGAATCCACCGATTCTGGTATGCGACCTTACCGGCGTTATCTCCCGTTGGAATCGGCTGAACATCCATCCAGGTAATATTCACGGAATGCCTGTGTCGTTCCTTCTCGGTATCGGTAGCAAGATTCCCGAATTCGGCTGGGTGAAGCCTCTGTTGAAGCCTGAGCGTCTTGTATATATCGGTCTTCGCGACGTTGACGCCGGTGAAAAGCGCATTCTGAAGGAGAACAACATAAAGGCTTTCAGCATGCATGAGGTGGATAAATATGGGATAGGCAAAGTCGTCGAATTGGCGTTGGACCACGTCAACCCAGAGCGAAAGTTGCCGATTCATTTGAGTTTCGATGTAGATGCGTTGGATCCCTCCGTAGCCCCTTCGACTGGAACACCGGTATGTTATAAACATCTCCACTAGTAGTATGATGTCACTGACACCAAGTCAAGGTTCGTGGCGGACTCACCTTTAGAGAGGGTCATTACATTTGCGAGGCAATTTGGGAGGACTGGACTTTTGGTCGCTCTGGATTTAATGGTATGCGTCCTGACTGCCAAAGAGCTCTTCGGTTGCTGATCTATATCTTCGCTCTCTAGGAAGTGAACCCTTCGTTGGCCGACGCTGCTAGTGTGAAACAAACCGTCACTGTCGGGTGTTCTTTGGTACGCGCGGCACTGGGTATATTTATTTCATCTCCGTTCACGCTGGAACTCACTTCAACTTCCCTCTAGGTGAGACGCTTTTGTAGTGGTCTGAGATTAAAGACGGGAATGGAATGGACATTTGTATCCTCGAATAATAATAGGCATGCCACCTTTATTTGTTTGGAATTGTCCCGAGTGCCTGTTCTGATAAATCTGAGCATCCCAGTAACGCTTTGAGCCGGCGACCTCATTGTGAACAGAGCCGCATAATGTGCTGATGTCGCTTTGAAAAATTTCAAGCCCGCCCAAGCGACACATCACAAGAATTCGTGTTGTTTACGCGTTCAAAATTGTTTAGTTGCGGTTCTCTCCGACCAACACCACCACTAGTTGGTGTGCCACTTTCCAATTCTTCCACTGTACATGCTTTCCTCTCTCTAACGCCATATCTAATACTCTACAATCATCGTCTTCTCCCTCATTACATTGCCATCGCCTGTTCTCTTCACGACCCTGCTCCCCCATTAGCGCTTCGACAGTGCTTTAGCATCCCCTCCTTTTCACACACAATGCAGCCTGCTATCGTTGGGTTCTGGACCGGCACTGTTCCCTCCCCATCCAAAGAGGGCTTCGGTGGCATCGCTCTCCCCGGCCGATCTCGCGCCAGGAAGATCTCCTCCGAATTCCCTCAACTCACCCCCGGTTTCGCATCCGGGCTTCTTGAGTCTGGTGGCAAGTCTACCGACCCGGAACCCCCCCAGCCTGTCCCTACTCCCTCCGGTGCTGCTACATCGAACCCACCGTCCACTCTCCTTCCGCCCGTACAGGATTTTCCAACCACAGATGCCCAGCGTCCTGTGACTACATTCCTTACCGAACTCCCTGCGCCTGGCACATTACGGCGTGCGCCTTCCATCGACGTTCATCCCCGAGTCGAGGACCCGGTGGCACCGCCGTCCACAGACGTTGTTACTCGGGTCGAAGAACCCTCGTCCAGCGCGGGTCCCACGCAGCCTCTGGCCCTCGTTGAGCCCGTCCAGGAGCAACCTCCACCTCTTGCTGCAACCGCCTCGAACGCGCTAAAACGCCAGCACGACGAGTAGGTTCCCATTATTTTCCTCCATATTCATCTTTATAACGTCTATTGCAGAGGCCCCAAAGAGGACAATTCCAAGCCCAAGCCCAAGAAGAAAAGGCGCAACAACAAATTCGACGACGTGAATCCAGCCGCCGCTCGCCAGATGACGGTGTTCCATGGGGGTGTATCCCGGCGCCCAAATGCGAAAGCGAGCAAGGCGAGTTCGAACGCCATCGCAGGCACTGCCGGGCCGTCGTCTGCTCCTCCACAGCTCGTGCCGCGCCCGTCCGGTGCTGAGCTCGCGTATCCGTCTCAGCAGCAAGAGGCCTGGAATTTCCACTACCTGTCGAGTGGGCACGAGCGGCCCCAGGAGCCCCTCCCGTTCTCCCAGAATGGGATACAGTTCCCGGGCTTCTACACACCGGCCTTTCCGCTGGTATTGCTCCAGGTTCCTTCTGGTGGCATCCGCCGTAAGATAATTACCATTCGCCCTGCAAGAGGTTTTATTGGCTCCCCAACGCGGTTTTCGGGCCGTCCAACACACGCATGGCGCATTTTTCGTACGCCCGCTTTGGTTTCGAGTTGCTTACGGGGTCCAAACTCGCGGAACGGCGTCTCTCCGAGGGCCCAGCGTTCTTCGGGAACGAACTCTACGATCCCTACACGCTTCGAGACTGGGTCATGCGCATCATGGTGCGCCTGCCTGACGGCGGGCCTTCTACGTTCTTCCAGGTCCCTGATCCCACCCCGGTTGCGGCTGCCCAGTCTGCGCCCGAGGCGTTCTAACCACACGCAACAGGTCTCGGAATCGACGGTTCATTCCTCCTACGAGGATTCAGCGTGGCCGGCTAACCACATGCCCGTCGGGGAGATGTCGCTTGATGCCGGGAACCCCGACCCCATGGGTCCATCGACGGCTCCTCACCCGCCGTCGACAGCGAGCTATACCCCCGCCTCATATGGGGATCCATCCTGGACACACGACATGCTCACCAGTGCGCCGATGGATCTTAGCCCCACGGGGCCGTCGATACATTACCCATCTTCGATAACGGGTTATGCGCCCGCCTGGTATGACGAGTGTCCATCTTGGCTGGCCGATCCTGTGTTAGCGACCAATGCAAAGCTGGCTCATCGCCTGCGCGAGTATGTGTCTGCCTGCTACCAATCCAAAGAGCATGCGGGCAATGCAGGAATGAGCCTCGACCCGCAGTTCACGGTTCCTCACCCCCATCACTATTCCTCGGAGATCTATGCGTCCGCCTGGCAGACGTTCCAGGGACCCCCGGCCAACTATACGCCGCCCATGGGATTTCCATCGGCGGCGGTCTGCACGCCCGCGCCGCAGGTGACCGATGCAGACTTCGTACAGCCATCGGCCAGCTATGCGCCATTCGACGAAAGTCGGGGTAGTGCGTTTTCTCAGACGAACGCTACTCCCGAGGCGCTTTCGAATAGGTCTTTCTCGGCCCCTCAGGTGGACGACCCACAGCTCATGGTTCCTCACCCCCATCACTATTCCTCGGAGATCTATGCGTCCGCCTCGCAGATGGTCCATGCACCATCGTCCAGCTATACACTGTCCATGGAATATTCGTCGTTGGCAGCCTGCGCGCCCGCTTCGCAGGTGACCGATGCAAACCCCATGCAGTCCTCGACCAGCTGCGCGCCATTTGACGGAAGTCCGGGGAACGCTACTCCCGAGGCCAGGTCTTTCTCGCCCTCTCCGTTTGAAAGCGACCTATCCATCCCCGCTCAGTCTGCGCCCGCCCCTCGTGGTGTAAGTATGGCCGACATCATGGGGCTACTTTTACAAATCTGTGAACAAGCCACGGCACCAGCAACCGATCCGTCCCAGCTCGACACACTCGAGGAGACTGACGGCAACGTTTGAACGCATTCTTATGAACATCCGCATAACATTCCCTCCCACCATACCATCCAGTCATTGTAGCCATTAGTAAGTATCTCGTCATTCTGTAGCGTTATCGTCCCACTGTACAGTACATTTAATTTCAATAATTGGTGTCTAAGCCCTATTATCTGGCCTTGAAATCGACTAAGAATTTGTAGTTGCTCAAGCGAGTCACCTACAACTTGGACGGTACGACGTCTACGTCCTTGAATATATCGAAATTGCGCTCCAAAATGATCTCACTGGTGACCTGCGGGCGCGTCGAGTGAGGAACAAGTAACATTAACATGCGAAATACGCACCCCTCCCTTTCCTGCGAGAATCGTCGCGCGATGCAGCCGTCCCTCTGGCCCGCCGCGCGTGAAGTCGCCCTCATACGTCAACACGATTCGTCCTTCGGCGTCCGGCGGTCCCAAGCGCTGCGGGTTTATGACCATCTTGCCAAACGCACCCCGCGCGAGCTCTTCAACGCGCGCGCGCTGGTCGGCGGTGGTGGCGCTGCCACGCAGGATGCTCGCGAGCGTCTGGGCGATATAGAATTGGGGCGGCATTAGCGTGATCTCCCCCGCGCGGAACTCTGCGAGTATAGCGTTGGGGTGGACGAAGCGTGCCGCGATGACTTCCTGCCCGCCGTCTGTCGACACGTTATTTCACGCAGAAAAACGAGAATGCAGAACACACCAGTTTGGGAATGCGGTCTTCTCTCGCCCCGGTGGAAAAGCCGGAGGCAGAGGCGCCTCCAAGAAATGCAACATAAAATTGGGTCTGAAATCGGCTGAGCAGCAAACCAATTTAGTGCTCAGGCATGCTTCCTGGGGTTGTAGCAATTACCGCGGGGCATATACCGGTGTTATCCATTGTGTAAAGGGTAGCAGGGCTTGTACGTCGGGCACCAGATGGTGTTCCGTCAAGAACGCCTGGAAAGGAGTCTTTCCCGCATGAATCGCATGTCGAGCTGTGTCCAGAACGGCGTCTGACGGTGTAGGACCCGACGCAAGGAGTATTCCCGCCTCTTCAAATGTCTCTCTTATCGCAGTTATAGCTAATGACGAGTCTTGCGCCGGATCCAGATTTCCTCCAGGGTAGACCTTCGCGAACATTCAATGACTCGGGACCTCCAGTGTGGCCAAACGCAGGACCCACATGAACGCCGGCAAAGGAACGAGCCTCGGGATTTCGATGAACGAAAAGCACCTCGTTCCGGCTGTTAATTATCACAAGGCTTGCGGACGGCCTAGGAGTTTGAATCTTGGATGCTGGCGAGGTGGAAGTAGACATGAAAGAATGGGATCTCGGGCTCAACAGCGGCCTTCCGATAATCCGGTGTCGTGTCCGGGAACTTCGAAGAGGCGATAAAACACGGGACACTAGTACACCCGGAAACATATCCTTGAAAGGCGAGCGGCCGCCGGTTTCACAAGAGCGGCGTTGCTTTTCTAGGGCATACAATTATCCAAGTAAGTGCGAGCTCAGGTACGAGCTTGCGAGTCGTCTGGGTGGAAGGCAAGGTTGGAGCGAGTGGCAAGTGTGGTTGTGCAGACGAGGGCGGGCCGTACACTACGTTTCCGGAGAGCACAAAACTAATAATAAAGACATCATCGGATTTCGACTTGATATCGACGCTGAGCAGGTGGCCGCCACAGGGATGGATTATGAACTATTCGCAAAAGGTTAATGCGTCCTTACAACTAGTATGGCACAAGCGTGAATGGTACGGGTGTCGAAATGAATATATTTATGCTAGTACTCAGGCCATTTGACTGCAGCTCACTACTCTCTACACTACGCGGCGGGTTGGGCTCTCGGCCGCTGCTCTCCGCCCATTTAAGAAGGGGTCGAGCTCGAGGAAAGAGACGGTAAGTTGGGGGATCGAGACGGATGGTGGTCGAGGTCAACGCTGGTCAACGTTGATGGTCGATCACAACCTTTTCCCACCCACTGTTGCTCCAGCGACCTGCTTCGACCTCGCAATGAATCTGTTCTCAAGGCATCCTGCTTGCATCCAGTGCTTTTTAAAACGAATCCTCAACGTCATGATGCGGACACGGACGCGGACTGGCCCGCTATTCTTGCTACCTTGGTCTTCTTAGTTCTCTTCAATGCCGTGAAATATGACTATCAAGCCCCCGGACTTGGGCCCAAGGATACGGTGACTTGCACCACTTCTCAGCAGCCCTCCACCCCCATCCGGTGCTTGTTGTATCCTGTATGCCCACACTGCAATATATCTTTGGAGACTTTGCTGGGCAGAAATACATCCAGCCACGGAACACGCCTGGCGAGAAATACTCCTGCAATTTTAAATTTGTTGCGCAACCCTGAACCATTACGAACTCTTCAAAGGCTCGTACTGCCTGCTGTCAGGCTCTGAACCGCTGAGCCTATGGCCGACTTCGAACAACCTCCAATGTCGTCCGAAATCGAAACGATGACTATATACTAGCTTCCAAGTAAACTGCGTACCTATCGATTGCAAAGCTACTCCTGCCTTCCAGTTGGAGCGTACTGTTAGTATCGAGACAATTAAGACTACTCGTAAGACCAGTCAAGACCCTGGTCAATAAGATCTTGTACTCGAGCCTTGACGTCGTCGTTCTGCTCGCTCTCATCGGGACAGACCCAGAGCTTCTTCAAGCGGGAAACGCGAGGAGGCGAACCATCAGCAAGCAGTCGCTCGCCATCTTTCCACCACCGAGATCGAATGGCGTTCTCAAAAGGACCCGCGTTAAAATATCCCAGGGTTATATTGGTAAGATGGATGTCCCGGAGTTTCGGCGCGACGGGAACCAAGTCAGAATCGTCGTAGCGAAGCGCTTCGAACAGGTCTTCGTTGACGCAGGCCCAGCAGCATGCGAGGTGGAGGGTAGTAAGAGCAGGGGCGTGTCGGAGGAGAGAGATTAATTCTTCAGGGTAAATTGAGCTGAAGACCATGGCGATCTCTTCGATCTCTGGGGATCGATTCTGAAACTCCGAAAACACTTCTGCGGGCCAGAACTCTCCATCGTCGAGATCGAATCGGAAATTAATCGTTTTCAGGGAAGGGAGGGCAAGCGCTCTGAATAATGCCGCAAGACCACTGTCTCCTTCAGAGTCAGACCCGTTGAAAGCGAGAATGAGTGTTGCAAGGAATGGGAGGACGACAACGGGTGAGTTCGCCGCCTCTGGACTGAGGTCCCATTCCATGGATGTAGATATTCTGGCGTAGGTGAGATTGGTGCATTGCAGTAAAACCCGTCGACACCCGGCCAGCGATTCATCTTCGATGTGGAGATGGGTGAGTTGACCCCATGGCAGGTGGAACAGATGAAGTTTAGACGAGGCATTTAGGGCGAAGGCCCGGAGACGAGGAGAGGATTGAAACACCATGATTGGACTGGTCTGTTCCGAGAGACCTTTGATATTAAGTCTTTCAAGAGCTTGGAACGTCCCAGGAGGAATGTCACTGAAATGGAGGAAAGAAGTGAGGTCGATGTCGAAATTTCTCCATCTCTGCATCGTCGGAACTATGATGTTCGCAATGGCTGTGGTGGCACTCGATTTTTTTCCACCGTGGCCGAGGGAGACGGAAATTGGGTATGGGGCGGAGCGGGCGAGCATGGCCTCGAGCCCGCTGAGATATGGGTCCGTTAACTCCCGATTCAACCGGATTTCCACCACGCCTTCGGACCAGAGCCTTGGCGTGCCGCAAACGAGCTGCCTCCAATATGAAGAGACCTGCGAGAGGCAGAGAACTTTGCGCAGCGCTGCGCGCGAATCTCCTTCGTACAGGCAGCATGACCACCAAATGGACGACCTATCGAATACATCGCGGAGGACGGGAGTATGCACCACGAGGCGGAAAATCTCCACTAGAACCTCCGTCGGCAGCTTTCCGATGGGAACTATCAGCATTCGCAGTGTTGCGAGTACACTGCGTTCCTTCGTTCGGAGGCGACTGAGCTCGTGTATTTTTTCAGGGAGGCGCGCGATGTTGGACTCTGCAGTTGCAATCAGGCCCTTGACCTGACTTTCGGCAGTGGCAAATCCGGGGGAGCCTTCAACCGTCAATGTGTTCAAAATAAAAGACACGAGCAGCTGAGAATGAGAAGGGTTCCTAGTCAAGACGATGCTGCGAAGCTGCACGGAGATTTCTTACCAGGGATGTCACCAGATTTTCTGTGTCGAGAAACTGTCAAAAAGAAAGAGTAATCAAGTGACGTCGTGATGCGTAACGTGTTACTGTTCGCGTTTTTCGCGTTTTTTTGTCACTCAAATCATTACCAGTATTGCCCGAGATTTTTCGTCCTGCTCCGCCAGCACCAGTGGCGGCGACAGCCGGGAGCCTCGTCGGACGCGCGGACAGCTTGATACCCACGCGCGCCTTCAGCTTGGCGCTGTTGCTGTCCGTATACGGCGGGAAGCGGAAGCCGAGGATCTTGTCTAGCCTGCAAGCGGGTCAATATCAGAGGGGCACTGGGACGAGAAAAAGGAAGAACTTGTAAATCAAGGTCTTGATCTAGACTTGTAGTCTTATACCGAGTCGACCTCACTTCGATTCACGCCTGTCGCTTTGCTAGATCACCTAAGGTTAAATCAGGTTAAATTATTTAACCAGTGCGGTCCCTTTCGGAACATGCTGGGTTGTAGTTACTTGTACACACGGCCTCTAATCGGATGTATACCTATGATTACTACCGGGCAGACTTTCCCGGGCAGAAATACATTCAATCTTTCACGGAACCGGCCTGGCGAGAAATACTCCTGCAGTTTTAAATTTGTTGCGCAACCCTGAACCATTGAGCTCTTCAGAGGCTCGTACTGCCTGCTGCCGGGCTCTGAACCGCTGAGCCTATGACCGACTTCGAACAACCTCCAATGTCGTCAATCGAAACAATGACCGTATATTAGCTTGCAGGTAAACTGCTTATCCATCGATTGTAAAACCACTCCTGCCTTCCAGTTGGAGCGTACTGTTAGTATCAAGACAATTCAAGACTACTCGTAAGACCAGTCAAGACCCTGGTCAATAAGATCTTGTACTCGAGCCTTAACGTAGTCGTTCTGCCCGCTCCCCTCGAGACACAGCAAGAGCTTCTTTAGGCGGCAAACGCGAGGAGGCGAACCATCAGCAAGGAGTCGCTCGCCATCCTTCCACCACCGAGATCGAACGGCATCCTCAAAAGGACCTACGTTGAAATTTCGTAGGCTGAAATGCTCGAGATGAATATCCCGGAGTTTCGGCGCGACGGGCGTCAAGTCGGAATCATCGTAGCGAAGCGCGTAGAACAGGTCGTCGCCGACGGAGTTCCAGCAACATTCGAGGCGGAGGGTAGTAAGAGCGGGGGCGTGTCGGAGCAGAGAGACTAGCTCATCAGTATATATTGAGCTGAAGAGCATGGTGATCTCTTCGATCTCTGGGGATCGATTTTGAAACTCCGAGAACACCGCTGTGGGCCAGAACTCGTCAGTTTCGGAATCGAATAGGAAATCGATTGTTTTCAGGGAAGGGAGGGCAAGAGGGCTGAAGAATGCCTCCAGACCGCCGACTGGTTCGGAGTCAGACCCAAGTCCGAAATTGACAACGAGTGTTGTGAGGAATGGGAGGACGACGATGGGTGAGTTCGCCGCCTCTGTAGTGAGATCCCATTCCACGGACGTAGTGATTTTGGCGAAGATGAGATTACTGCATTGCAGCAAAACATTTCGGCACCCGCCCAGCGATTCGTCGGAGATGTCGAGGTGAGTGAGTTGCCCCCATGGCAGGTGGAACAGATGGATTTTAGCCGACATATTATTTAGGGTGAAGCTCCGGAGACGAGGAGAGGATTGAAACGCCATGATTGGACGGCTAGTGGTCAGTTCCGAGAGACCTTTGATGTGAAGTCTTTCGAGAGCTTGGAACGTCCCAGGAGGAAAGTCGCTGAAATGGAGGAAAGAATTGAGGTCGGTATCGAAGTTCCTCCATCTCTGAACCGTCGGAACTATGATGTCCGCAATGGCTGTGGTGGCACTCGATTGTTTTCCGCCGTGGTCGAGGGAGAGGGATATTGGATATGGGGCGGAGCGGGCAAACATGGTCTTGAGCCCGCTGAGATATGGGTCCGTTAACTCCCGATTCAACCGGATATCCACCACGCCTTCGGACCAGAGCCTCGGCGTGTCGCAAATGATCTGTCTCCAATATGAGGAAACCTGCGAAAGACAGAGAACTTTGCGCAGCGATGCGCGTGAATCCCCTTGGTACAGGGAGTATGGCCACCCAGTGTACGCCCTCCGATCAAACATGTCGCGGAGGACGGGAGTGTGCACCGCGAGGCTGAAAATCTCCACTAGAACCTCCGTCGGCAGCTTTCCGATGGGTACGATCATTAACCGCAGCGTTGCAAGTACGCTGCGCTCTTTCGCTCGGAGGCGACTGAGCTCGCGTATTTGCTCGGTGAGGCGCGCGATGTTGGATTCTGCAGTTGCAATCAGGCCCTTGACCTGAGTTTCGGCAATGGCGAGTCCATGGGACCACCCAACCGTCGAGGTGTTCAAGGTAAGAGACATGGGCTAATGAGGAGGGTTCAGGATGATGCTTGCGAAGCTGCGCGAGGATTTCTTACCAGATGAAGTCTCTGACAAGCGGCGAAAAACTCAATAAGGAGCCTGGAGGCGGCGAGTGATGTGGTAACGCGTTACTGTTCGCGTTTTTGCCATCACTCAAATCATCGCAATAGAGACCCAAGTCTGAGAATAACATAGGATAAAATACAAAGGCACATCGCCCAAATGCTACGTACACCAGCCCGTCGCTCACGCCTGAACAACAACCAACCGGTTCTTCAGTTTAGTCAGCGCACCCAATATCGCCACAGCAAACGCAAGCAAGAACCATTTTCGTCCTACTCCGCCAGCACCAGTGGCGGCGACAGCCGGGGAGCCGGTCGGACGCGCGGGCAGCTTGACACCCAGACGCGCCTTCAGCTTGGCGTTGTTGCTGTCCGTGTACGGCGGGAAGCGGAAGCCGAGGATCTTGTCCAGCCTGCGAGTCAAGCAAGCCCATGTCAGAAGGGCGCTGAGACGAGAAGAGAATGAGGTGACCGTACCAGCCGGGCGCGTCAATCGAGGAGCGGTAGTGCGTGAACATCTGGAACCCGAACTGTGTGGGATGGACGATCAGTACAAGGAGAGAGCACAAGTATCAAGGTGAGGACTTGCCTTGCCGGTGTGGTATCCAGCTATGCGGTTACTGGTGTAAGACACGTACACAGGAATGAACGGCAAGGAACTCACAGCCGCTCGGTCCAATGCCGCCGAAGGGAAGACCAGTGACTGTCCAGAAATAAATATGTCACGGAAGCGCTCAGCACAGAGTGTACTGACCGCCCGCAGAAACGATCGTCTCGTTGGCGACCGCAGAACCGCTTTGTGTGTTGTTGAAGACTGGACAATAGTTGGGACCAAGTCACAAAAAAGGGCATTTAACGAACCTTTATTCTTGTATGCCTCGTTTTGCGAGAACACATAAAGAGCTAACGGATGATCGCTATTGAGTGGATCAGGAATGCACACGAAGACCTCGCGGGAGAAACATACTGCGAGTTGACGTATGCAAGTCCTGAGTCAAGGTCTTCTACTGGAACAATGGGCAGTACAGGGCCGAAAATCTCTCTGAAGTGATTCAATACAGCGGCGAGAAAGACTGAGAGAAACGCGTACTCGGACATGAGCGAATCATCCAGCTTCACATCTTTCACGATGGTGGGCGCAATAAATTTGGTAGCCTCATCGGCCTCGCCGCCTACCACGATGGTGCCTTTCGTGTTCTGGACTAGGCCGTGAACCCGCTTGAACGCGGCCTGGTGCACCATCTTGGTAACGTTCTGCGGAAGAGTGGGCGAATCTCCGGTCGTTTCCGGGTAGAAATTCGCGTACCTACATCGTATGCATTCAGCACGGAAGCAAAATAAAAATGCGGGATATCTTACGCGGTTTTCATGGCATCGACCAGGTCATCTTGAGCGGCCTTGGGCACCAGGACGTAATCCGGTGCAATGCAAGTCTGACCGCCATTCGCGAATTTGCCCCACAGAATGCGTCTCGCTGCGAGCTGCATGTCGGACGCGGGATCCACAAAGACGGGGGATTTTCCACCGAGCTGTAAATATCGGTCAGTAAGTGGGCGGCCGATATACGAAGGACAGCACCTCCAAAGATACAGGCGTGAGGGTTTTGGCAGCCGCTGTTGCAACAACCCGTCCAATACGCCCGCTCCCTGTAAAATGTGGTTAACGGATTCAGATGTGATATGGCGAAACCGACCCGTGTAGAGAACTAGAGACCAAGGACATCAGCTGAGCATGATGAGAGATAATTAGGCCGACGTACTGTGGCCCCAAGGAAGTTCAAGCAGCTAAAGAGCTACCGGTGAGCGCAGTACATGAGCGTTAGTGTAGAACCCACCTTGGTCGTTTCCGGGATCGCGCCATTGACGACGCGCACCAACGACGGGTCAAGATACTTGGGAATCAGCTCGGCGAAAAGAGTCGCAATAGCGGGGCACGCCTCGGAGGGTTTCATCACAATAGCGTTGCCTGCGGCGATGGCACCAGCCTAGACGCGTCAATTGGGTCAAATGTACATATTTAGAAAGAGGGTACAGTCGTACCATGGGTGACACGCAAAGCCATAGTGGGAAGTTGAACGGGCTAATGATGAGGACAACACCCTTGGGCTCCTTGTACATGACTGGGCGCATGAACATCCAGTTTATCGCAAGCGGTGGCTTTTCAGGCTTGGCCCAGGAGTCGACATTTTTGTACGCCTCCATGAGTTCCGCAATGGAGCTGTTGATCTCAAGACTGTGCAAATAAGTTGGGAACGATTCTCGGGGTGTTTGGGCTCACATGTTGCTCTCTAATACGTGTCGGCCGAGATCACTGGCCAGCGCGTCTTCGAAAGCCTTCGCATTGTCTTGGATGAGATACGCGAACTGGAGGAGTTGGTATTTGCGGAAAGCTATGGATTTGGTCTTGCCAGAATTAAATCCAACTTGCAGCTCTGCTCGGATCTGGGAAACAGTCAATTGTGGCTTCACCGTACTCGGCGCCTCGGTTCACCTTTTCGATTTCCTCGAGCGGAGTATATGCGAGAGTCACCATGGTGGTTTAGTGAGAAGGAGCAAGTTCGTATTATGCCTCCGGCTATCATTATATCATTCCTGTATCCGTCTATCCGCGTAACCGGCTGCTCCCGGTATTAGCTCGACCGGTCTCATCGCCACTAGGATTCTATGTAAATCACGGCGTGGTGAACGACTGCATTCCTCAGTAATATTCAGTTGGGTCGAACCAGCCGCCAAACTGTGGATGGAAAGGTTAGAATATCATATATGTGTTTTGGGCCAGGTTTCTGCATCTCAAATTTACCGCCAACCTCGAGACTACAAGCTTACCCAGAGTTTAGTATTTACCAGCAGTGAGCGCGAGCTCGTCTCAGTTATCGGCCTAAATAACTAATTCATGAGTGGCTAAATTTTGTCATCAATTAGGGACAACGCCGTCGACAGATCGACTTGTGTCCTCCGTGGGTTTCGCGGCATGCAAAGACGAGTATGACGAGTTAACCCAACCCTTAACAGAGCGAGGAGAAGTTATAGTCTCTGTGAAAGTGGACATAACTTGGTCGGATCCAGGTCGCTCAAGTCAAGGCAATTTGAAAATGTCCCGCGGAAGCAGCTCCCTAATGGGCGCAATCCATGTTCACGTTGGCAGTGCACCAGAAAATCGAAAAGGAGCTGGAGGGTCGCCGCAGCGGACTTGAGATATTGCGGAGGGCTTAACGCTCGGGAAACCAAGCGGGGTCGACGACAAAGCAGCCCTGTCGTTTCCCCGCGGCTACCCTCAAGAGCTGAATAGCTCGTCACAACGCGTCGGCGACTCGGCGGGGGTGAATTTGCGGCACAGATAACGAAGTGTTTGGGGCGTTTTCGAATCCAAATTGATCCTCCGTTGCTATTCTTCCTTGCTTTGTTTCGCGTCGTCCAAATCATACGGTATCTTTTGCTTTATTCTTCCCTTGTTCCTTGTTCCCATTCCGCAGAAGATGTTGTCCGACTATGGGACGCTGATCATGGGACCGGAGCCACTGGCAACCATAGCTGTCCTGCCCTCGTCCGGTAAAATTGAAGCCGTGGCGGCAGCGACTTGTATCCAGGCAGCGATTGCAGATAACCTATAGTATAAGGGGTGCTATTTTCAAAGAAAAGCAGCCTGGGCAGCTCCAGGGTCGCCAGAGTACGGGCGCAATAACAGCTGGTCAGGCTGAGCCGTTGCGACGACGAAGACGACAGTAACCCGGCGTCGCCAATACAGTACGCATAGATACCCAAGGGGTCTGGCATTCCATCGTCCTCCGCGAGGATATGGTGCTATTAATTCTTGCTTTGTTCTCGCGTCGTCCCAAGCATGCTTTATTCTTGCTTTATTCTGGCCTTGTTCCTATTGCGCAGAGAGTGTCCGAGTCCAACGGCCGCCGCGGCTGGTCCTCTGGTAACCGCAGTATTCGTCCTGCTCAGAAATGACATTGTTCGCAGAAATATTGAAGATATGGCAGCAAACCGGCGGCTATTTGTATCAGCGCGCTCAATAAATCTGGAATTACGGATTATCCAAGGTGCAGGCGGGCGGGGCTTGAGAAACCGCAGTCCCAGGATACCTCGAGTACAAGGCGGCTTCCAGTGCGCTGCTTTGTTCTTTTCGGCAGTGAACGCTCCCGATTCCGCGCTGATTTAACGCTCAGACTCGACCTCAAATCCCTTCTATTCAAGGATCTTTCCCATCACGACAACCGCCAGTTGGAACGCCGTCCGTAGATGATGCCCGCAGGATATCGCATGTCTGCTCAATTTTGAGCGCCGAGGTGAGACTTTAGCGCCTCTGTTCGCCAGGAGCCGCCCAATATTCTTGTATCCCCGACAAGCAGTTTATCCGGCCGAGGACCCGAGCAAAAATAGCGGCTGTGGAATCTCACGCCCGGAAAGTATTCTTGGCTGCTCTTGTTCTATGTGCTGTGCAGAGCGCTCCGGTGCCCACAGATGATTTGACGAGCGGCGTTGTAAGGCGATGCGGCTTGTTCTGGACGAAGAGCGCGGGGAGCGGGAGCCGCTGCAGGGAAGAACAGTTGGTACAGGTACACGGGCGGCACACCGGCTCGTGGAAGGTTGAGCGAGACTGATCCGTGCAAATGGACCCGACTCGAGAATGTGATTCGGAAGTCTCCGGCAGTCGTCAACGCTGAGACTTCACTATTGTGTGTGGTGTAATTCGAGTTACAATACGGGACGGCGGCTGCTTGAACGATTCGACACAATAAGGTGAGAGACCCCCCCCAGACCGAAAATATTGCCCAGTGGTTGAATGTCTAGATTCGGGATATTCCAAACGAGTACAAGGTCTCCCGGAAGAAGCCAAATAGTCAGCAGAAGGGTGTGCAAAGTCCGAAAGCAGAACAAAGGTGAAAGCAAGAAGAAGCAGCGATGCGATCAAAACATCAAAAAATAACCCAACTAGGTCTGCATTGTTCTTTCCGGTCAAAAGTTACTTCTTGCGCGCCTCATGGACAGTCTTCTTCTCTCTCGCCTGCTGTGTTCCTGGGTTGGGCTGGTTCCATATAAATACCCTGTCTGTCAAGCGGATTCTGTACCAGCACCCCGAGTCTCTTTACCGGGTTATACAGTCTCCGATTTTTCCTGGTCTCCTGCTCTTCTGTGGTCCGTTATAATATGGTCGCGTTCGCCTTGATTCCTTTCCTTCTGGCCGGTGTCTCTGTCGCGGCCCCCTTGGAGGGTCTGACTACAACAGCCTCGTTCAAAGGCACCCCAATATTCCCTCCCATTAATTACGGACTCTTGTGCGGCTTGCCCGTGCTCCAGGAGATTTGCGCTCGTGTTGCTGCGAAGGAGTCGTCTGGGACCCAGATCACCACTCCCATCGGTGTCGCCCAGGGTGTTTCCGATGGATCTGGCGCCAACAGATTTGCTGTCAAGTACGCATCTGCTACTAGATGGGCCGCCTCTACTGTCGCTACAAAGTGGACGTTCCCGTACGCTAACTATTATTCTCCTGGTTCTGGCTCGATTTTGACATTACTGTGACAGTACTGGCGCGACTAACGCGTCTGGGCTTCCGCTTGCTTGCCCCCAGCCTACCGTCGACCCTTCGACCTACGCTGAGGACTGCCTGTCGATGATCCTTTACGTCCCCACTTCCCTCAAGGCCAACAGCGGTGTCCCGACTCTCATGTGGGTCCATGGAGGGTCCTTCATCGCCGGCTCCGCGACTGCCCCGGGCCTCGACGGTTCTAAGCTTGCCGTCGCGACGAATTCCATCGTCGCGGTTATGCAATATCGCCTGGGGGCTCTTGGATTCATGTCCAACGGCGCGACCAACCTTGCCGTCAAGGACACGATCAACGCTATGAACTTCTTGGCCAAGGTCGTGCCCTCGTTTGGTGGCAGCGCGAGCAAGATCACTCTCGCTGGCCAGAGCAGCGGCGCCGGCATGATTCGCGCCATTCTGGCTACCCCTTCTGCGTCTTCGCTGTTCCAGAGCGCCATCCTGCAGTCAGATCCCATTGTACGTCTCCTTTGCTCTCAATTTACTTCAACTGCTGATATCATCTCGTCCAGAACTACGGGTTCCTGAACACTTCGACTCAGGTCGCGCTCCAGAGTGCCTACAACATCCTCACTGGCTGCGCGGCCACCGACAAGGCGTGCCAGGCTGGTCTCTCGCTTGACTCTATCCTCGACGCGCAGGTGACCCTTGGCAACAACGCGCCCTCCATCGACGCGTCCACCGGCAGCGCTGAGCCTATCCGCCCAGTTCGCGACGGTAGTCTCATCACCACACCCCTCGACCTCACCGCGGCCTTCCCAACGGTGAACAAGCCCATCCTGCTCTCGAACGTCAAGAACGAGGCCGGCCCAACCATCTTCGGCATGTTCACCGGCGTCCTTGCCCCGTCCGTCTTCGGCCCCGTCTGCGCCGCGAGCCTCGGCGACGCGCGCACTGCGACCATTGAGGCGTCCCCCTTCTACAACACTGCCAACGTCGCCGACACGCGCGTCCCGCTCGAGACGCTCGGCACGGACTGGGTTTGGCGCTGCCCCACGTGGTCCCTCGCGCGCTCCTTGGCCGCGCACGGTGGTGCAGGCAAGGTGTTTGTGGGGATGTATGTCACGGGCGCGACCTACCCCGCGAACAACGGCATCGCGTTCTGTCTTGGTGCGGGCGCGGTGTGCCACCAAGACGACATCGAGATCGTGTTCGGGACGGTGCCGAGCCCGACGCCCGCGCAGGCGGCGCTGACGAAGGAGATGCAGGCGCGGTATAAGGCGTTCCTCACGACGGGGTCGCCGAACGCGGCGGGGCTGTCGCCGTGGACGGCTGCGACGACGACCAACGTGCATGCGCACCAGCTTGGCGGGACGCCGACGCCCAGCGGGGAGGTCCCCGCCGGCGCGTGCGACCCGGCGTTCTGGGGCGCGGCGGTCGACTACGACTATCAGGTTTTTGGCATTTGACGACTTGACACGCAGGACTTTTTCTGTTTCTCCTCCTTGAACGAGCACCTATAGACCACTAATAATACACAGCAAACTTCAAACTACACCACGCGCCTTGTATCCATCTTGTATTCCGTCCTCAGCCGTCCTCTTGGTGGTTTCGACCTTCCTCATTGTAGCCTACCCGGTCCATTGTCGCCTTAAAATTATTCTCTTAACTAATGGTGAAATTACACGTTTTGCAATTTCCTGACCTCAAGCGGTGCGCGAGACCCAGCCCGCATCTTATGTTCTTTTGCAAAACCCGCCGCCTACTACCAATTTCGCTTATGACTCTTGGGGTCGAAACAAACCTCCAAACTCTCCGTCCGACGCTAAGACTCGTACAGTGCCCGAGGTCCTCGTGCACTGCAAAGCCGCCACATCCGACATCGACCCGATATGGAATTCCGATGACTCGACGACGCACTCAATAAGACATAGGGGTTTCTCCCTTGCTCTTGTTTCGATATGTCCACTATGCCCACCACCCATATGCCCACTATGAAACAGAAGCCCATCCGTCTGCCCTGCGTTTTGTACGTCCCCACAATCAAGCCCGCCAACGATTTGGCCACCCACGAACCCAATGTGGCTCAGGAGGTCAGCCCCAAGGGCTCCCCACCCAGTGGCCCCCCGTCGAAACCTCACTATTATTTAATCCGGAACCATTTCTTTGCCAAAGTCTCTGGCCACCTCATTACGTCCCTGGGACATGACTCAGGCCGCACAAAAGAAATCATGGAACGACTCTTCGAGAAACAGTACTCGTTTCTTCAGCGCCTTGTTCCCTTGGACGATGAAAGGGCACAGGAACTTGAAGGACGAGTTTCTATCCTTCCACCGACGCTGGAACTCATCCACAAATCCCACCGCCTCACTGGATATCTTTTGTTGTCTTTCACGGCCGAGTGGACAGACAAAGACCTTGAAGTAAGCACACTATTGTTCAGTGGGGATGTTAATGACATACGTTATCAGTACGAGAAGAAGAAGTCATTTCCCCTCGAGCCGGAACCCTTTGCACCCCTTCAAAATTATCTCGACGCCATCGCGGCTGCTGGAAGCAACGGCGGCAATGGCGGGGCCGGCGGCAGCGGTGGCGGGGTCGGACGCAGCGGTGGGAGGGGCAGTGGCGTGGTGGACGACTCGTCGGGTAGAACTAGAGGCGCAGGAGGCACTGCCGAGGATGGTGAGCACTTCTGGATTCTTGAAATAAATAAAAACAACTGGTCTCAACGTCGTTTGCCAGATGACGGTAACTGGAAAGTGGAAGCTATATTAGAGCTGAAGTGGATAGCGTCGATGGACCCCGCAGGCCCCACCTCCGAATTTCTGTCCGCTGCTCGCGACCTAGAAGAGTGGTGGGGAGTGAATGGATCCTTGGAGGCCTTTTCCCGCTCGACGGACGTGATGGAGAACAGTGAGTATTCAAAATGTCTGCAGGATAAGCGAGGAACGTTTTACAGTGGAAGGCGACGACACCGATACCGACTCTGACGAGGATGTCGACTCTGGTGACGCCACCGACAGCAATGAAGAGACTGAAGCCTACGATATCGTCGAAGAATTGGCCTACATCGCTACGCTGGATCCGGCTGGACCCCGCTCGGAGTTTTGGGCGGCGGCGGCGTTCATCAAAGAGGTATTTTCTTTTCGTTCTGCCGTTTCTTTCTTGGTGATATTTATACATACTCGCTGTAGGCAAAAGTGATGGCCTATGGTGGTTCTCGTTATTCTGGCCACCGAATCACTCCAAACAACTTATGAAGCGAAAATATGAGTGAATAGAAGACATTTGGATATGGTACTCGATATCCATAAAAGGAAATTCTGAAGATATAAGGCATTTTCTGCCAGAATTTGAAATGCGCTTTTTTTAGAAGGTCTGTGGGAAAGATTGAGTTGCATAGTCAAAAAGTGCTCATTGATTAGTGTAGAATACCACTTTGAATCATATCGATACCTGTAATGCCGTACCTCCGGTTCTTCCCGCGGGCACAATAACGTTGCACTCAACTTCTCTTGAACCTCGCTAGGGACTCTTGTCCCACGATTCCTCAGTCGCCAATACTGGCGCATTATTCCACAACCCCGGTATTTAGACCTGCAGGTTATACATACAGCACGTTGGGATAAAATCAGTAAATCTCACTCCCTCATACTCGATTCTGGACACCAGGCCGCCCTGGGGCTCTGAATGATCTCATTTGACCCACCGATATTTTTTCCTCTTTTTATTATCGCTCTAGCTGGGAAATGTTTGACGGGGTACTCAGGTTGTGAAGTGGTGAAAGGAAGACAGTATCCGTAGCATACAAGTGACACATGTATGTAGTACGGGCCCCGGCTGTTTCTTAATGGGACCGCGCCGGTATACATCCTCCTCCTCCTCCTCCTAGTGATTTGAGCTCACAATTGCGATTAGAAAATGGCCATTTTTGTCGATTTTTACTGATTTTGGCCCAATTTTGCTGAAAATGGCCATCTTCTGGCTGCGATTATATAATTCAAAATGGCATTCTAAACTACTCAACAAGACTATGTAACTCAATCTTTCCCACGCACCTTCTAAAAAAAGCGCATTTCAAATTCTGGCAAAAAATGCCTTATATCTTCAGAATTTCCTTTTATGGATATCGAGTACCATATCCAAATGTCTTCTATTCACTCATATTTTCGCTTCATAAGTTGTTTGGAGTGATTCGGTGGCCAGAATAACGAGAACCACCATAGGCCATCACTTTTGCCTACAGCGAGTATACAGAGGGAAAGGGAGCGTCCAGAAGAGGTCGTGTCTTCTGTGAACGAGGGCGAAATGACTTGTAAGTAATTATTCTCAGCGATCCAAACCAGGCACGCCCCCCTCCTCCCTCACCTACCTGCGCGTCCATGTATCCCTGCATGATACGTACTTGATAGCCTACCTTATCTTATTCCTCCTCCTCCTCTGTCTTTTTGTTCTCTCATGCCAGGGAAGCTTGCTTCCCCATTCATCGGTATATGGAAACGAAATGCAGATGCTGACAAATCATACGTAGGTGACAAATGCACCTGGCTTACCAATCACATATATTTAAGCAAGCTTTCCCTTCTATGTGGACGACCATCGTCCACATACACCATATTACGCATGTCCATCATCGCTGCGGCGAACCATCCATCCATACTTACATACCTATACAACGAATACAACCCACGCAAATAACATACAGCCTACGGGCAATACAAATCGAGGATTTTTTTGACTAATGAGATGTGCGACTCGGAGGAGTGAGGATTTCCTTATTAGGATGCAGATGTACCAACACTTTTTCGCTCGTTCCTCGAAAGACGTCACGTTCGAAGTCAAGTCCTTCCTCGCCCATACTTACCGGACGTCCAGCACGTTCGGGGCTGCTTATACACCCCAGCGGCTCGCTGGCTTGAATCTTGAACGGCGCCGGGCCCGGGCATGAGGAAGATCTGGCGCGTTTGATGGCATGATGGCAATTTGGGCATTCAATTTTAACTCGCGCGTTGAGAACGCGGCCTTTCCAAACTCGAATGTTTGAATTCTGTCTCAATTGCAATCTATATACACTGCCGCACGCATGGTGCCAAGCTCGATGGTGTTACAACACGAAAAGCAGCTTCTTATGTCTCCAGCTTCGCCACACTATTCGAGACGAAATCGAATGTCCCGAGCGAGGAGGCTGCTAATTCGCGAGTCAGATGATAGAACAAGGAGGAGGGCGGAGGACTGACGCGCAAAACCGTTCCGAGCGGGGCGGACACTGGATTTCTGGGCGGGGGTGAGGACGTGCGTGGAGGGGTCGTAGGACCACCCGCTTCGCTCTGCGGCTGGAATAAGGTTGTTAACGCGTTAGAGACAGGGAGATTTAAAGGAATAGGACAGACCAGCGAGAACCTCATTGGAAGAGAGGCCGAGGTACGTCTCTGCGAGCGGAAGGGGCAGGGACGTGTACGCTTTCTGCAAGAGGTTGAACGTTCTGGTCCGGAACGACTCTGCAGGACGGGGTGAGTGAGAAAGCAGTAGAATAACGAAGGAGTAGAGAAATGGGAATCAGAGATAGCGGGTCAAAGACCCGAAGGTAGCTGAGATAAATATCTGCACTGCAGGGTGCGCTCCTGCGTAAAGCCAAATGCCTCAAACATCATAATGCCCTCACTTGGAGAGGGCGAAGGGAAGAAGAGCCACGCACCGAGGAACGCCAAAACCATGACGCCCAAGAGCGCGCCGAGCGACGTGTCGAAAAAGTCGGGCTGGCCCACAAGTTCAACGAGAGCCTGGGTGCGGGCGTATACGTTGGCGTATTTGCGCTCCGAGGTCGACGCCAGCAGCGAATACAGCTGCTTGCCCAGTGGCGAGGTTGCGAGGTTGTTTGGGAGACGGGTCAATGCGAAACGCGCTGGGGGGCTGAGACGCGTCGTTTAGCAAAATATTATCAATGTAAGGTGTGAAAGCACTCACAGATCGTCGCTAATGAGATATGCAAGGACTAAGGGCGCGGTGAGAAGTAAACGGGTCGGTTGGCGTTCCGAGTCAGACTGTGTTCGATAGTGGCTTCAGAGACGCCACGATGAAAGAAGAAAGAGGCGTACGGCGACATCGTGTGCCTCGGCCAGACGGATGAGCCTCGGATACTGTTTCTCAGCGGCGAGGCTGGCGATTTCGGGAAAAATCTGGGTAAAGCCGTCCTGTCTCGCGGCCTGTGGCGCGGGCGCTGGTGCAGAGGTCGATGCGGCCGGTACCGGCGGGACTATCGTGCGCGCCGCGTCCTGGATCTCGGTTGCAGAGGTCGGGGGAGGAGTAGGAGGACCGGTGGACATGATGGCAGGAGCAAACCTAATAGACGCCGGATCACTGCTTTACTTATACCACCATGGACGACGAAATCGAGTCTATCCTCTACATCGGCCGCGAAGTCTCTGGTGCCCCCGGTCCTGTCTATCTCTCTGCTGCTGCTGAACTGGCTACGGTATAGTCTTCAAAATCCCGCCGCTCAAGAAGAACGAGGGCCACCGTGCAGGCGAATGGGGTGACCTGTCTACTCCCCTCTGGAAAGGTTGGCCGGCAATCGAGTTGCCTTTGAACTCGATCCTCATACTCCCCTCCAGGGCGCATCAGGATTATCGAGAAATCCGCAGGCGCATCGTTACTCTTCGAGGACCCACAATCTGGTCGGTATCCACGCGCTTCTGGTACCGTAACAATTAATTATAAACGGTTGCAGGAGAACGTATGGAACCGCTGCTCGGATTCTGGGTTGCCCGCGGTTGACGATCTCTCTTAGTGTTCGCGAAAGCGGACTATGACATTACCCGGCCGCCCGTCGAAGCGGTCCTCGACTCGTCTCGGTACTTTGTCGTCCGCGTAGAGGACGCAGGTAAGAAGGCATACATCGGCATGGGATTCCAGGAGCGAACAGACAGCTTCGACTTTAGTACGCGTCCAATCATTCCTCTTCCCATAAGTCTTTGCTGCTGACTTCCCTTGCCTGCATTGTAGATGTAGCGCTCCAAGATTACACAAAGTAACCACCTCTCGTGCTCTCCCTCTCTGTCTCCTTCAGCTTACACACGTTAACACAGGCGCCAGAAAGCCGCCCTTAACCCCGCCCTCCCCTCGGACGAGCCCTCCCCACACATCCCCGCCGGCCCAAAGAAGGACTACAGCCTCAAGGAGGGCCAGACCTTCTCCATCTCCATCCCTGGCCGCGCCAACAAGGACAAGGCCGCCGCCACCGGCAGCACGACGACGAATCTGCTGGGTGACTTGTCTAGCTTGTCGTCCTCGGGCACATCGGCATCCAGCGGGTCAAGTGGCGGCTTCCCACTGTTGCCGCCGCCGCCTAGCTCGAATAGAAAACGGTAGACGGTATAGGCGGCGCGATGTATTAATTTTACCTGTGCATTTCATACATTTCATTGGAAGGGTCGAGTTGGAGCGTGTCGAGGCGAACATGGGCTAAGCTGAGAATCTTGTTGGAGTTTCTGGCCTCAGGCTAACTTGCCAAGCGGGAAACCCTGGAACTTTTGGTGTTTGTCTCGGCAACTAAAGCACTACTTGCATTCATGTCAGAGCGCAATGAAACCACGAACCGAACATTTCAGTATCTGCATTTCTACGTACATCGGGACGGGTTTCACTGGTTGACGACACATTTGCCGCAGCAGATCTGAGTAAGGTCATGCAGTGGAATTAATTGGGAGTCGAATGCGACACGAAACGGCTACAACAAAGCAGCAAGGACAATAGATACACGAGACGCCGGAGGTAGACAACATCAGAGGCAGGCTATGGCTCCACCAATGCCTTCATCGCCCACATACTCGACATATTCTCAAGCTATTGATCTGTGGTCAGGCTCAAGCTCACAAAAGCTGAAACCCACTTACTAAACGGACGAACCCATCCTCGCGCACGACATCTCCCACCAGCTTCGCCAGCGCCATGTGCGAGAGATCGTAGAGACCCGTTGCATCACGGAGCGCCGCAGTGAGGGCCAAGCTATCCGCGTCAGCACCGGCACCATTGGAAGCTTGAAGCGGTGGGGGCGGTGGGGCCGGCGGCATCAACGTGCTCGAGCTGTTCGCGGTCGAAGAAAGCGGGGACGAATCGGGCAACGAAGATGACGAGGACGGGAGCGGCATGGAAGGGTGCTGGGCAAGGAGCCCGCGGCCTGTGAGCATTGGGACATTCGGCATCGGATGATCATACATAGACTGGTAAGGAGAGGGTCCTGGGACGACGGGAGACGACGAAAGCCCTTCTAGCGGCTGTGGATCGGCGCGAGCAGACGACTGGAGCGACGCAGGTATAGGGTGCACAAAGGGAGCATCAGGAAGTTTCATCGTAGGCATATGCTGTAATTGGGTTTGCGTGTTGACCAAAAAGTTTGCATGGTGGGAACTGGGGGCGATGTTTGGAGGAATAATGGTGTCCTGCCGCTGCGGCGGGGCGCGAGACGCAATGCCAGGACTCGGGCAATCGACCCCTTCTAAAACGCAGATCACATGTTCCTTGACACAACCACAAACACATCATTCCCAGACACCTCTGCTCTTTCCACACCCTCCACAAGCGTACGGCACGAAACACTTCATGTATTCCCCCTTTTTCTAAGTCTTCCCCGACGATGCCCCGCGACGGCCGAATGGATGAGATTGAATTATGTCGCGCGACAGCCCGCAACCGTTCGGCGAATGATAGGGTGCCACTCGGTGGCATCGGTAATGACACTGCTGTGCCGTTCGCAACTTGAAGGCAATAGCGTGGTCACGGTATGCTCTCAATAAATGTTTGTTTTTGTCTCCCCTCTGCTTGCCCTCTGCCGCCCATCACATAGCGTTGCCACCCGTAGCGGAGTGCTATTGCGACAAGGGCTCGCGCGTTATCCCGCCGCTCAGACAGTTGCAGATCCCGGAGTGCACAGATACATTTATCCAGCCTGTACCCATGTGCGCTAACCGTCGATTCGCTCGGCATTATATTTAGTTGCTGTCATATTCCTTAGTTTCTTTTTGAATAAAAAATTCGCGGAATGATTGTATGAATATAATTTTTGGAGCCTTGGGTCTCTCTAGGCCTTATTTCTGTCGCTAACCAAATTGAAATACTCTTGGCTTGCTTCCGACTCCAACAGTGACACGACGCGATGCGCTGTGGCACGTGCCCGCAAGGCACATGATCTGCATTTTAGAAGGGGTCGATTGCAGCTAATCAATGCCAGGGTGGGTCGTGTTCTTTCGGTCCTTCACATTCAGGTTGGCGTCGTTCGTCTTGCACGGGCACACATCCCGAATCGCTTTGACGAGCTGAAGTGCCACGGAAGGGCTCGCGAAGGAAACCTGGAAACGGCGATATACCTACCAAATTTCAGGGTCAAAGAGAAAAACAGTACGACCAGCACCGACCTTTTGAGAATCTGTCGACTCGGGAACATAAAGATAGCGCAGACCAAAGGTAGTGTCGCGGTATACGCCCTTGAGGAGAGAGCTGTCGGATTTGTCTTTGAAAGAACTGTCCTTGAGAGACGAAAATGCGAGAAGATCTAGATCTTCCTGGAGTGGCGAGACCGCGGTCGGTTATAGCCAGCTTTTGTCGGCGCAAAAGAACAAACCAATATGACATCCTGGTTCCCTTCCATCGTCCAAACGATGCGCATTCGTAACGAAGAGTTTGCGCTTCCAGGAGAGAGTTTGCTGTCGAGAATCAAGCGAAGAACAGGATTCGTGAAATGCTGCCATTCAGAACTTCCTGTGGGCTTCTTGGAAGCGTATGCTCTGGAATATTTCTCGAGAGTGTATGTCGTGGTTTCGGTACAGGAAGAGGAGGCCATAGGCTCAAGGACGCGCAAAGTTTATAAGTCAATGAGCAAGAAGGAATCTGAGATGCCGGCTCATTGCAATCTAATCTAAATCTAATCAATGACATCATGTCTTTTACCTACCACTGTACCAGTACCAGCGCGTCTACGTCCTCTCCAAAAATGTCACCGGTCAGCTGGTCGAGTACTCCAACCAGACCATCTTAGTGTGAGCTTTTCTATTCCATTTTCTGAAAACCATTTTCTAACGGCGTCTTTCGCAGCCAACGACTGGGCCAGTCTAAACTGTCAGACTTTTACTTGTAACCGCGAGTATACATAGTCCAGTTGCGTCTCGCTGCTAAAGATCGAATCCGTGTTTTCACCCGACTACAGAGAGAATCGATCCCAACTTGGGTCCGGGACCCAACGGATCTGACGCGTACGTCCTCCATAACGGCCACAAAAGTCCGAAAAGGCCAAAAAAAGACCATGCACATTGCGCCTCACCGGCGATCCATACCCGAGGTTTCACTCAAAAAAGTGAGTGATTCCTCGACGTGTTGTGGAAGGTGCTGACCGAATACAGTGAATGCCTGGTGGTAAGCAGGTTCACATCGCAGAAGATAGAAAGAAAGATACAGTACAGTACGCGCGCCGGCTGTTCACTTTGACCCAAAAAGATGCCAAGGTTGCGCCAAGAAAATCTTAAACGGCTGATTAGCGAGCTATTTTACGGGCTTGAATCGCCTAGTTTATAAAGGAAGAGAGCCAGGTAACTTACTGCTAAGAAAATAATGCTCCGACTCGCGCTCTTGACATGCTTTGCGACCGCCCATGCATATCTTTGGCCTTCTCCGATGCTCGATGAACTAGAATCCTTGCTCTTCGAGATAACACCAGGCACCACTGGAATCGCAAGCTTCATTCAACCCTGTGATACCTTTTCTTTCGCGCCGACGGGTAGTCGTGGTCACTCAGGAAGGTCCAACGCCGCAGACTGGATACGCACAGTGAGACACGTTCCTTCCTTCTAGCAGCTACGCGCCCTCATTACATGCACAGGCGTACCACGACATGGCGACGCATAATATCGGGGACGGCACCGGAGGGATGGATGCGTCAATCAGGTTTGCTGAAGAGCAAGCGCGGGCCGAGGTGTGTTGTGTTTCATGTGCGGTGCACTCAAGACTGACGAGACCCCCTCGAAGAACGTTGGTGACGGGTTTGTTAATACTATCGGTGTGCTCGCTGGGAGTGCCACTCGCTACGTTTCCGGTACAATCCCTCGCACCCGGGTATCCAGCGGAAATTGACCATTTTTCAACTTCGCAGTTGCTGATACTCTCGCGCTTGGAACAGTCATAGCAGTTGGATTTTGGTGAGTTTCTCTCACTGTGTGCTCAGCATCTGTCGATTCAATGGAACTCCAAGTGGAGGTCCACAAATACCTTTCCGAGGAGGACGTGTAGACGCCACGGAACCTAACCTGCCCGGCGTTCCTAAACCGGAGCAAACCCTTGACTCACACGTCGCCTCCTTCGCCAGACAAGGGTTTACGCAGGATGAGATGATAGGACTCGTCGCATGCGGGTGGGTAATTTCTTCTCTAAAGACCACGCGTTAATCCCTTGTTTCCAGACACACGTTCGGCGGTATCCAACATGCTCCATTCCCTGATATTGTGCCAGAGTTGAATGACACAGACAACAGCGAGTCTGTTTCACATTTTGACACAACTAACACCCACTTTGATAACAACATGTGCGTAGCTGTGCTCTACCAGGTCCACCCATCGTGATTTCAGTACAGCGCAACAGAGTATATTTCTGGGACCACTCAAAATCCGCTGGTTGTAGGTTTTAACGACACTACAAATTCAGACAAGCGAATTTTCGGCAGCGATGGCAATGTTACCATGCTCTCGTGGGTCTCCTGCACCTCGCGTGGTCCTCTCACGGATTACCCCACAGATTCGCCAATTCGCCCGAGTTATTTGCTTCGCGCTGCTCCGAACTGTTCGCGCGCATGCTTGATACGGTACCCAGCGGAGTCCAGCTCAGCGATGTTATCACGCCGTTGCCTGTCAAACCTTTCGCCCTCACATTCACCCTGGATGGTGACGTCCTTCAGTTTTCGGGCCGGGTTAGGGTATGTATAAACAATTATAAGCGGCGCGTCTTCACTAATTCTGTGTCTAGTTCTGGAACTTAACTGACAATCCCAATCGTGTGGCGCTGCTTCTTTGGGATGACCACCTCGGAGGTGTTCATAATTCCACCCTGCTTTCCTCGCTGGAGGCAGTTGGAAGCTTCCCCGATGGAGTAAGTACCTCGTATATCTTCGGCGGCGATGATTTCAGGGGGTTGTCACTCGACGCCGCGGCCGGCATCACGACTATGCGGTTCATGGTCGACGGCAAACTGGAAGACCAAGGCGGTGTCGGATTCGCGGTGCAAGATGCTGTTGTATTCTCCACAACCTCGTGCTTTTTCAGCAACAACAGGACGGCTCAATACAACGTTGCAGTCCGTGTCTTGCGCCATTTATACATGTCGCAGTACTGACCCAGTGCAGGTGCGAAATGGTGTGAATGTGACGAGCGTGTATATCGAGACTGAGGCCCGCGACCCGACGGGACCTATCATTATCACCGAGACGGACTTTTCTCGCCTGTCTCCACCGTCCCAGTAAACTCTGCCTACTCTATTTGGACCCTAAACCTGGCCGGATCCCCTTCCACCCGCTACGTTGGAGCAGAGATAGACGGTGTCAAGTCCTCAATGTCCCTGTTTACACCGTTGCCGGCCCTTCCCTCTTGCCCAGGTTCCTAAGTCTGCCCCACAGTGACTCAGATGTTCTTTTCGCTGGGTGTCATATTCTCTGCAATACCCAATTAATTATCAATGGATGTTGGAATACGAAGCTTATAATATGGGAACGAGGGTACAAGATAGTGGGAGTATTGTTTTCGTAAAACTTTAAGCTCGCCATGAATTTTTGCCAGTAAGCGAGAGCTTGGGAGAAAGCCATCGAGGAAGTAGCCTTCGCAACAATTCCTACATAATTGACGATTAGGCCGCAGGCGGCAGGTGCCAAACCTTTCCAGTTCATCTGATCAAGGCAGTACGGCAGTCCAAATACGGAATGTGGGAATTGTGCTGGACCACACACATCACATCCCATAGGCCATAGCCCCCACACAGCCACTCCAAATACAGAACGTGGGAAATGTGCTGGACCACACATTCAATTCTGAAGCCAAACCTAAAGGTTCGGCCACCATCTATACCACAAGATGCTCTTCAACAGCCGAAACTCCCTTTCTTTTCTCCGGGCCCTCTCCCCCCTTTTGGTTCCGTTCATTAAAAACAATGTACACAATAGACTCGGACTATGTGATTAAGTAGTAGGTTGTCATGCTCCTGCCATCCAAAGTTTCTTTTACACTGACCTGTCAGCGTCATTCACAGGTCTGTTCCTGGATTCTGGTGGCTTTCCTGACGAGTCGCCTCAATTTTGCATGCTCCAGGCTTATATTCTTACCTTCATACTGTCTAACTGTCTGCCAGGTATGTTTGGTCCTGCATCCATGCATGTGTCTCTGAGCATTAGCAACTTCCATTTGTTTAATTTAGTTTTCCTCTTGTCACAATGTTTCCGCTCACATGGCTGATGTTGCATCATTATCTACCCGTGCATCGGCAGCACATAGACCCCCATGCAAAGTTTCTATTCAATCCTTTGCACTCCAGCCGCTGCCCAATGTGTTTATGGTACATATGCCATCTCACCTCCAATGTAAAATCACTTTGAGCTCATCCACCTGCCTGTGCTCAGTGTTGTAAGGTCACAGGCCGCTAATCAGATTGTTGATGGTTGCATTTGCTGGATGATGTGTCGCGATGAGTTCCTCATCAATGTCGCATTTTTCTTATCCTGCTGACTCAGTCCTCCGAGACTTGACACCTCGGCATCACCCTGGAGGGGTTATTCAACTCTCCACTGTACAGCAAGCCCCTCATCAGCACCTCCAGACGTGTCTGATGGATCCAACCTTTCCATTTACCTACTTCCCATTCTGCAGGCTAATTGACATGTCAAGGATGTGTTTGTGGTAGGCTCTTCATCCTGTTATGCATTGAGTTTGATACCAACCTATTTTGTATTAAGTTTCGGTCATGCAGGTGTCCATGCTGTTCTACTCAACTCTCCACCCAGATCCAGTGTATTCTTTATGCATTCAGGGACCTTCATCACTTCTATTGCAGTGTTGCTTGCAAGGAATAGTGGTGTGTTATCTCACATTTCTCTATTCCATCACATTGATGCTAACCTTTTCCATGGCCTCATACCCATGGTGCTCAAATATTCAATGTGAGTATCCAGTATGGTCTAATGACCTTCCCATTCTGAAGAATTTTTTTCCAAGCACAGACACCAAGACAGGTTGCACCATTGCAGGACAGTGTCACAGTAAGCTTGTGAATGGGAATCAAGAGTGTAAGGAGAAGTGGAATTGGGTGCCAAAAGGAGTACTCTTCTTTCCTTGATGCAGGTGAAAATGGAGAATTTCTTTTTTTGGTGCTTAGCAGTACCCTAATTGGGGGTGTCTACTTTGCCTTGATTTCCTAGATCCTGTCAACAGTACGGTGATAGTGTATTCCTTAATTTCAAACAGGAGTTAATGGGACACTCAATATATTTACCTCTCATTGCTCAATGATAGAGTACAGTGGTTAAATTGTCCACAGGCAGCCAAGTACAGTGGAAGTAAGTGTATAAATTTACCCTCAGGGGTACATTTATATAGGGTGTGAATCCTAGACTACATACCCATATATCACAAGCGGCATGCCCCGTGGCTTATGAAAAGATAAGCCACAGTGGCTTATTGATGGCTTACACGCGGCTTACTGGCGGCTGTTAGCCAGATTTTGTCTTTGTAGGCTCTAGACCCCCGGCAGACTCCAATAAGCCAGCTGACAGCTGCCCAGCTGCCAGCCATAAGCCATCAATAAGCCATGGGGCATGCTGCTTGTGTATGCTCTCATGCACCATTGCAAATTGTGAACTTGCAAACTGGATTTTTTACTTACAGCATTGTGTTGGTGACTGGGAAAGTGAATAAGATCACTGAGAGTGGACTGAGAAGGTGTTACATGCCAGAAATAAATCAAAGGCAGGCAGAAAGCCAATATATAGGGCAATTCAAAGGCAATTAGTGCTGCCGGTGATCTCGGACAGGTCACGGGTTAGCACAGCCTCTTGATTGGGTCTGCCCCATTGCTTTAGGTTCAGAGCAACCCTTTCTCTGCACCAGCAAGCCAGTGATTCTCGGAGAGAGGCTTGGTATAAACTGTCAAAAAAGGGTGATGTGTTCAAACTAGGTTTTCTCCACCATTTCAACTCAGATCCTCATAGTCTTGCCTGAGAAAATGTTTATCAGATGTCCTAGAAGAGACCTGGCAGCTCAAATTGAGCCAATGACCCATCACTATTGGAATGAATCCGATCTTTGCACGGGAGAATGCATTTCCAATTTTCATCAGGCAAAACAAGTTCATGTGGAATTCTGTTGATTTTATGAGCTCGATGGACTCAGATACCAATTTACAGAAGGTCTCCCACCAAGTTCTATATCCAAAACTCCTTTCTTCACGCAGGAAATATATTTATGTCCACTGATGATGTGTGTGACACTGCATGACAGGTGTGACATCCACCTTGTCTTGCCTCGAGCTGGAGAGCTAAGCCAGAATAAAATGGCCGGTAAGTGATTTTGGAACAGGGATAGATTCTATTGGCCCCCGGAAATATTTTTAAGTGAAATGAAGATCTTGAGTATGAATATAATATCAATGTAAATATCCCCTCCCTCATGTTCCTGGCCTACAGCATAATAATACCCCCTATCTGCCTTGGGTGAATACAGTTTCCAGGCCAATAAAATGAAATGAAGTGAACTGTCTACTCGGATTTTTTAATTCACCCCAAGGTGGATTTGGTAGAAGCAATTCAGCTTCTCAATTTTTGACATCAAGCCTTGATAGCGGCAGATCCTCCAGGACTCTGAGCACACATATGAACATTCTGAGTAGGCCAGATCATTTTCGCACTTCCAATGTACAAACTAACAACTTGAGTCAAAGGGAACGGGGCACTTCCTGAAGTAAGGCTCCAATCATTTAGTTTTTGTGTACTGATCATGGTAAATTAAATGGAAACAGTTTCTAAACCGTTTAAAACTGTTTTAAACTGTTTTTAAACACTAATTTTCTGGTGAAGTTATTATCAAAGCCATGGCACCTATATATTGTCTGAGTTATGAAATTGAAGGAGCTCAACTTAAGTTAATGCCGGTCTGAACCATAGCAGGACTTAAGTCCTGCCAAACTTAAGTTCTGTCCTGCATGCGGTCAGCCTGTACATGTGAGGACCACACCCCCTGGAACTTACACCACCGTTTAGCCCGCACCCCAGAATGAGGGTTGGAGATCAAAATGTTGGCGAGGCAATGATTTGATGCCAAACCAACCTCCTCCAGCCAATGTATTTTCAACGTTGGACCTGCCCCACATCAATTTCATGTCAAATCCCGAAGGGGCAAGGCTATTATCAGTCTTTTCAAGGCACTTTTTTTCCGGGGTTTTTTTTCCAGTAGCTTTCCATTCGTAACAGCTCATTATATTGTCACACAATACAAGGGATACATGCATAGCAGTAGTATGTATGAAATTGGTAACAGTAGCAAGATAGTGAGCAGACACCAAAAGGCAGAAGATAGCACTCCCGGCGTCATAGCTCAGCTAGGAGATGTTATATCCCAGCCCGACCTTGGTCCAGCTCCGGACTTCGTTCCACTCACTTCTGCCAAACTCCGGAGTTCCGGTCCCTCGGAGTTGTACTCTGGAGCTCGCAGGACTTCAACTCTGTCCCCCGGGTTCACATGGGTTTTTACGCAATGAAGGATTACTGAGTGTTTTCCCTTTTATCTGTTTAACCATCTAAACGGGAACCTGTGACTATGCTTTCCTTTTGTCTCTTATGCTTCCATCACCATGCTTCCACATATGGCTTCTTACTTATTGTTTATCTACTTCTTTCTCCTTCCGTAATAACAATTAGAATACTTCTGTAAAACACTGTAGATACTCTCCTGTACTTCAGTTTGATTATTAATGTTCTCTCTGAGCCTTAGCGCTCCTCCCGTGCTTCACGTCCATCTCCTCTCATCTCCGCCTATTCCAGCAACTCCGGACTTGACTCCAGACTCAGTCTCTGCCCAGACTTGATCTTTGACAAAGGTCTACTCATCCCACATCTCCGATCAGGATCTCCTGTACTCACTTGCATAACTCCACCTCCGGTTCTGGACCTCCAGTACCTCCAGAGTTCGTTTGAGTATTCAGACTACGAACCGGGATCCTATCGGTCACCCACTGTTGTCATCTCCTCTGTCCTACAAACCAGCACGGCAGTGAACACTCATCCTGCGCCTCAGTGGTGTTGTGTCTTTGATATCCACGATTTCGGATCTAGTATCCCAGGCACCCAGTTAACATTCTTCCTATGTTGACTATCTGTTCCTATGTTTAGTTCCGTCCCTCTGGTAACTCCGTCCTCCTCCGGTATTGGACATCCTTCCTCTGGAGTCACCCCAATACCTCTTCTCCTCTTTCCTTCCCCCCAACCCGGATATAACAGGAGAGCAGCAGACTGAAGATAGCACTCCTGTGTAATGCCAAGGTAGGAACACATATACCATATGAGGAACTGATTCACCTCAGATACAAGATAAAGAATGTATGGGGGGCCAAACACGTACCGGGGAGGGCTTGAAAAGTGTGGTGAATGAGGGTGAGAGAAGAAAGGGACTTGTGAAAATTTTTGATGATACCCTGTGCCCGGATCTTCTCTAGTTGAATTGTTGGACTACGCTGGATTCATGCTCAGCCCGATGTTGGCTCGAGGTGGGAACAATCTGGGTTGATTAGATGTCAAATCAGCCGCGAAATCGATGTCGGCACACCACTGAAACACTGGCAATTGATCCCACGTCCCACTGTCATTTCGAGCCAGGTTTAAGATCTAAGCTTCCCACATCATTACAAGGTGAGCACTGTGCCAAAACATTGTAGATTACAGGGCTGAAATATTGTCGGCTGGAGTATGTTGCGATAACCTTCGATCGCCAAATGGTGGTGTAAGTCCACAAGCACTTAAGTTCTGTCCAAACACTTAAGTCCTGTCCAAACACCAAAAACAAATCTACCAAAGGAATTTGAACACCAGACCTCCTAACTTTTCACCAGCAGAAGGTGAAGGTGTTAACCACTACACCAGGAAGGTTGTAGTATCCTGAACACACAGATACAATATTAGCCTCATAATGGCCTAAACCTTTTCCACTTTCTTTATTTTGCCGCTTCAGATCCTGTTGGCAAATCATTATCCAAAGATGATTCATTGATCTGTTTCAATAAATTAATCTATATAAGAAACATGATTCAAGATGACTGGAAAGGACAAGTGAGACAATACATATGCAGCACTTAACATGGTAGAGAGAGGGCATGAAAGAAGTCTAATCACAGTCTGATTGAGATGTTCTGGTATGGTTTTCCTGGTGTAGTGGTCAACTCCTTTTATTTTCTTCTCCCGGAAGTTGGAAGGTTGGCTGTTCGAATCCCTGTGGTGGATTTTGTTTTTGTGTTTGCAATAATTCTTGTTACAGTCACTTGAGTTCTCTATCACTTAAGTCCTCTGGTGGTCTGGACCACCTGGAACTTAAGATGAGCTAATAAAGTCACACCACCAGTTCCTCAATTTAACAGGCATTTAAGTTAGCTATGCTTCATTAAGTATATTAAACCACTTAATGTGGCCAAAACCCAATTTAATATATCTGATTTAAGACTTGACAAAATGAAATATTATATGTTTTACTATACTTGGAGAAGCGTAGCTAACTTAAACACCCACTAAACTCATTGGTAGCCAATCAAAGTGCTAGGTTTTGAATTTATGGGCATTTTAAGTTAGCTACACTTCTCTAAATAGTAAAACATATAATATTTGATTTTGTCAAGTCCTAAATCAGATATACCAAATTGAGTTTCAGGCCACATTATGTGGTTTAATATACTTAATGAAGTGTAGCTAACTTAAGAGCCTGTTAAATTGAGGAACAGGCAGTGTGAGTATCTGCCGAGTTGGGTCTATGTCTTCCCAAGTTTTGTTCATGAGAGCCGGGAAGACTGAATATAATACCTACATGCAACATATGTATGGTCAACAAGCAGTAATTCAAAGATCAGCTTGATCAATAATCAAAAAGTTTGAACTCCATAGTGTATCGGCTCTCCGAGTTGGTAATGGCTCAAGTGTTTTAAGTTGGGGTTGGATGGGACATATACCAGGTACTGGGTGATAGACAACAAGGGAAAGATGAGGTATGTCTGGTTGAATTTGAGGTCATCAAGTGCCGGCTTTGACGGCGCATCAATCCCAAACCATCAATCAGGTGAACAATTACCATATCTAGAGTAGACTTCAGCCGTTGAGCGCCAGTAGGGTCAATACAGGTCAATATCAGCAACGGCCTCTGGGTCAGCTAAACAGCGAGTAACCCAACGAGAACTCCAACCAGGATAAACCCGATAGACGCTAATAGCTCGTGTGTTCCCCGAGCAGTAGGACCAGTCGTACGGCGTCCTCCCTAGGAGGCCGTATGTCGTAGGTCGGGATGCAAGGCGGAACCCGGAACAAGTCGAAGAGGGTGTGATATCCACTCAGGTATACAACCCGAGGCATGGATACAACCCGTAGTATGATGCGGAGAAAGCGGGGCAGGGTGGAGACAATGCCTATGTCAAGCCAAGGTAGAAGCCTGAGATTAGACAAGGTAGAATCTACTGTACATGGAGATTCTACCGTGCTTATATAGGCTTCTAATAAATTAAAGTGATCACAGTCAATCACAATCAGTTCCTGTACCGTAGCATTAAGGAGTGTTAATGCTGATACTCCTGGACTCCTCTGTGTTGGTTTCCATGGCGTCGGTGGACCTAGGAGACGCGATGTTCGGGTTTCCTAGTCCTGAGTGTCATCGTATCCAGTGGTTCAAACCCCGATCGGGTTTGCAACCACTCCTGTACTTCGTGTACGCTTCCCTGTCATCTGTGGTGCGTCCAGGGACTAGGATCTGTCTGTATGGGTTCCTAGTCCCTAACGTCTTCTGTATCCCGTTAGTGCAGACTCCCTGAGTCTGCGGCTTTTAGAATCTGAGGCCGGGTTTCAACCGTGAGAAGGTCACGTGGTGGTGTCATGAGAGTCCCGTGCCGCTAAGACACATCTGTATCCATACAGACGCGTTCGCGCGAAAAAGTAGAACCCAGGTGATTCATGACATCACCCCCCCTCTTCAAGGTCATTGTCCCCAACGACCTGTAGGTACCACGTCCCCCTCTTCCCAATATTTCCTTCAAGGCGAGTTTTATCCTTCAAAATTTTCCTGCATCGTGGGGCTTATTGACACTGCCCATCAATTAATACCTGTGAAGGCGTCCTTCTGTCTTCTCCGTTCGGGAACCCGCAATCCGAATTATCCAGTGTTCTCCCTTCGTGGTGGTCCCGTTATCCGGATTGTAGATACCACGGCATGGTCATAGGGCTTATTGTCACTGCCTATCAATTATTATCGCGCCAGCGTCCCCGTTGCCTTCGGTGCTCAACTCCCCATGTCATGGTATTTCCTTTCCTCTGTGGTTCGACCTGTGTTGTCGCGGGTTTTCTATAACTTTTTGTTCTTTTGACCCCTGTTTTCTCCTTTTGATCCTTCACGTCACGGGCTGAAAGTGGGAATTTTCTACTTCCCAAAGTAGAATGTCCTCAGGCAGGCGGCCCGTTGCGGGTTCTTCTTGGGCCCCTCCCAGTTTCGGGGTTTTTCTGGGTTCTGATCCAATTCAGAACCTTGCCCCTGTCTTGGGTTCTGCCCCTTTTCGCGCCTCCCCAGGCTCCTTGCCTTTCTTCCGCTATGTCCTCCTCCCTGCGCAACTTCGCTGTCGTGCCTGCTCACGCGCTAGGTGCGTAGCACCCACAACGACGATCATTGATCATTGATCGCTGTTATCCCCTTCCTACCACCACATCGTTCGCATTCCTTTCGCGCCTTCCACTCTCCCGCTTCGCTCGACGCCAGCCTACGCCAACCATTGCATTCTTATTGTTTCAGTATGTGTTTCGTTTACTCCATTTATTTATTTACCCCTGCCTCCCACCATTTCCGTTGCCTACACATCTCTATTTCCACATGGTCCTTCCCCTTTCCACATGCTCCCATTTCACATTCACTGCCTCACTCCACATGGTACCTTATCTATTTCATATTCCCTAGCTACAGTGTATATATACGAGCACTTAGTAGCTGCAAATACCACTTCGGTTTTCCCCCAGATCTAGACTCAAGTCACCCATATTGGTTTCGCTCTCGCTCTCGCTGCGCCTCGTCCCCGCTCACGCTTCGTATCGCATCCCTCGCCCCCGTCTACGTCTACGCCCCATGATCTCCATTGTCCGGCCGCCAGTGTCTTGTCACAAGCACTAGGACTTATTGGAAGTCCTCGCATCTTTCATCCTTCCTTCCATTTGCTCGCAGCAGCGCCTCCAGAGGTGATCACTCGCGTTCAGACGGTCGGTTGGTACGTCATTTTGGAGCCCACCGCGAGGGTTTTCAAATATAGCTTCTGGTTCCTCTCGTACACTGCGGCCAAACTCCCAGGCTGCTACACGTCGTAACCTACAACTCGAATTCATCGCATCACTCCAGAACCCATCCAACCTCCTCGACGATACTCCATACTCGCCCTCTTCATCGGAAGAGTTCTTCAGTCCCTACCTGCGAACCTCGCACATCACAACAATCTATCACCCCATTCCCCAAGCTCTCCCAGCCTAGCTTGGTTGTTCAACAATCCACCTTCACCTATCCATTCTCAACACCCCACGTCTCATTCTACGATGCCTGCGGATGCTACCATCCCATGCCCGCGCGTGGTGACCGTAACGCACCACAGTTTGACTCCAAGAAGCCCCACGAGCTTCGTCGATACTTCTCTGACCTGGAGTTCCTGTTTGGTCGTTCCGCAGTCACGGACGATACAGAAAAGAAGAAGCATGCGACCTGGTTTCTCTCAGTTGAAGACCAAGAAATTTGGGAAGCTTTAGCGTCCTTCACCGATGCCGCCAAAACATACGACGAGTTTAAGGCAGAGGCATTGAAGCTTTATGCTGGAAATGACGAAGATCGTCGTTTCAGCCTCGCAGATTTGGATGCGCTTATTGGCCAATATTCCCGGGTCGGCATCCTCTCAACGAGGACCTTACCACCTTCCATCGCCAATTTCTTCGCATCACGACGTACCTTATTGCCAAAAACCGGCTCTCAATCTCTGAGCAAAGCCGCTCCTTCCTTTGTTGCCATGCAGCCAGCATCATTTAATGCTGAAGTTTGCCGCCGACTGCAAATCAAGAAGCCGGATGTTTACCCCTCAGACCCATACGATATGGCTGACCTACTGGAGGCAGCGAAGTTCGTAATCGCCGGGACTGGGAGTACATTGGCACTTGGTGCTTCTACTCCATTCACACCTGCACCAACCATAGAGATCAAATCTGATCCTGGTCTGGCTACGCTCATGAGTACCATGACCAAGCTCATGGAGACCCTTGTGGCAAAGTCTTCAAGCGAGGCCAGTAGCTCCAGCAGCTCCAGCGTCCCGAAGCGCGCCCGCCCTGATGGTTGTGGGTACTGCAGCGAGCTGGATCATTTTATCAATGATTGTGCACGTGTTATAGAAGATATACAAACCGGAAAGTGCAAGCACAACGCAGATGGACGTGTTGTACTCCCTTCTGGCGCCTTCGTTCCTCGTGCTATCACTGGCAAGGATTTGCGCAGCCGGATCAAGAAATGGCACGAACAGAACCCCGGCCAACTGGCAGCTGCACAGTTGCTGGTTGATGTGGCCCCGGGTACTGCCCATACCTCTCCTTCTTCCAACACGGCCAACCCCGCAGCAAACACGCATGTCCTTACTGTTTTCACGGACGAGCAGCGGATGGAGATGCTGTTGCATGAGATGCATGCTCTCCGCACCCGTGCTCAGGCCAAGCGTGCTTTAGAGAGCAACGAAGAGCCTGAACATACCATTCAGCCTCCGGCCTCGTCCAAAGCAGCTCCTGAAAAACCAGCTTCTGAGCCTGCACCGGTAGCCACGCCGCCCCGCTCAACCCGCCAACAGCAACCCTTCGCACCCTTTCGCCAAAGCCCGTGATGCAGCTTATGCCCCACCCAAGGACCAAAATCTTGGGCTGCCTTCCCCGGCTCAAGGAAAATTGAATCCCGCCTATCGCACTAATGCGCCTGTCTATCGCGAGAAAGACGCGTCCGATGTATTTGAGTCGGCTATGGATGCAAAGGTGACGGTTACGCAACACCAACTGTTGTCCATTGCTCCGGATTTCCACGCGCACATGTGCGAAGTAACCACCGCCCGCCGTGCGCCGCCCAAGGACAGTAAACCAACAGTATCATTCGCAGCGCAACTCCTCCACGATGTCGATATGCCCCTTCTCTTTTCCACGGATTTTACCATTGATTTGCACTCGCTCTCAGCCTCTTACACGGATTCCGCTCAGGCCAATTTACCTGCTGGGGAATCGTTGTATCGGACCCGCTGGAGGTGTTCTACAATTCTGGTGAAATTCCAGACGACCTAGTAGTGTCGATGGAATCATCTGCAATCCGTTCCATCCTGCCGATTATCAACAATCAGCAGCAGGTTGAGAGCATTGTGGACCCAGGTTCACAAATCATTGCAATGTCAGAGGCAGTCTGCCATGATTTGGCACTCACCTATGACCCCCGAGTGGTCCTTCGCATGGTTTCTGCAAACGGTTCAGTCAGCCCATCTCTGGGACTGGCTCGGAATGTTCCATTCCGGATTGCAGACATTGTTCTCTACCTTCAAGTTCACGTGGTTCGAAACCCTGCATATGACGTCCTGCTCGGCCGCCCATTCGATATCTTGACGCAGAGCATTGTGCGGAACTTTGCCAACGAAGACCAGACCATCACAATTTGTGATCCCAACACCGGCAAAGTTGCAACAGTCCCCACCGTTCCCCGTGGACCCGCTCGCCATCGGATGTCGGGTTTTCCCAACTCGAGGAATTGATCGAAAATCAAGGAGAGCTAGCCCTCGTTATAGTCCCCGACCCAGATACCCCCGGTAATTTCCTAATTGAATCTACTTCCACGCTAGAATCGACTTCCGACTCGCATGTTAAACATGCCTATCTTTCCGCTTGTACAAATCTGGGACAAGACTCCAACACCGTAACGTTTGCCCATACTGTCGCTCAACCAGCATTCACTTCGACGCGCGATTCAACTCGCGGTCATAATTCCACTCCCGTATTTTTCACCCAGCCGTCCGCGCAACCAGGATTCGCTTCATCACGCGACTCAACTCGCGGTGATAATTTTATCCCCTGTTTTCCACGTGCTTCGACTCGACTCACACTATCCCACCATCTGCTTCATCCTACGCCTCCGATTTGTTTCCCACTTCGCCTCTTCCCCCGCTTGTGAAAGTTTATGCAAAGAAGAAATACAAGCCTGTTGCACAGAAGATTCAACCTGTTCTTGGTTCCCTCCCCGAAAAATTCCGCATCATACGCCATATTGACGGTGACCCCCTCGCAGAAATGCCAAAGCTCAACCCCAATCCCCCTCTATTTATCCCTACTGGTCGTTTATACGGCTGAACGCCGGGACCTCATGGATGTGACACATTCGGGTGATTTTCTCTGGCCTGAGGAGCGGCAACTATTGCACCATTTTATGTGCCTGCAGAACGGTGCCTTCGCCTGGCAGGATTCCGAACGAGGCAATTTTCGCACAGACTTCTTCCCCCCCGTCGACATTCCTGTCCTTCCACATACCCCTTGGGTACAACGTAACATCCCCATTCCACCCGGCATTTATGATGAAGTTTGTAAAGTCATACGCACCAAAATCGACGCTGGTGTATATGAGCCATCAAACTCGTTGTATCGCTCGCGGTGGTTTTGTGTTGTCAAGAAAGATGGCAAGAGCCTTCGGCTTGTGCACACACTTGAACCCCTCAATGCTGTCACGATTCAACATTCTGGTGTTACACCGTTTACAGACCAGATTGCTGAGCACTTCGCCGGACGTGCATGCGGGGCAATGCTGGATCTATACGTTGGGTACGATGAGAGACTACTAGCATCTTCCTCTCGCGACTACACGACTTTCCAGACCCCCTACGGAGCTCTACGACTCGTCACACTCCCGATGGGTTGGACAAATTCTGTCCCCATTTTTCACGACGATGTCACATTCATCCTCCAGCCCGAGATCCCCGAGTTCACCATTCCCTACATCGACGACGTCCCCAGCCGTGGTCCTGCCTCCAGCTATCTACTGGAAGATGGCTCATACGAGACGATCCCCGAGAACCCCGGGATTCGCCGTTTTGTGTGGGAACACTTCAACAATCTTAACTGGATTGTTCAGCGCATGAAGTACTGTGGTGGTACCTTTTCTGGACTCAAAAGTGTTCTCTGCGCCGAGAGAATCACGGTTGTAGGACATGTCTGCACCCCCGCTGGCCGCATTCCAGATGAAAGCCGCGTGGCTAAAATCCGTAATTGGGGACCATGCAAGGATTTGTCTGACCTCCGTGCGTTCCTTGGAACCATTGGCGTCGTCCGCATTTTCATCCGCAATTTTTCCCATCGCGCTCATGCGCTTATTTTCCTCACGCGCAAGGACATGCCATTCCAATTTGGTCCACTTCAAATAGAGGCACAGGAAGACCTCAAGCATGCCCTACTACACTCTCCCGCCCTCCGCCCTATTGATTACTCCTCCCCCGCCCCCGCTATTCTCGGTGTAGACACCTCATCGAAAGCAGTTGGATTCCTGCTCTGTCAATGCGATCCCACCGACCTTTCCCGCCGGTTTTATGCGCGCTTCAGTTCTATTACACTCAACGACCGCGAATCTCGGTTTTCCCAGGCCAAACTCGAGTTGTACGGTCTTTTTCCGCGCATTGCGCTCTTGGAAGGTCTACCTCATTGGTGTCCGTAACCTGGTGGTTGAGGTGGATGCACGCTATATAAAGGCATGCTTGCCAACCCCGATCTTCAACCAAGTGCGAGCATGAACAGATGGATTCTCGCCATCCTCACGTTTCATTTTACGCTGGTTCACGTCCCAGGCGTAGTCCACAGCCCAGATGGTCTTTCACGTCGACCCCCGCAGACAGGAGATGAACCTGAACCTGAAGACGATTTCGAAGATTGGATCGATCAAGTTCATGGTTTCATGCACCTTATAAACGACTCACCGTATGTTCGACGCGCACAACACACCATCTATACACTGGCCGCTGATATTGCACCTGATGGACAAGATCCCCCACCTTCTCTTTCTTATGACAACGTTCCACGATCAGACGCTGCCCGCCTGGCAGATGCCCGAGTTGATTAGTCCGCGTCTGGCATGGCAATCTTGCACGGCCGCGTGAGATGGCAGACCAGGATTATAAATCTTTCATGTGCTACTGCATGGAATTTTACCTTGTGGATGAGCAGCTGTGGCGCAAGGATCCACAGTCCTGCCACAAACTCGTTGTCCCCACCCATCGTCGTCTCTTTATTCTCACTTCTGCCCACAATGATGTCGGCCACAAAGGCTTCTATGTGACACGCGCACTCCTTCTGGAACGATTCTGGTGGCCCCACCTCGCAGACGATATCACTTGGTGGATTCATACTTGCCACATCTGTCAAGCACGCCAAACACAAAAGCTATTGATTCCTCCCATGGTTGCAGTTCCCGCCCCGATATTCGCCAAAGTATACATGGACACAATGCATATGTCCCCGAGTGGCGGCTTCAAGTACATTGTCCACGGCCGATGCTCCCTCACCCATTACCCAGAATTCCGAATGCTTCGCCGGGAAGTTGCCAGTGCGATTGGAGATTGGATATTCCAGGATTTCATTTGTTGCTGGGGAACTCTCCTTGAGATTGTAACCGACAACGGGCCTCCATTCCTGAAAGCTCTGGCGTACCTCGAATCCAAGTACCACATCAAGCATATCCGGATCTCGGGATATAATTCACGCGCAAACGGAATTATTGAACGCCCGCATTTCGACGTTCGCGAAAGCATTGTTAAGGCCACTGAGGACGATGGGAAATGGCACAACACGACGTACTCAGTGTTCTGGGCCGACCGCATCACTGTCCGCAGAAGAATGGGTTTGCTCACCTTATTTTGCCGTCACTGGCACCCATCCTTTACTTCCCCTTGACATTTCGGAGGCAACATATCTTCTTCCTCCCCCAAATTCCGTTCTCTCCTCCACCGAACTCATTGCCCGACGAGCTATTGCCCTTCAGAAGCGCCGTACTCAGTTGGCACAGCTGCACTCTGATGTCTACGGCGCCCGTTTACGCACTGCAGCTCGATTTGAAATTGAGCACGCCGCAACAATCCGAGATTATGATTTCAAGTGTGGTGATCTGGTCCTCATGCGCAACACAGCTATCGATAAAGTGATCGGCAAGAAAATGCGCAAGCGTTATCTTGGCCCATTGATTGTAATATCACGCAATCTCGGGGGTGTGTACATCCTCTGCGAGCTGGATGGATCCATATTCCATCGCCCAATTGCTGCGTTTCGGGTTATACCATACTTCGCCCGCACGTCCATTCCTCTCCCTCCGCTCGATGATTTTCTGGACATCAAAACGGAACAGCTGCGCGAGCTTGAACAATCCACTCTGGCGGACCCGGAGGAACTCGAGTTCGACCTTGAAGATCTTCCAGCAGCCCATGAGGGTGATGTCGATAGTGCCTAGTCACTATGCAACCATGCACTCGACATCACCCGAGCTGATGGACTCTGAAAATTATTTCAAATCGTCCTCCGGGATCAGCCGCCTGCATACATCTTAAACAACGAGCGCCCCCGTCACCGGTCCAGTTCCAATCTAACTTACCTCCCACTTTCTCTCGCTCTCACTTCCCTTGCTATACCCCGCCACCTCATGTCTTCTGCCGGCGATTCTACTCTCACCTGTTTCCCAAACGCCCATTTCAAGCCTGAGGATGTTACTGTTCTTGAGAGCGGTGACGTTCTCATCGACATTTCTCACAGTCCCTCACCCTCACCCTCGGAGTACGCCGCTCACAACGACGACGGCGACGACGACTATATTCCGCCACCCGTGGAAGAAAAGCCACACACACTAGCCAACGTTCTGAAGCTCGCCCTGAGCCTCACACGCCACAGTGTGCTTGTTTCCAATTTCGCGGCACTCCTCTCGGGCTTGGAACGCGATGGGAGCTATGCACGGCCTGGAGCTGTCTGCATGCACCTACCGAACGGGAAATACGCCATTCATCCTCATTTTCGCCAGTTGTACACCACTCGGCTTAGGAACTGTGCTGCGCTCATCGCGGCGGCCTTGAGCGACATCCCTACCAACCACGATTTCAACCCAAGCAACTTCCCCGTTACCGCTCCCTTGGTTGCGCTCCAACAAACGGGACTCGATTTCCCAGCTGTTTTAATTTTCCTTGACGGCAAATGGTACCTCGAGCATCGCGAGTTCAACACCTACGACGAGGTTGAAAGTCATGTCGAGGATTTCCTCCATGCACTGCGCTTCGGAATCGCAATTTTTGCCAAGATTATTGCCACCACAATGCGCATGGGGGCCGCTTGCGTTTCCAACCCCGGCGCGGCGATTCTCATGGGCAAAGACGAGTTCCTCCAGCTTGCCCCTACCCCCATATCGCATGGAGTTGAAGCTTGGTTCGATGCCATGCTTACTTCCGATGCGTACAAAAGCCGTGCGGACTACGCTTGCGCCCGCATTTACTCCTCCGTGCCTTTTTCCCTATTTATCATTGTCAGCTATGGCGATGAGGTCAGCATTATCCCTCGTGCGCCGAGCCGGTTTGACGAACACGACGAGACCATGCGCATCTGCATCCATGCAGCGGAGCTTCCTCAGCGGCTCGCACAGTGGGGTTACTAGCACCTTTGCGTCGTCCAGTGACCAGGGACGGTCACAATTTCAGTTGGGAGGAGATGTCGCGCCTGCTCACGCGCTAGGCGCGTAGCACCCACAACGACGATCATTGATCATTGATCGCTGTTATCCCCTTCCTACCACCACGTCGTTCGCATTCCTTTCGCGCCTTCCACTCTCCCGCTTCGCTCGACGCCAGCCTACGCCAACCATTGCATTCTTATTGTTTCAGTATGTGTTTCGTTTACTCCATTTATTTATTTACCCCTGCCTCCCACATTTCCGTTGCCTACACATCTCTGTTTCCACATGGTCCTTCCCCTTTCCACATGCTCCCATTTCACATTCACTGCCTCACTCCACATGGTACCTTATCTATTTCATATTCCCTAGCTACAGTGTATATATACGATCACTTAGTAGCTGCAAATACCACTTCGGTTTTCCCCCAGATCTAGACTCAAGTCACCCATATTGGTTTCGCTCTCGCTCTCGCTGTGCCTCGTCCCCGCTCACGCTTCGTATCGCATCCCTCGCCCCCGTCTACGTCTACGCCCCACGATCTCCATTGTCCAGCCGCCAGTGTCTTGTCACAGCACTAGGACTTATTGGAAGTCCTCGCATCTTTCATCCTTCCTTCCATTTGCTCGCAGCAGCGCCTCCAGAGGTGATCACTCGCGTTCAGACGGTCAGTTGGTACGTCATCGCCCTGGCCTGGAATCTTGGCTTTCGGTTCTTTCTCGACCCGTCGACTTCTCCCCGCTTTCTACTGGACTGGGACCATCGTAATGCGGACGGAACCCACCTCGCACTTGGGTATGGCGTGGAGAGTTTTCGCACTCCACACCGATTCTTCCACGAGCGTTCGGACACGGCTTCGCTGGAGCCATACTTGGGACCCGCTTCTGGTAGCAGGGGTATCATGGGGCCAGAACCAGTTCATCGCCTATATCTCTTTTTCCACTATTGGCTCATTACGTCTCGGTTTTCCCCCGCCAGGGTATTTCACATTCCTTTCACCCAGTTCTTGAACCAGGCTCTGGATTCACCTTCCTGTTCCTCCCCCATCTCCTCCTGTCTTTGAGTTCCGAGCCACAATTGGGGACTATCCTCAGGAGTGGTCGCTGGACGCAATTGCGCACCAGCACTTCCTCGCATGTGCGTGGCTCGGGTTCTGGTGTGTTGAAGAGAGAGGCCCGGCTAGATGGCCTATCCGGATCTGTTGGCTGCGACATTCCGCTGCTGCTGCCCCCCCGCCAGTGTTTGACGAGTTCTTGGATCGGATAGTGTTGGCTTTTGAGAACCTCATGGCCGAGTATCGTTGAGCACGCAAGGACCATGTGGAGGAGGACACCCTTTGTAAACAGCTGTTCGAGCTTGTGGTGGGTTTTTTCTATTGCAGAACCCGAGACTACCGCACTAAACCTTTGTGCGTAGCTCAATATGGAACATGCTTTGTTCTGGCTGAGCTGCCTCGGTTTTTGGGTTGCGTGGTCCGTCCACTACAACCAACTCCTCGAACAGTTGTTTCCGGGAGTCCTCTCGGACTTCCCTTCTGCCCAACACCAGGTGGAGTTCAATCTCCTCCGCACCCGACTCTTCTTCTCTCACAACCTGTCCTCGTCACTCCTGGAAGGCGCTCAGTCTGGAATAAACCCCTTGGACACTCCAACGGGTATTGCACGTCTCCGTCTCATCCCTTAGGAGGACTCCAGTTCAGAAGTACGATCCGGGTTTCAACCCGATCCTGCCTCCAACGCGTCTTCAGCACGTGGGGCCACCGTGAGGTTTTCATTCAGCGGCGTCCTGGAGTACCTGCACGGTGAGTCGTTCCCAAATCTCTGAACAACCGGGTTTCTGAAGGGTTTCTCTGCAGAGTTGGTGTCCACAGATGGACGACGGATTCCTGTAGAGGAATTTGCTCCTCCCGGTCATGTCCTGGTGGGCGAAGAGTTGGACCTGGAGATTGCTGCCACAGGGCTACTACCCAGTGATGTCCTGGGTGCCATGCTCCCACCTCCAACCACCGCCAGGGAGGAAGAGTCTCCGTCCTTTGACATACCGCCCCGAACGCAGAAGAGGCCCCGTCGGCGGACCCCTGCCGAACCGTGCGCCGATCGCGAGGCGAATAGAACGCGGCATCCCAGTCAGCCGCGTCCCGAACCCCCTGTTACCATGCCCGCTCCCCCTCCTCGGTCTTCTTTTGTCGCAACTCAAGACCCCTCACAGCCTGTCCGTTCTTTCCTGTTGGAGGGATTCCGCCCGCAGGGTGCCGTCGTTCGCACTTTGTTTCCCCCTTGTCGGTGTTGCAACAACTCCGGTCGCCTGTGTGTATTGGAGATCGCGAGGGGTTTACCCAGTAAGACCCCGCAGTGCTATTCTCCTTGTAAGTCCGCACATGCGACGTGCAGTACCTGGACAAAGTTTTCCAATGCCTATGAGGATAGAAACGACACGGCGCTCCGGGGTTTCAGAGTGGCCTTCTGGGAACACCTAGGGTTGGGTTCCTTCCAACTGTTACACCCTGATCCCCGCTCGGTGGATCTAACACAGACTCGTGTGTAGCATCCTCCCTCTCGTCTCTTCCTCCTGCCTGATACTCTGCACACAGGCCTCTCTTACACCTATAGAGAGTTCCTCACCAATCTGGGCCCGGCACAGCGCACGGTTCGCGCCTTTGCATGTCGTCATGCTGCCGAGGCCGCAACCCGAAACTCCGACCCCGTCGTTGTCATATCCTCGGATTCAGAAGATGATGATCCGCCTTCGAAGAGACGCAAAGCTTCTCCTCCTCAAGAAGAGTCTTCTCCAGAGGTGATTATTGTGACGGACGAAGAGGTTATATCCGTGGAGGTCGGGAACTTGCAATATCCGGAGGGTGCCGATGAGGACGTGTCCATGCCCTCCCCTGATACTCCTATCGGTGTGGATCCTCGTAACTACGACCCTACTCTGGAGCTCGCCCCAGCGGCTGTTCCCCCGGAACAGCACGCTTCTTCTTCACAATCTACACTGGACGATCCGTCGCCCAACGCTCTCGGTCCGCATTTCCTCGGGTTCCGCCTGCGTCCTATGGAGGACCTTTCTCCCTCCTCTCGGGCAGCTTTCGTCGACGAAATAGTGCACTGGGCCGACCAGAGTGGCGCAGACGAGGAACGGGTAGAGAGCGCACTGTTGTTCATGTCGGCTATCTTCAGCCAGGCGGGTACACCGCCATTTCAGTCCAATGTTTTCAAAATCTCAGCTGGCCAACATTAATCAAAGATTTGATGAAACATTCCCATGTTCTCAAACACATGCTGTGTGAATGTTTTCTTTATAACATTTGGAGTATATTCGGTACATGTTCCCTCAATGTTAGATCAACATCTAATTTACATTTATCCTGATCTCTATTTGATGTTTGTTGGCAGGTCAGAATGCTTGGCATGACGGTCCACAAAGTAGTTTTTCGGCCCTGTGTGACTGTGCGGAAATGTCTTTGCAAGAGGTTCGCAAGTGAAAGAATATTTTCAAGATCTCAACAAAGCGTGGCACCATCAAAGGTCCGTGCACATCACGTGTGTTTGACAGATGGTTGATCTCGATGTGCGACATCTCTTTTCCTCCCACCACATTGCCCACCATCCCCCGCCTTTTCCCCCATCCAAAAATCTCCCTCATAATCTTCTGAAAGGAAATTACCCTGTAGCAAGTTGTCCCCTTGGTCTATCCTCTCTGGCTTGGTCGCTACGGCCTTTCTGCCTCTCGGAATCTCCACGCTTTAGCTCAAGATCTTCGAGTATTCACACCAAGCAACAACAAGATCAAGCTAAGAACCTTGAAGCCCCAAAAACAAGAACCTCAAAGTCTACAAGCACCCTGAAGTCCGCCACTGCTTGCTGTCTTTGACTCTGCTCCATCTTGTTCTTGCTTCTGGCTTCGCTCATGATCAAACAATAGTAAGCTGAGAAACTTCATCCAATTATCATGCTGGTTGCATCGCACACATCCGACGACAAGCACGACAGCAACCGATGTCGAGGTTCGGCAGCCACTCTTGCCCCTTTTGCGCCGGGATGCAAAGTACATAGTTTAGATAACCTATTTGTATTACGTATTACTGTACATCAACCCCGTCTAATTGAATGATTTGTGCATTCCCAAATTCTAAAAAATTAGTCTGCTAATAGGCTCCTAATGTTTCAGTGAATGTCGAGTAAAGGTTCTTGAAAAATGTTTCCACAAGGGAACGTTGGACAAGCCTCGTGTGATTCGATTATTTATGTCTCAGAAATGTTTAGCACAGCATTTTGTAATGATCAGTGAATTATTTCGCAGTATTGCGGAGGAAACATCCCTGAAATATTTTTTACAAACGGCGGTGTAATACGCTGGGGCGTCGTCGTCGAGACAGGAAAGGGAAGGGTCGGGCTGCGTAGTTGTGTTTTTGTAATTTTCTGTAGTTTTTTCCAAATCTGGAAGCGAGCGTAGTGTTGTCCCTTTTCGGCATGATAAGATTAGATTTCGTTTAAGATTTATTGCCAAAGGATCAACAAGTTGTAGACAGATTCGAGAGCGAAGGGTATGGGTATAACCCCTTCCATGGGTTCTTTGTTGCTGCCACTGTTCCTTCCCTCATTGTTGGTTCCGCGCTATCTCCGAGCGTGCTTGTTCCAACCGGGCCCTTGCGCTAGTGCTGAGGCCTTCTTCCAAGGGGAGAACCACTTTGGGTTCCTCAATCGGTACCAGGTCCGGGACATCGGAAGACGCATAGGGAGGAGCCGGTTGTTCTCCTTGCGCCCGAGCGGCTTCCAGTCTATCCATAAACACGGAGAGCGCCGCCCAGTTGGTGTTGCTCATCCTGACGACATAAGACTGTCCGTTAGGATTGGGGCGGGGAACTCGGGTTCTGCCCTGTCGTGTGGATGCGGGCTCCCTCTGGGATCCGGCTCTGCGTTGGCACCCCTGTCTAGGCGCTGAGCCTCCATGCGGCCAGGTTTTGTTCTGGCGTCCCTGCCTGTGCGCGGCTTCTCTGTATGTCGAGGAGCCGCTTCGTCCTTTGGGGTCGGCGCAGTTTCTCCTTCTCTCGGCTCCTTGACTCGGTTCCGCCTGTGGAACCGAAATCATCATCAACCAGGTTCCAACACATTCCGTCATTCACCGGATCCTCTCTATCCAGGGGTTGTGAAGCTCACGTCTTGGAACCCGCCTGTTTCTGCCCGAGGGACAGGCGACCCGTCCCTCATGGGTTGCCCACACTAGGGCGACCCCCAGCGCAACAATCCCCATGAGTACGCCTCCCCACCAGAGTAGGTTTCCAACCCACTCTCCAACACCCTGTCCAGTCATGCTTCCAGCAACCATAATGTTTGTGGGAGCCATCTTCTCATTCCACGCCGATCGGTTTGTCGGGGCTGGCAGAAGAGATTCTACCTTCTGTCAGCAACGGCCTTTGGGTCGGCTAAACAGCGAGTAACCCAACAAGAACTCCAACCAGGATAAACCCAATAGACACTAATAGCTCATGTGTTCCCCGAGCAGTAGGACCAGTTGTACGGCGTCCTCCCTAGGAGGCCGTATGTCGTAGGCCGGGATGCGAGGCGGAACCCGGAACGAGTCAAAGAGGGTGTGATATCCACTCAGATATACAACCCGATGATAAGCACGGGATTTGTCCACCCATGAAATCTTCGCTTTTTCGCGTTTTCATGACAAGACATGTGCCGGGCTATGCTCCAGAAGCGTCAGTACTGAGGTTCCCAAGTAGCTGGCAGGGCAGGAACCACTGAGTAACGGATGGGAATGGGGAGGAATACTCTGGAACCATTGGCATGTGCTCGCTCCGAAACCTGTAGGAGATGTGTAGCCCAACGATCAAGTGGAACGTGAAGTCTACTCTATTCCCGCTCACGGAACTAGACGGGACGGACTGGAATCCTGTTGTGGTGTGTTGGACATGAGACGCGTAACGCATTCTGATCATATGATCACTGGAAGGGGCTGGGAACATCATATCCTGATGGATCCACACCGTCCCGGGCATTCCGGATAAGGGATGGTCACTAAGCGAGGGTCCGATCACTTGGACCTACACTTGTCGGCTCCTGGAGCAAGTACCCATACTGGGAAGTACTTTGAATGCGGTATCCCTGGAGAGCTACGGACTGGGGGCTTCAGTTCCAGGTGTTCCGGTAGACGGGAAAGGCACCGGTATTAGGAGGAACAGCATATACAGTCGGGATCGACATAGGGGATCGGTTGTGATGGCTCCGGCACAGTCTGACCGATCGTACATGTGCACAGGATCGCACCAGGATGGCGTGCTTGACATGGGCAGCCAATAGAAGGACTCAGATACCCATTTTTACGACGGATACACGGAAGTCGGACGGATAAACGGACTATTTTACTCATACTTACTTATTCTTGGACGTTTCCATGTGTTTCAGCGCTTTGTATTTAAGTAGCGGGGCATCTTGGGCGACTTCACGGAATCACCCCACGGCTAGTAGGCGGAAAACACTTGCGAATTGGGCAGATACCGGTGAAACGGTGCACTTGATATACGACTAGAAATAGCTTAGATTCGTGCTTGCACAAAACAACCACAAAACCACCACTACAACAATCTATTCCTCCAAAGATGTAAGTGCTTCTCTTTGTGAGTTCGGGTCCGGGCCGTAGTATGCGACCAACGGGTTTGGAACAAACACAATTCGACTGCTAGACTTCAACAAAGCTGTTCAACAACACGCTAGCACTACGCAGCTGCCAACAACAATACCGCTAGCACCTGGGATGGGCAGGGGTTTATGGGTTGGATACAAGGTGGCTGGATCGCTAGATCGAGGGCACCAGGGCAGAGTATGTAGGTTTGTGAAAATCCTCGCAATGGGATACCCAAAGACTATTGAGGCTAACAACAAAGGGACTTCAATCCTCAAGCGACAAGGCAGTCCTTAAGCCACTGACCTATTCCTTAACCAAGAACAGGAATGTTTCCACTTTGTATTGGCAATAGACACTATAAGCGTCCAGCTAGCGACCCAACACACTACGACAGCGCTTCTGTCAATATCGGGGTGAAGGCGAAGTAACTGACAAGTTACAGTCGGTCTAGAGGTGGGGGCACCTAGTCCGTCTTCTTCTTAGTGGGCTCGAGGCAACACACAATCACCTAGCAGGTGATCCAACACACTACGAATATATCGGGGTGAAGGCAAAGCTGCTAGCGCAACTGCTAGCTGGTTCTCGAAGAGAACACCCTTGGTTTTATACGTGAAGACTCCGCGAGCCAACAACTTAGAACCTCAACTTAAGATCTCGACGTGTCCAGAGTCAACAGTATTGATTCCAATAAAGCTACTACTTGTGAAGTGTGTGTACAATCTCCACTAGCAACCTGAGACCACCTGCACCAACTTTGTACAAAGTCGGGGTGTAATAATCTGAGGTTCTAGCCTGCTCTGTGCTCCCTTTATACTACTGAGGTCCATGGTACATGTGATAAACAGAATGAATAATATAAATGAGTGAAAATGATGTGATAGATACGACAGCCAATGAAACGACTGCCGTTTGGTTTTATGATGGGTCTATGCCAAGCAGAACAGCCACACTGATCCGCTAGCGTCCATTTAAGGGTATCGTGAGTGATCCCTCAGCTTGCCATCAGCTGCTGGAATCGCTATCCTGACGAAGCGGAGTTGAATCCGCCGCCTGGAGTCATCTAGCACGAGTCAGAGCACCGGCTAGCAGTCCGTTTATCCGTTACTGCATATGTGGTGACCTGCGCATCCGCACCAATAGCCTGCTAGCTATTCCTCTACTATCTACTTTGTCTCTGTTTGTGACTCGCGACCGCGTCGCGACCATCACGTGCTTGCATCTGTGTTTCGGGCCTCGGGTCAGTCGCTAGAGGGGTTCCGCACACTAGCGCCCTTGCTAGAAGGCTGCTAGCGCATAGTTTACTACCCTTCAGATCCCAGACTCGTTGCTCGCACCCCAGCTAGCGTGCTCGCAATACCACTCTTCTGTGTCTCGCTCCCTAGGTGCTAGCACCTTGACTGTGTAGGCTTATGGTTATTTCCCCGTGGTTTGTGCCTTCAGACCGTGCTAGCGCGTCACACTAGTCGTATCTGAGGCTACAACCGGCAGCTTGGGCTCACTCCAGTTCTCCTTTATATCACCTAGCCAGAGTCCTGAGTGCTAGTAATAGCACTTCAGAAGTGCTAGCGCTTTCCCGTTGTATAAATACTGGTCCTAGGAAATCGCAAAATAGCACTAGATGCCGCGCGCTCTTGTTACGGTGTTTCACCGGGGAGTTCGAACAAGGTGTCTCTTAGAATTCATCTTGGCTTGGAATCTTTTCTTTTGTGATCGGTATCCTTGGGATCCGACTTTGCCGTTTGACTGGAACTGTTGGGATTGTGCTGAGTATGCACTTGGTTGTTTGGGTTGTGTTGTGAAGAGCTTGGGATCGGAACCCACTACTGTTGAAGAGCTTGGGATTGGAACCCACTACTGTTAAAGAGCGTGGGATCGGAACCCACCACTGTCTGGAGCGCTTGGGATCGGAACCCACTACTGTTGTTACTGTGTCACGCTTAGAATCAGCATCCACCTCGCTTTGAAGAACCCCAGCACCCCGTTCTCGTTTGTTTTCATAGCTGAGAAGCTTTACATCATCGCGCTCTGTGCTTCCTGTCTGTTTGGGTCAATCCTCGTTCACTCAGATCTAGCCTGAACACTTGCACAGCAAGGGTTCCATTCACATCGACACTCTCATTGCGTTCCACTAGCTTTCCTGTCTGTTCCGGTTCCATTCTGGTTCACTCAGACCAAGGCTCAAGTACTTGGACTTTGTTCCAAGGACTTCTATAAACAATACAACGCTCTCTCCTCGTTTCCGAGGTCTATACCATTCCCTGCAACCTTTTATAAGGCCCTGTACCAGGGTCTGATACTCGTCTGTGCACGTCTCGAGCACTTCCGTTCCGTTCCGACGCACTTCTGTGTGTAGGTTTGGTTTTGGTTGGTGTTTTCTTGATAGGTTCAGAGCACATCGATCACCGAGGCGTGGATACAACCTGTAGTATGATGCGGAGGAAGCGGGGCAGGGTGGAGACAATGCCTATGTCAAGCCAAGGTAGAAGCCTGAGATTAGACGAGGTAGAATCTACTGTACATGGAGATTCTACCGTGCTTATATAGGCGTCTAATAAATTAAAGTGATCGCAGTCAATCACAATCAGTTCCTGTACCGTAGCATTAAGGAGTGTTAATGCTGATACTCCTGGACTCCTCTGTGTTGGTTTCTGTGGTGTCGGTGGACCTAGGAGACCCGATGTTCGGGTTTCCTGGTCCTGAGTGTCATCGTATCCAGTGGTTCAAACCCCGATCGGGTTTGCAACCACTCCTGTACTTCGTGTATGCTTCCCTGTCATCTGTGGTGCGTCCAGGGACTAGGATCTGTCTGTATGGGTTCCTAGTCCCTAACATCTTCTGTATCCCGTGGCGCAAACTCCCTGAGTCTGCGGCTTTTAGAATCCAAGGCCGGGTTTCAACCATGAGAAGGTCACGTGGTGGCATCATGAGAGTCCTGTGCCGCTAAGACGCGTCTGTATCCATACAGACGCGTCGCGCGAAAAAGTAGAACCCGGGCGATTCATGACAAATACTTGCATATGTTGTCAGCAACTGCCTCTGGGTCAGCTAAACAGCGAGTAACCAGGATAAACCCGATAGATGTTAATAGCTCATGTGTTCCCTGAGCAGTAGGACCAAATGTACGGCATCCTCCCTAGGAGGCTGTATGTTGTAGGTCGGGATGCGAGGCAGAATCCGGAATGAGTCGAAGAGGGTGTGATATCCACTTAGGTATAAAACCCGAGGTGTGGAGAGGAAGCAGGGCAGGGTGGAGACAATGTCTATGTCAAACCAAGGTAGAAGCCTGAGATTAGATGAGGTAGAATCTACTGTACATGGAGATTCTACCGAGCTTATATAGGCTTCAAATAAATTAAAAGTGATTGTGGTCAATCGCGATCAGTTCCTGTACTGCAGCATTAAGGAGTGTTAATGCTGATACTCCTGGACTCCTCTGTGTCCGTTTCCGTGTTGGAGGACTTAGGAGACCCGATGTTCAGGTTTCCTCGTCCTTAATAGACAGGTTGCGCAAAAGTCGCATGAGCCGCATGCGGCTTTTGTGCATTGCGCAAAGCCGCAGGGTTTTTCTTCCTTTCTCTCAGTTCTTATCATGCTGAGTATTATGTAATGGCTCTTAAACCTAGCATTACCCTTGTAAGAGGGATATGTGTTGGCTTGTGCAACCGTGGGAATCTGTATATTCAATCAACAAGCCATCACTCATGCCGCATGAAGCGGCTCCACTTTTCTTTCTCACACTCTGACAGCTAGCACGCAGCAGAAGCAAAGCCGGCGACGCTCCCTCTCCTCGCAGCACCTCTCCTTCGCCTATCGTAGCCCTCCACCGAAACTATTACGGAAAACCTCCCCAATTTAAAAATTTCCATGCGGCTTTGCGCAATGCACAAAAGCTGCATGCGGCTTGTGCGGCTTTTGCGCAACCTGTCTAATGTCATTGTCTCCAATGGTTCAAACCCCGATCAGTTTGCAATCAGTCATGCACTTTGTGTACGCTTCTGTGTCAGCTGTGGTGCATCCAGGGACTAGGAACAGGTTCCTAGTCCCTAATGTCTTCTGTATCCCATGGCACAGACTACCCCGAGTCTGCAGCTTTAGAATCTGTGGCCGGATTTCAACCGTGAGAAGGTCACGTGGTGGCGTCATGAGAGTCCCATGCCGCTAAGACGTGTCTGTATCCATATGGATGCGTCACGCAAAAAAAGTAGAACCCGGGTGATTCATGACATATGTGTACATTGGAAGAGCTCACAAAGTGGTGAAAGGACATTACTGTAGCGTTTTGACCGAATGTTCACACCATGTCACCCGTCACCTCAAATGTTCACTGAACTTGGTGTTCATTTCTCGGCAATCAGTGGAAAATTACCCTATATGGTATTCCGGTGGGTGCCGAACTCAAAATTTTGGCATTTTTCAGCTTATTTGAGCGACAAAATTGAAAAGTCACCGTCACCCATACCAAAAATGTTCAGTTCACGGCCCTCCGTCACCCGTCACCTGAACATTCAGTCGAAACACTACAGTATTGAGCCTGATATTTTCTCAGATTTGCACTGGCATTCCTCTGTGAGCGCTAAGGCATACCACGAGTGCACCCGTGGGTAACTCAGATCTGTGGAATGAGTACTCACGAAGAAAAAAGCCACACTCAGATCCATGAGTATAAAACCCACAGATCATATGAGTACTTGTGAGAATTGAAAAACCCGCAGGTACCTGTGAGTACCTGTGGGTTTTGGTTGTACTTTGGTGATTTGGTGGTTCAAACACACCTCATTTTATGTTGTAGAGTGGTATTCTTGCTCTGAAATCTTGGAGGTACCACTCAATTATGCTGTACAGGCAGTAGAAATATATATCAGGTGGTGTTCTAAGTCCGAGTACTTGTGAGTTTGCAAAGCTTTCAACCAAAACTGATACTCAGATCCGTCGGAAACTCATAGCCACAGGTACTTGGATCCATGAGTATGGATACTTGCAAGTTTTCCCACGAGTATACTCATATTGACCCATGGGTAACTCGCACTCGTGGTATGCCTTAGTGAGCGCTGAGCATTTTCCCAACCGTTTAACCGTTTAAAAAACTGTTTCCAAACCGTTTGAGCCCAGAGCCAAATTAAATGGAAATGAAAACAGTTAAAACCGTTAAAAAAAAGTTTATAAACCGAAACAGTTGGAGTCTTATCCTGAAGCAGGAGACCAGTTTGAACACATTGCCCTTTTCGGCATCTTGGCACGAGCCCCTTCTGAATTCCCCTGCGAAGCACGTGGATATCATGTGATCAGAAGGCGGCTTGTTCCGAACCCACTACTTTCTGATCACTGACACATATGATCTCATGTGTTAAACACATATGGCTTTCATATGCATTGCTTTTTGCCCCCAGTGTTATAAATACAGGACACTAACTGAACTTACTAGACAGAGCACTTCAAAACGCTGCCATACATATCAAATACATATGTCTTTAGCAGATATTATAACAGCACAAGGATGAAGGCAGAAGGACATTTTATCACCCTCCCGTGCGACATCTACAGTAAAAAGTGAATTATACATCGAAATCTAACTCTGTGGCTTTCAGCTAACAAGAGGGACAACACAGGTCTAAAACCGCTTGGGATATAACACAGTCTTGCAGACATCATGCTCCCAACGAGCCACTGGCGCTCTGCATCGCCTGTGCCATCTCATCCACGGTCGAGAAGTACGGTAACCAATGGGACCTGGTTCCGTATTAGCTCGCTCTCCGCTCAAGGACAATATAAATAGCGCACAGATAATGGTCTGTGTCCATTTCTTCGGATAACGGCGGGTTTCCGTAGGGATTGGCGAAATTGAAGGACGGGGTGTGCGTAAAGTCCGAGCCACCAATAGCTTTCTCGAGCGACAGCGAGTCCAGCGAGCCATAGATGGGCAGGCTGCCGAGGTCCTCCACCGCCATGGGCAAGGAGAGCAGATCATCCGGCCACGATTCGGGTGTTTGGCGGTCGGCATCGGAAAGAGGTCTTCGCTCGTAAGAGGTGTCGTACGATAGCTTCGAGGGTACTACGTCGAGCGATGACGACGCAGTGGGGGGTTGGGGTAGGTTGCTCGCGTTCAGTATCTCAACAAGGCAATCGCTGGAGACAAAAGAAAAATCGCTCATTCTTAGAAAAGAGACTAATGAGACCCAAAACTCACTAAAAACGGCCTGCATTCTGCCATCTGAGATCCGTGAGACCGACGGATAGATATCGAAGTATACAGGAGACCTACCGAAGCTCCATCTGACGAAGGAGCGTCATGCATTTGTACACATCGAGAAGCTCCCGATCGACGTCGAGGGCCAGTCCGGAGCGTGTGGCGCCCGAGATGTTGAGGAGAAGCACAATCGCAGAATCAAAGACTGCTTTCTGAGAACCCAGTTGAGTACCATGAAGCAAGCCATACCCGACACTACATACCACCAGGTGATGGCTGGGCGAAATGCCCCTGCGGCTTTTGACATCGGCGACAGTGGCGCAAGACCGTGCCGCGTTGGTACATATCGCCAGGGATCGGAAGGTCTGGATGACAGAGTCAGCAACTCGGTCTACAACTTACGGATAAACATACGGAAGCGCTTTTCGCCTGAATGAAAGGACGGTGCACCAAGATTTGTACTTCGAGGGAATGTGAATAAAGAAGACGTGCAGAGAGAACAAACAAACCATGATAGTACGAAGCATACAATGCTGAAGAAGGTCAGCGGAAATCCCTGAGCTTGTGACGTACACCATACCGGCACTTTGCTCAAAAAAGACGTCATTCTCCTGGTATGGATTCCATAGCACTGAAAAAAAGAAGAAAAAAATCAGAGAGGTGTAAAAGTGTAACCCGCCACCTACGATGCTCTGGAATTTGAGTGGCCCATTGATTCAGACGAGAGCTGGTGGTATGTTGAGTGCCGGGCAAGGCGGCGCAGCGGCTACTCACTCGAGCTCTGCCACTGTCTCGGGCTCCAGAGGCCGCGTTCCTGTATAATCTTGGGGTGGACCCTAGGCAACGTTATCAACTCGGCAGAAATATGAGGAGGCGTGAAGGCTTGCCGACGTCCGCCAAGAAAACGTGAATATCTTGATCAAAGAGATATACGCATTGAAATATGCTGTCAGCGAGGGCTTCCCCGGGGGTTGCTTGAAAGTTAGCTTAGGATCCACATTATCCCAATACTCGTCATCGCATAGCTGGGGACGATCGAGAACGCTGTCGCCGACAACCGCAACTCGGGGGCGGCCAAAGCAGGCGCTCGAGACGGAATCGAAAACCGAAAGGTAGAAGCAGCTACGCTTGATTAACTCGTCCTCGATGGTTAATGGTGTCCCGGGAGTGGAGATTCGATGAGCGCCAATATCTTGGGCTTGCAATATCCCTATTCCGCAGAGTAACCAGCATGACTCGATATCAGAGCCCGTCTGTTGGAACGCTATGTACAACTGAAAACATCAAGTTAATATGGGAAGATGCAAATCAAGAAACGCAACTTACACAGCACAGCTGAAGCTCATACAGGGACGCAGACTTGACAACCGGGCCGCTGAATGGCCGTCGAATTTGTCGGAACCACTCCCAGCCAGCGCTGAGCTCCCCTTGCTCGGATGGCAAAATGACGCGCGGGTCGGGCGAGTTTTTGCTTGCCAAAGCACATACCGCGAGGACGGTAGCACCGAAGTCAGGGTTATGGAGATGCAGCCCTTCAGCAACTGACTTTTCAAAAGTCGGGCGGTGCAATATGAACAGGAAGATGTTCATCTGCGTGAAATAGATGTCGACCAGATCGCGGAGAAGATCGGCTGGCGGAAAGACTTGAGGAACGACAGGCTCTGGACAAGCCTCCCACTACAAAATGTCAGCTTTTTTTGCATGAGTGACTGGACTCGTACTGACGGGCAATGGAGTCCAGTACATTGGTCTGGTCAAGCGCGGGACGGATACGTTGGTCGTAACTCCTGAACTCGCTTCCATCGCGGCCTTGACAAACACAAGACTGCTGTTTTTCCCGAAAAACTTCTTGTCCGCTAGGGTTGCAAGAAATCAGCAACGTTTTTCAGCTGTTAAACGGAAACGAACCTGTGCCCATCGTAATCCGCTTGAGGTGTTCTGGTAAATTCTTGATATCGACGACTACTCCATCTTCCTCGTGAACTTGTTGTTGTTGATCGTCTGATTTTGGCGAAACAGCTGTGGTGCTTGATGCTCGATCTGAGGGAGGAGACGGGGATTGTCGGAATGTATCCAACTCTTGCTCCAGGCTTCTGGCGTAGCGAGATATCTCGAGAAGTACTTGTAAGAGTGCCTCACGGTCTTGGGGTGGAGTGTACGATTGACGCAGAAGACCATCGACAATGTCTCTGGCTGTCTCCAACGCTCGAATTGAGTCATTTAGAGATGCCCGTAATCCAAGTTAGGCCACATAATTGCGGAATAAATTCACTCTACCTCCGAGGTAACGGCTGGCTGCGGATTCGTCCGCTTTCTGTGCAAATTCGTGAGCGATGTAAAAACATGGGACACTATGGTACCTGCGGGGTCCCCGTTCTTCCTGCTTGAACGTCAAAATGGCTATTCACGTATTCGTCGAAAACAGACCTTTTGCTGACTCTTCGACATATTGTGCGTACATGCAGAACCAAAAGAGACACAGTTTGAACAGATATTGTTCGGCATCTTGGCGCTATCACCTTTGTCGAATATAAGCATGCAATAATGAATAGAGAGACTTGGTTTACATCGTACTGCAGTTTCAAAACTTCAAGGTGAATATTATCAATGGACCGGCATGAGGTACGTACGCACTTTTTTGGCGTCTATAGAGCTTGACCCCTCAGTTCAGCTCTGGATTTTCGTGACATACTCACCTGCAGATGTCACAGGCACCGCGCAACCTTCGTTTCTTGGTGCCCTCGGTCGAGCTCATCGTTTGGAGGTATGATTCGGCTGGAAGAGAGCACGGCACGGTACATTGCATATCGCATCTGATGGGAGTAAGTACTGATGACAGGTCTTCCTCTTTGGGCGAAAACCTGCCAGTTGCCATTAAACACCTTCCATTTTGGGAAGAGCACAGCCATCCTGCCGGCGGCTCACTTGGCGGAGTTTAAAACAAAACCCAGAAACACCAAGTCCACAAACGAGCTGTAAGTATGACGCATATATATAACTTAAGTACAAAACAACTTGTATTATTATATTTCTATGAATGTTGGACAGGGGCGAGCAAGACGTATGGCGAGCGCCTCGTCGCATTCTTCCTGCGACAGCGTCGGTGATGGGGGCAGCAGTGTCAGCGCGGCGAGACGTGCGACTACTTCCTGCTGTCGGGCGAGACACTGGTGCGGCAGCTCGTGCTGGCGGCGGCGTGAGGCTGGGAAGGCGGCGGCGGCTTCTGCAAGACCAGCGTTGAGAATCTGGCGGGTGCTTGTGGAGAGACGTGCTTGTGCGTCAGCACATAGCTGACGAAAACGGCAAGCATAGAGGGAGGAAGGCCGGCAAATACAGCAACTCCACCACCGTCGCGTCCTCCAACCCCGTGTCCACCCAGGAAGTACGTTGTCGCGAAGTGGTCCCTACACCATCACTGTCAGCAGTATCCCAGATCAACATGGATGCAAGGCGTGACGCACCAGAAGAACGCGTCGTAGAACGGGTACCGGGTTCTCGTCCGTCAGGTTCGCGGGGACAAGCGAGGCGCGGTAGAGCTGCAGAGTATGGCGCGATGGTTCGTGAAAAGAGGCATCGTGTTGGCGGGGTATCGCGAAGGAGGACGCTTGTCTGGCATGCGGCTCACCACGGCTTCAAGTTCGAGCTCCGCCTGTTGAGCCGCCGGCAGGATGGCTGTGCTCTTCCCAAAATGGAAGGCCCCTAATGGCGGTTTGGACAGAGTGAAACCTGCCCCTCTTCCAACCCCATGTAGTCGCTAACTCTTGTGGCGGGTCTGCGGCCGGAATGCATACTTACAAGGCGAAATTGGGATCAATGCTCCCGACAGAGAAAACTCCCGACCTCCGTGGCACTCATAGGCTCAGTCGCCATGCTGCTTCATCGCTAACTCCATTGCTCCAAGATCAGTCGTAACCGGGTCCGACAACTTCTTACAGTCTGAGTTTCTTGCCTGGTCAACCGGCCGCTCCCAAAGAGCATCTGCATTTCGGATGTCATCTCAAGCGGCCAGTCAGAGCTTGGGGGAACACGTCTTCCGCTCAAGTTTATACTCGAGATCCGATTCCTATTTGAGTTTACCTTAACGCCTACTAATATACGATTTTGAAGCGCTTGCCGTCGCTCGAGGACATGGCCACGTACTTGGACGGTGTCAATAAGTTGTTCCGAGATTGCAAGACTTGTCACTCCTTTATGACCCTCTTCGGTAAATCGGTGGCCAGTTTCAACGACCAATATCAGGCTTCAATGGCGTGCCGATCGAAGTCGCTGTAAGTATATCGAAGAGGTATCTTTGCAAAAGTTTTTTGATGGGCCGAGTGTGGGAGCCTTTCGGCTCGGATTTCTCCAAAATTTGGCGTAAACGAAATCATACATATGAGTCCCATGCTTGAATATTTTCAGAGTGAGGCATGCGATGTGGAGGATGCCAGGAGGTTCCCGAGACGCCTGTACCTTCGCAAAATTGATGATTTGGCGAGCCATCATTTTTTATGGACTTCATCAAACAGCCGACTTCATCAAACAGCTGACTTTTCCTGTGGGCTCAAATGCTGCTGCTCGCCTCCAGAAATATTTGGAACAGTGAAAGGATCATACATTTGCTCTCTACCTTTTTTTACAGCACAATTGACGCAAAATTGAGATCGTTAAATCAAAATTTTGCAAAGGTACCGCAAATTGCAAAGATACCCCTTCGATAGTAACCTCTGGAGCTCCCATTGCGGCAGCTGTAAAATTCTGTCGTTCAGTTGGCGTTCCAAATCTGTTCTTCGCCTCGGCCCAAGTCACCAAGAAGCCATCTGCTAGACGAGTGACATCATCCAAAGTATGATGGGCCGGTATTCAGCCGGAGCGTGGTTCTTCACATCAAGCAGTATCAGCCACGGCTTGGATCACAGGATGTGCCGCGGTATATTCAAGGAGAAATACAGGTGATCGGGATCTAACTTTCGTTATTTTTTTGTCGGTCAAAGGTCGGATAAGTTGCAAAAACCTCGTCAACCACAGGTTCAACCACTCGGAAAAATTACGTTGACGGCATTCGCAGCCTTGCAAAAGACGTGACTTCTACTGCTGCGGCTTAACCAAAGGAGAATAATTTCTCCCGACGCTTCTTATTATAGGGCCGACCCTAGTTTCTCCTGGTCCCGAGGCCAAGGTTTTGCCAAGTTTGCACGAATAATACCGAGCTTGAGATCCGCTGCAGGAAAACGAGCCAATTGAGTTTGCCACGTCGGGCTTGTGATCTCTCAGCGGAACAATACTTGGCATGCTTGTGCCACTATATAAGACGCGTCTGCTGCCTTGTCTTTCGTTACCATCCCCAGCGATACCAAGATGTTTACTTCTCTTCTGGCTCTAGTGGCGATTCTCCCCGCGTTTGTGAACGCTCAGAGCCCCATCTTCGGGCAATGTGGAGGTGAGTAGTCTTTCTTGCACCCGCGCATTCATATGTACTGACCTCGACCATTACAGGTCAAGGATGGAGTGCGTATTACTTATGTTTCACAGCCAACCACAGCTGATTCTGGTCTTCAGCGGGTCCGACGACTTGCGCTGCTGGATCAACTTGTACGAATTCATCTGTAACTCAACCCTGCTTATGTCTTACTTCTTTCTTTTAGGCACGTTCAGCAACCCCTTCTACTCGCAGTGCCTGTGAGCGTTTGCGCAATATCTCTCATATATAGGACGGGCTGAGCTGGGATTAGGCCCGGTGCTTCTGGAGGCGGAGGCGGAGGAACGACCACCACCCCCACTACCACAACTGGTCCGACGTCCACTGCATCGGCTCCCACTGGCAGTCAAACCCCCGACGCAGGAAATCCTTTCATCGGCCACAACGTTCGTTTAAACTTCTTCCGCTCCGAATTCGAATTTACCATATCGACTGTTTAGATTTACCTCACACCGTTCTACGCTGCTGAGGTGCGAATTTGGCGATACTTCCTATCTACCATGGATATTAAATTTGGAATCCAGGTTGCTGCTGCCGCTGCGAACATCTCGGACGCCACCACGAAGGCAAAGGCTTTGTCGGTAGCGAAGATCCCCTCCTTCACCTGGTTCGACACCATTGCCAAGGTCCCCGACTTGGGCACATACCTTGCGGACGCAAGCGCCCAAGGAAAGGCTTCCGGGACGCCCATGATCGTCGAGATCATCGTCTACGATCTTCCCGACAGGTATATTGAACCACAAGTGCCAGAGAGGACATTCGAATCTGATTCTCTCCTTCAGAGATTGCGCCGCTGCGGCTTCCAACGGAGAATTCAGCATTGCTGACAACGGTTCAGCCAACTACGTGAAGTACATCGACGCACTTGTAGCCCAAATCCAAAGTAAATTTATATCTTGCTCGGTGTCTTGGCAAAACTAATGCCACCTGCCAACAGAATTCCCGGATGTCCGTGTCGTTGCCAGTAAATAATTTTTCTCTTCTTTTTTCCTTATTCTCACCTTGCCCAGTCATTGAGCCCGACAGTCTTGCCAACCTGGTCACCAACTTGAGCGTTCAAAAATGTGCCAACGCCCAGACCGCCTACCTTGTATGTCATCTTCAGCAGACCCTGGGATCGGATGTTCAACTTGTTTTTGCGCAGGCCGGTGTCACGTACGCCATCCAGCAGTTCCAAAAGCTCGGAAACGTCTACTCATACCTTGACGCCGGACATGCTGGATGGTTGGGATGGCCCGCCAACTTGTCACCCGCCGCTCAGCTTTTCACTTCGCTGTACAAGAACGCTGGATCGCCCAGCTTCGTCCGCGGCCTGGCCACCAACGTTGCCAACTACAATGCGGTTCGTATTATTTGACTCTCCATCAAATTCCTCATTAAAGGATCCCAAAGCTCCAAGCTAGCACCCCCGACCCCATCACTCAGGGAAACCCCAACTACGATGAGATCCACTACATAAACGTATGTTCAACTAAGTTTTTAAATCCTGCTTCTTTTAACCCGTCATTTTCCAGGCGCTCGCTCCCGTTCTCTCGTCGGCTGGATTCCCCACCCACTTCATCGTTGACCAGGGTCGCTCGGGCCAACAGAACCTCCGCCAACAGTGGGGTGACTGGTGCAACGTCAAAGGTGCCGGGTTTGGACAGCGCCCGACGATCAACACCGGGTTCTCGACCATCGACGCCATCGTCTGGGCCAAGCCCGGAGGCGAATGTGACGGCACCAGCAACTCGTCTGCCGCCCGATTCGACTTCCACTGCGCCCTCGCGTGAGTTTAATCCATTAGAGACTTTGCGGCGAACCACCACTTTATCTGGTGGGCTGCCCTATGGACTGTCTGGTGGCGAACCGCAAAGTCTCTATTTTCAACCCCTATATTTTGCTGATGTTGAATTTTTAGTGACGCCGATCAGCCCGCGCCTGAGGCCGGATCTTGGTTCCAGGTGCGCTCATAGTGTTAATTCACTTATTCTAAAGCTGACCCATGCATCCAGGAATTCTTTGTGACCCTGGTGACGAAGGCCAACCCGCCCTTGTAAAACATCGATGCTGTGCATTCTCGCTGTATGAGTATTCTGTACATACGCGCTGTGGATCTAATATTACTCTCATTCACGATTTCTTCTTCTAACACAAGACTCATCCGGGTATAAGTCGGGCCACCTTTATGTCGAAGGTTGGTTGAAAAGGCAATTCTTACATCTGATGCAATTTACTTCGATATTGCTGCCGTCAGTGAAGTTTCTGACTTTGAACAAAGTTCTGTTCACAAAATCAGAGCCTGCAATTTACGGAAAATACACGCCAATATGAATCTCTACTGTAATACATTTCAAGCCATTACCACAAAGCAAATTATAAGTATTCACAACGGTACCTTCTCATTATGGCCTCCGTAGATTCCGCACAATGTTCTTCCATTCCTGGGATGGTCGAATAAAACTCTGAACGATGTAATAGTATCGGAAAACAGGCACCTTGTGCGATAAAGTTCGAAAGTCGTCGACATTCGCGATGTGGAGCATATACTCCGCCAGTTTATCCAGTTCACGATCTGCCAGTCCTTCGCGCGTCTGAGCGCCTTTGAACGCAGAGATCCTCAGTCCCTCGTTGGGGTTCAGCGCGAAGTTCCGGCCCTGAAAGCAGGCGTTAACGAGGCCCACGCCAAAAAAAAGAGCGCAAATACCAGGTCATCAACATGGATCGTGTTCGTCGCGTTGCTGCGTGTTCGTCTCAGAATCGTCAGTCATCAAGGTTCGATTCTGAGCAAACGAACAACTGAGGAAAGTGATTCCATATAATCTGCAGCGGCTTCACGGAGTGTTTCCAAGGCTTCCCGTCCCGCTCGGTAAACACTGTAAACATGGGGGTTTTGTCGAGCACTGGAAGTAGGATTAGCGAGTGTTCCGAATTCAGATTAGAAATTACCAAAAGATATCTGAGCCAGGTTGAGAAGTAAGTTCAACAGGAATCAACCAAGCGTACGTGGTAATTTTTAAGGGATCCTATCATGCCGAGTTCTACAAGTTTCGTCTCTTTTAGAGGGAATATTAAGTTTCGCAAGCGGTCGTCAAACATTCCAGACAAACCGAGCCATATCCAACTTGTCTGGGACCTGAGTAGAGTCACTCAGAGTTGAACATTGATTCTAGAGTGGATCAAATACCATATGCATACTGAGGACGGTTTAATTCAGTTCGTTCAGCAGTTGAAAAGACCTACTATCATAATGTGGGTATATAGCTTCGAGAAATTCATGTAGACGCGGTCTGGCACATTCGGTAGGCGGCAGGCTTCCCGATGTTAATGGCTTTGTATCCAAGATCGCTGCACGCCATCAAATCAGCAGGGGCCAAGGTTGAGACATTACATAACGTACTGTAATCGATATCAAGCACAAGGAGTTTCTTTCCGGGCCGTAAAGGATGGATGATGTTAACATTCAGGGCCGCAGTGGCTTCCTTCACTTTGCGAATGTTGCGTTGGTCGTTTTGGTACGCTGCGCTGGCCTCCAAGTCTTCTGTAAAATCTCGATCTAGATCGTTTACAACGTCCGGAAGGATTTCCAGCTCTATACTGCGTCAAAACACTGAATTGAATTTTCTTCGGGGTTACGCACGAGATGGATCTATAGGCTGTTATTCGGTCGAAAGTCCGCAATTCAGATAATTGGGGTGGGGCTTACCTTTAATTTCATCGCCCTCGGGCGTACCAATAAGAGTAAATTTTTTTGCAAGGCGCAATTCCGCACTGTGAGCGGCTCTGTGTTAGTAAGATCGCCTGCACTCTGGGCAGCAGCAGCTCACATTCGTTCCTGATCCGGCGGCAACTTGTTCCCCTTGGTCAGCCCCAAAATTTTCTGGCGTTCAGGCGGGACTTTTGTCAGCTTGTGCAACGCGGCCTTAAAATCGTACACCCTGCGTGCTACCGTCAATAAGCGCTGGAACGAAACGCCGGGAGGTGAAACCTGTCGGATTCCGCGATGCTGAGAGTGAAAGGTTTCCCAGCCCAGGTGAATTGGAGATCGATCCAACGCTCCGGAGTGCCGTTCTCGGTGAGCTAAGTCGTAAATCCGTAAATCGGCCTCAGGTAAACCGATGGCCAAGAGCGCGGTCATTCTTCGCCACTCACCGTGACCTCGGTGGTAGACGTGGAGGCTTGAGTCGTAGTCGCTTCAGAAAGAGGGGTGGATGCCTCAGTATTCATTGTAGTAGGAAGCTGAGAGGAGAGATACGCGTCCGTTTCAGAACGTGGTAAGAGACTACGCGTTTGTGTCACGACAAATGCCCGGCGATTGCCGGGCGCTTACTATTAGCGCTTAGCGCTTAGCTTCAACTTGCTCTCAACACTCATGCGTTTTCTGCTTCGTTGAACTTCATCATTTTTTTTGCTCGCGTTTTGTTTTCTTCTCACTCCTTCATTATTCCTAGACTCCAGGATCGACGGTGAAACATTCCCTTGGTTGTGCGACGGGCTTATCGGATTCGAGGGGCTATGCCTAGGGCGTCTGCTTCCCGGTCTTGGGTTCTAGGCGATGTTCCGTGCCTCAAAACCCCCCAAATACCGAGAACTTCTTGTCTGAGTCACAACGGTCTTCTGACATTGGGCGGTCGGGACAAGCTTCGCCCGATAAAAAATTCGTTGCTCTATACTTGGCTTCCGACTCGACAGCACCGAGGGTGGGAGTGGGGTACTTCATATCCATTGATTTGTCACCAATCGTGCTCTACTCCGAGTTCGTATCGCCTCCTCGTGCCTAGACAAGATCTGGAAGACGTTCATTACCAACTGGATCGTCGTTCGGTCCTACGGGCACCGATCCCGGAAGATCGCCGTCGTCAAAAGAACCAGTCTAGCACTTGGTGTTTGCGACGTGTTTGATGTACACCAGCGCTTCACGTCGTGTTTGAGCACAATCCCGTACTCTGCGGATAGCCTCCGCGGGATGGGATCTGACGTCGGGATTTTTTGGATTCTCTCCTCACACCAGACGAAATCCGAAGGCATAGCACTCGGGCTTTTCCTCCGTCGCTGATCAAGGCAATATAGAGTTTCGGGACTCCGAATTCATTTTCAACATCCACCGGACGGGGCCACGGCGTTGCCACAATTATAGCGGACGCTGATCAGGATGAACGTCATATGTACCTGCAACTCGCTTTCAAGGTCTCGATTTATCCAGTGACCTGGGACTCTCTGGTGCGCAGACAGCGGTTGGAAAACTCGGCGTTTGCAATCGCATGTTTACTTATTCTAGCTTTCGAGTGATGACTGTTGGAGCACTGGAACTCGAAATCGAACTACTCGCATCTCCAAGACCTCAAGAAATTGATTGCTGAGTGTGTTTCTGTAAAGATGCAGGTGCGTAACCTACCCCTTGGCATAACACCCGGGCTCCTCCTCCGTCGCTGATCAAGGCAATATGGAGTTTCGGGGTACCGAGTTCATTTTCAATATCCACTGGACGGGGCCACGGCGCTGCCATAATTATGACGGACATTTACTAGGACGGACGTAATATGTACCTGCAACTCGCTTTCAAGGTCTCGATTTATCCAGTGATCTGGGACTCTGGTGCGCAGACAGCGGTTGGTGCGCTTGAAATCGTATTTTTACTTATTCTAGCTTTCGAGTGATGACTGTTAGAGCACTGGAACTTGAAATCGAACTACTCGCACCTCCAATGCCTCAAGAAATTGGTTGCTGAGTGTGTTTCTGTAAATAAGATGCAGGCGCATAACCTACCCCTTGGCATAACACTCGGGCCCTTCCTCCGCCGCTGATCAGAGCAATATGGAGTTTCGGGGCACCGATTTCATTTTCAATATTCACTGTACGGGACCACGGCGCTGCCATAATTATGGCGGACACTAGAATCGACGTCACTGCTTTCAAATTCTGTTGAACTTTGAAACATATGTTTTCGGTGCGTAGACGATACTTGAATTTCTGTTACGTTTGGAGCTTGTCTATTCGATCGCATATTCTAGCTTTGGAGTGACAAGAAATGTGGAGTGCGGGTGCTGCGACTTGGACTCGAAATCGAACCACTCACCTCTACCGGTCCTGCAAAGTTCCATGCTTCAACTTTTACGTTGCAATTGATCGCCATGTGTTTCCGTACTGTAAGTTCCGGAAACAAGATGGAGGTCAACATACGCGGACGGCCGGCCGATACTATTCTGCTTATAAGATATCCATTATGAGCGAGGTCGTTCCGTTTTGCCAGGGCGATGTCATAGTCAGACATTCTCGATAATCTCTACCACCTTTGCAAGTTTGTGGATTGATTATTCCGAGGCATGAAAGATACTGCACAGAACAATGCCAGATCTAGACAAAATCTGACGGATAAAATAGACAGAAGACAGAAGACATCCATCGCACTTGTGTGCCTGTCTTATCTGATAATCATTTGTCAACTCACGTGCCGATGCCGCTGGGCTTGCGGATTTTGCGGCAAAGTTTCGCCTCTTCCTCCACCTTCATGTTGTCGCGGATATCTCGCACAGCTGTCTGCAGGACAGCAGTCAAAGCTAATGTAAAAGCCCTTGTCCCCGGTGCTCGCCGGGGTCTCGTCCAGCCCACAGGCGCTGACCGAGCCAGCGTGGTCGACCTTCCCTCGACATACCAAGACGAGAGCCACTTTACTCCGAGATCAGGTATGGAGTATACTCGTCTACGTTCCTGGCGGTCTTCTGATAGATTCAGACATGCTCGGTTTCAAACTCGAAATGCCTGTTCGAGAAGGGTCGCTGAAAGAAAAGACCCGACCAATATACTTGGACATGCAAGTCCGTAAGGCGTTGTGTTTCTTACTTCGAAGCTCATTTAAACTGCAGGCCACGACCCCCGTTGATCCCCGGGTCCTCGACGCGATGCTTCCATACCTCACCGACCAGTATGGCAATCCTCATAGTCGGACACACGCGTACGGGTGGGAAGCAGAACAGGCCGTCGAAGACGCTCGCAAGGTGTGCCACGCGGGCGAAAGACTTGGCCGAAACTGATGCCGTGTTATTTTAGCATATCGCTGATCTCGTTGGCGCCGACGCGAAGGATATCGTGTTTACCTCCGGCGCAACAGAATCGAATAACATGTCGATCAAGGGCGTCGCGCGCTTTCACAAGGAGAAAAAACGGCATATCATCACGACACAGACGGTAGGTTGGAGTTTGAGCCTCCCAGATCTCCGTACTCAGTTTCGAATAGGAACACAAATGCGTGCTCGATTCGTGCCGAAAACTGGGAGAAGAGGGCTTTGAGGTGACGTACCTGCCCGTCCAGCAAAATGGAATCGTGTCGCTGGAGGAACTGGAGGCGGCTATACGCCCCGACACATCACTGGTCTCAATCATGACTGTCAACAACGAGACCGGCGTTATCCAGCCCATGAAAGAAATTGGAGCACTTCTCCGCAAACATCGAGGTGTATATTTTCACACCGATGCCGCGCAGGCGGTAGGGAAAGTCCCGATCGATGTGAACGAGATGAACATTGATCTTATGAGCATCTCGGGGCACAAGTTGTATGGACCCAAGGGGATTGGGGCGGCCTATGTGCGGAGACGGCCCAGAGTTCGTCTTGAGCCCATCATCAGCGGTGGCGGCCAGGAACGCGGTCTGCGGAGCGGTACACTTCCAACGCCCCTGGTCGTTGGCATAGGTGCCGCTGCGCGAATTGCCAAAATGGAGATGGCTGTAAGTGCATCCAATATAATTCTATCCACTATATTTCCTTGGGGTGATGAGACTCGCACGCAATTGAACCCAGTGAAGCTGCGCAATGCGCCTTCAGCTCGGTTATGACCACAGCGTGCAGGGGTACTGACTCGATTTTCGTCTTCTGTCAATAATCTCTACGGCATACTTGACTCACTTTGTCTCCATGTAGCGCGACCACAAATGGATATCCGAACTCTCCAACCGCCTTGTGCAGTCCATTAATTCGCAGGTGGAGCATGTCGTCCGGAACTGGGGATCCCAATGGCTATCCAGGATGCGTCAACCTGAGTTTCTCGTACGTCGAAGGGGAAAGTCTTCTGATGGCCCTAAAGGTATCTCCCTCTGTTTTTTCATTGTTTGAATCGCAGGCCTCATGCTTCTTTCCCATCAGGATATTGCACTATCATCGGGCAGTGCATGCACATCAGCGTCGCTGGAACCGTCCTATGTCCTCCGAGCCCTAGGTGCTTTTTCCATTTCATTTCACGAAGCGGCAGGCAGTGTTTCTGATCGTCTTGCTTCCGTTTAGGCGCCGCTGAGGACATGGCCCACTCGTCGCTCCGATTCGGCATCGGACGATTCACCACGGAGGCGGAAATCGACTTTGTGGTGCAGCACATTGTGCGTACGGTGGAGAAGCTGCGAGACATGAGGTCGGTTATTCTTCCTATGCCCGTGTCCACCGACCGATACTGACTTTTTGCTCGCGCAGCCCGCTGTGGGAAATGGTCCAGGAGGGGATCGACATAAGCTCCATCGACTGGTCGCAGTCCCAGCACTAGCGCTAGCCGGATATGCACTAGCTGCCTAACTATGATATTACCACCACCTATTTCTTCGTCTCTCCACGGCCGCTGTCGGGAGTTATTATTCGCTACTCGTCAAAATGTACATCATTGTTTCGCGAATAGACTCTACACAGTTTGTTGGATCTGTTGAACTATCTTGCAGCTTTGGTAGCTGGTTTTAAATTCAAAAGACTCGAATTTTGCGCACGGACCCTCGAAAGCTGACTAAATTCAAACCCCGCTGATTCCTATCGTCTTCCCTCAACAACCATGTCCAGACGTCTTTACCTTGGCCGTAAGTATATGTCCTTCATTTTTCTCTGGTGTTAACCAGAGTAATCCAGGGCTCAGCGCCGACGCCCGCTCAGAGGATGTCTCTAAGCTTTTCGACGGCTATGGCAGTATCATTGACTGCCGTGTCATGACTGGTTCGTCCAATAAAAACGGACCCCCGGACGACAGACTCAACAAACCTGCAACAGGATTCGGCTTTGTCGAGTTTGAGAACGCAAAGGCATGGCCAAGTCGGTTTTTTTTTTCAACGGGCGCTAACGCCCTTTTAGGACGCAGAGGATGCTGTGAACAACTTCAATGGCAAAACTTTCATGGGCCAAAAGTAAGTCAACCTCTATCTTGGTTGTAGGCCTGGTTTCTAACCGTTTGGCCAACAGCATTGTCGTCGAGTTCGCCAAAGAGAGCCGCCCTCGCAGGGAGCCGTATGACGGCGACAGGAACTATGGGTAAGCGTGGCACCTCCAACGTCGACGCACCGTGCCTAATAGCCTGGCTGCAGCGCTCCCCGTTCTCGCAGGCCGCCTGGCATCCGCCTCATCGTCTCTGGCATCTCACGTGATACAAGCTGGCAGGTACGGTCTCGGTTCTGTCCCCGCTCGGTCCTCGTCCCCGGTTTCCCGCGGTCCCAGAGGAGGTTCCTTGGTTCGTCGGCGGCAGCATGGCCCTCAGTCTGACGTGGTGGTGGCCCAAAATCTGTTCTTTCTTCTCGTTCGGTTCCTTCCTTGGCCCGGCCACTTTCTCCCATGGGTAATGGACCCGACCGGACTTGTTTGCCTGGATTTCCCCCGCGTGTGCGATGGACGGACCCTGATCATGCCCTCCCCGCTCTTAGGATCTCAAGGACTTTGGACGCGAGGCAGGAAGCGTGTCTTTCGCTGATATCGACCGCGATTTCCGCGACCAAGGGTAAACTAATACCAGTTCCTGGCTTTAGTTCTTTATCTGACGGCTGTCTCGCAGAGTCCTCGAGTATCTCTCTCGGGAGGACGCCGACCGCGCTGTCAAGGATCTGGATGGCAAGGATCTCCGCGGCAGGCCTGTCCGCGTTGCGCTTGACGACTCTGTAGGTCGCACACTCACGTCTGTATAACGCCACTGACTTTATTGTTTGTTACAAGCGCGCTGGTCCCGATAACTATCATCGCAGCGATCGCCGCGACGATCGCGACCGCTATGAGCGCAGCAGCTACAGGGACGACCGCGACCGTGACCGGTACCGCGACGACCGCCACAGGGATGAGCGTCCGCCCCGCCGTGACCGCTCCAGATCGCCCCCGCCCCGCCGGTCCGACTACGAGGATCGCCGTCCCGCCAGGTCTCCGCCGCCCAAGAGGGAGGATGACAGAAGGCCTGCAGGGTACGATGATTACCGGCGGGGTGGCGACGATGATCGACGTGGGCCTGATTCTTATTATGACCGTCGCAGGGACAGGGAAGACAGAAGACGCGACGATAAGGACGACCGTTATGATGATAGGCCGTCCAGGAGCAACGGGGATGCGGGATGGTCCCGTTGAAGTGGAAAAACCTTGGCTTTGGGTGCGGAAGAATCCGGTGCTGGCCAAACAGGAATCGTGGAAAGGCGTCCTTCCGTTGGTGGTGGACAAGTGCTAAGTTTCTGTCTCTCTTTCGCCTCGAAATTGGTGTTTTCTATATGCCGACCTTGTACTACATCTCGTTGGACCTTCGAAACATCGTGAGGATCGTCGCGTTCTCGTAGGGAGGATTCGGAAACCAACAACCCTCAAACGTCGTGAGGATCGTAGGCAGGCTTTGGACCGCAACAAACTCTTGCGCGGATAGGACATGCGATACATGAGGAACCATAGGCACCAACCTGGACGACAACAACAGTCGACACGGACATGATACATTGGTAACTGATAAAACTACGCAATGCTGGATACTGGTCCATTCAGCGGGTAATCGACATGGTTTCATCCTCGCGGGTCTCGAAACGATTACCCTTGCCATAAACGGACAAAGCTTACAAAGCTGCGCCCACAGTCGCGCCCACTGTGACTTGGCGCCCACAACCGTGCGTTTATCTTTTTCTGAATACCTCCTGCTCCTCTCGCGTTTCCATACTTGATGTACTCGCTCAATAAAACTGTTCACTTGTCATGTTTTATGAAAACAATGCTTGAGCCCGATTCTATACCCAGCCACGCCAAATCTTGCCCGTCCCGATCACTTTCGAGTGGCGAAAAGGACTTATCCTGCATTTGTAGCCACAGGGCAAGGGCTGTGCTCGCGGGGCTGTACTTCATTGTCTTGCAGATCTTCAGCCGAAGTGCCCGCAAAGTCATTGTCGGGAGGACTCGCAAAGTGATGCGTTCCGCATTTTGGATGAGGCTATTGCTTGCCTCGCGGTCCGCGTTCGAGGACGGCGGCGTCACGGCGGAGCGATACATGTTGAGCTCTGGACTCCGTAGCTATCAGAGGGCGAACAGAACGAACAAAATTTTGGCGGCCTCAAGGCGACATACCCATAAGGCGTCGGCTGAGCTTGTCCTGATTTTGATGGGTGTCATGCTCCGCGGGGCGACCGTGCTCTGGCAATAGGTTAGGCGACTCAGCCCCCGACGGAAATCAATCATGAATGGGGGCGGGACGAAACGAAACGAAACGCACTCTCGCAGAGCTCGGTCCAGTGCGGGTACGTGAGAGCTCGCTCCTTTTCTGAATTGGGCCCGTGCCGGGCGATATGGGAGAGATAAAACAGTTCACTATCTGTGCGTTCTTTGGCCGAAACCTGGACCGGGCCAAGTTGGGGAAGACCGGGGTAACGCAGGGGAAACGGAAGGTGGACCTACAGGTGCGGCGTCTAGAGCCACGAGGGTCGGGATCCGCGCTATCGTCAGTTGCCGAGAGTTGCGGCCTAGGATGGGATCTTCGAAAATATTTAATATGGTGAAGACAAGGAAGTACAACTTGCCCGCACCATCAAATAACGGGTTACCATTCAATGTGAGAGTATTCAATGCCGGGCACCAAGCAGATAATGCATCGACATCGGCCCAGGATTCTAGACGATTAAAGGAAAGGGAGAGGTGTTTGACGCCGAGGGTTTGGCCCATCAGGGGAGAAGGTATTTTTCCGATTTTATTGGATGTCAGGACGACCCGTTCTAATCTAGAACGTGGGGAAGAAGGGATGCGATTGAAATAGGGATCCAGGAACTTACAGCGGGTAGGATCGTAAAGAGTCGGAGATGTGCACCCAGTCGCGTAATTCATTGCTGTCTAGATTGATAGTCTCTATTGTGGACCCTTGATGAATTGAATTGGTCGAAGATAGCTCGTCAATAAAGTTGTAGCCGATTTCGACTATTTGCAAAGCAGGCATCGCGGCAGTGACGTGCTGCATTTCATTCCAAGTCGTCAGAGTGCCGTTGAGCCGCAACTCTATCAAGTTGGTGAACGCGGCTGTCATAGAATCCCTAGGGGATTGCAAACGGTTGCGACTTGATAAAAAATCAGGTGAATGGGTACGATAGGTGGAACACAACATACTTCAACGATAGCCGCTGAAGCGCTGGGAGCTCAGCAGAGATTCGAGCAATCAGATCCCAGGATGATATGAGGCTTGTCGATAAATCGAGACCGCGAACGCCTTTCGCGTGATGAGCAATCAAAGTATTTGCGGGCTCGCTCGGAATTCGACTTACTGGGACATGTGGCACGTATCGTACCCGGCGGCTCATCATACCGCGATACATTTTCGTTATCTAGGCTCACTTCCCGGAGACGGTCCAGATGCGCAAACTTGCCGCGTATTTTGTCGAGATCGACTGCTTCTACTTCGATTGCACCATTTGACGACCCGAGCAAGACCTTTTCCTGGGATTCCGAGCCGTGTGGCAGTTCGACATATTTCGAGTACAGAGCTTTCAGAAACGAAGTGCCGTAAGAAATACTGGGGGTTGGCCGAATGAAGGAACCCGCATTCTGGACCCTGCATACGGGTTCAGAGGGTGGTATTCCAGCTACTAGCCTCACCGGCAGGTGAAATAGCGTTTCCCGTCCTTGAGACCGTCGTGTTTGCCGCGTTTAGGGTCGTCCCATTCGACTCCGAGCCAGATACCTGAGGTATTGTCGACGTTTCCAACAAATCTGACGGTCCCCGCGTGCCCTGCAAGCCTCAGACGCGTCCCCACGACAGGTGGAGGTGAATCGTCCATAAAAGGAAGAACGCGTGACTTGTCCCACCGGTCACATTCTCTGTGGAAGACTTGTCCGAAACCACAACCCACCTTCCCGATGCTCGCGGCGTCCCGACGGTTAATGTCTCGTAGCTCCAGCGCATTGAACAGGACTAGAGCTATTACAAAACAAATGTCTGGCGCTTGCCGGCACGAAACCGCCGTCGGACGCGGACGCGGAGGTATGTTTTGGGTTTTTCTCAGGTAATTCACATAGCCAATTCATACCAGCCTGCAGTGCGCTTTGAATCTACCCTGGGACTGCGTACATACGTACTGAATCGCCCGAAAAAACTGAATGCTCTAAATGACGAAATGCTGAACCTGCTTCGCCCGAAAATCGAGGTTTATGCGATTTCTTTCTACTCGGAATTAAAATTCCCTGATCCTCGGGAACTTAGGAATGGGACAACGCTGAGCTTGCTCAGGTTATAGTTGGAACCGGTGCTGGTCGCGCGTTTTGCGCAGGGGGAGATGTCGAAGGTTCGCCGATGTTTCATTACAAATGAACTAAGCTTGATTATGCATCCAGGTGTGGTCAAGTACGCTGCTGATGAAGCAACCCGACACAAGGCCTTGGATTTCTTCAAACGGGAGTAAGTGGAGGTCTTTCCGGGGAGACTCGTAATCTAATTGCCGTAGGTTTGACCTAGACTATTTGCTTTCTACCCTAAGCAAGCCATATGTCGCTGTATTAGACGGCCACACCAGTAAGTTATCTGGATGTGGCGTCTACTTTTTTTATTTGACCATCCTTGGAAAGTGGGGGGCGGTGTCGGGCTCGCAGCAAACGCTCCGTTCCGAGTCGCGACCGAAAAGACTGTCTTTTCTATGCCAGAAACCAAGATTGGGTACTGTCCCGACGTGGGTTCTAGCCACTACATGTCCCGTCTGGACGGCGAACTGGGAACCTACCTCGCATTGACGTCGGATACCCTGACCGGTCGGGCAGTTTTGTGAGCCCGGAATTTTTTTTTTGGGCATTGTCATTGATAAGCGTTTATAGCGAACATGGCTTTGCAACCCATTACATTCCTTCAAGGAGGGTCCCAATTCTCCTAGAACGACTGTCGACCCTTGAAACCACGGACAAGGCTGCTATCGATCGCACTTTGGAAGAGCTAAGCTCCGAACGCGAGCCAGAAGAGCCTCCAGCCCCTTTCACCGATGTGAAGCGCGTCGCGATCGACGTTGCCTTTAGACATGACAGAGTCGAGAGGATCATTGCGGAGCTTGAAATGTTTGCCATGGACAGCGACCCGGAAATCAGCCAGTGGGCCACAGACACTCTTGCGACGTTACACGAGCGCAGTCCTACGAGCTTGAAGGTCGCTCTCAAGGCCATCCGTCTCGGGAAAACACAGTCCCTAGTTGAAGCCCTGAACATGGAGCTCAAAATTGCGACTGCATTCTGTGTGCGTGTATATTTAGCTTGCATCCAGTCCTAAAATAACGGCGTCTAGAATGGCGCAAGTCCGGATTTCGCGTCCGGCGTTACGGCACTCCTGATCACTAAACCCCGAGCCCAACCTGTTTGGCAGCCGGCCAGTTTGGAGGAGGTCACCGAAGAGATCGTCAATCGATTTTTCTCTCCACATTCACAGTTCATACAAAATGCCCCCACTGTCACAGACTTGCAGGCTGGTCGCGGCGCTACTGAGCGGTTCAGTTATACATTGCCCACGGAGAACGAAATCCGCGATGTGATCACCGGCGTGGACCCGGACAGCGGGACTATGGGATACACAGTCGACGATCTGCTGGAGTACTTTCACGATTCCCGACGAGGGAAAATCGGCATCAACGAGAAGGTCCTCGAGGTTGTGCGGCGCAAAACTACAGTGGTAGACAACGACGATGGTAACTTTGTCTGGCTTCGGTGGAATCCCTAGGTCTGGATTTGTCCATTTCTAGTAGTCTAGGTTTGAACATAGCCATGAAACTTTTGTTTTTGCTCCTTCGGGTCGCGGCGTACCGTATACGAACAGTGGGCGCACCTCGAGTCATATCAAGTCCGCGAAAAGCAGTGCGACCTTTGGAAGCGATGTCTTTGTTCAAATTGTTGTGGGGAACACGGTGATGGTCAGTCATTTCATTTCTTTCCGGCGGAGGCCATCGGACCGCCGTTCTGAATTTCAATCGCGCAAAGAAAGTTTTTGATCGCAGTGCAGCGAGCTGACAAACCAGCCATCAGGAATCCTGAGTCGTGATCCTGACCACAATCCTAGTATCGGTGGCCGTGTAACGCTCAGACTCGGGCGGCCAACAGCGGACTGGGGCATTCTGGTCCAGACTCCGTATACTGGCCTCGCAAGGAGTTACGTCGCGACTGGCATCGCCACCAGCCTTCCACGGGATTGACATCAACTCAGATCGTTTCAATTATCCGCGGGCCAAAAATAATCTCATTTTCTACCATCTACCATCTGGATCGGGCCAATTGCCCCCGTGAGGGTATCTCATTATGCTTGGCCACGTTGACCTTGTTTCGGCCAGCTAACCCCGTCAGTGGTCCATCACCGTGGATGCTGCGTTCAATACGCATAACTGTCCACACCCGGAACAGGGAGACGCGACATATAAAATGCGGTGGGCCGCAGGGCGAAAAGTACAATCTACTTCTCAGTCTCCGCACTTCACTCCCCCACTTCCAAGATGAACGTCATTGACCTTCTCCCTTCCCCCCACCAATATTACTCTCTGGCTGTGACCCTCCTCCAGTCGACCGTCGATCATTATGCGCGCAGACCCGTCACAAAACGGCGCACCCCAGTCGATTTTGACGTTGACGTCAACACTGGTTTCTTCCCTCGTTCGCCTCTCCCTCATCTTTCCGGCGCATACGAGATTTGGGAGACTGCCCTGCGCGACGCGGGGGAGAAACTCAGCTTGGGCGAAGACGACTCAGAAGCTGCACTGTCGATGCGCGGCACCGGAGAGCTCTGGAGGTCTCAGGTGTTATCTGTGAGTCAACAGTGAATACACTAGTAACCGACAGTTCACTGATGCATCGCTAGTGGCCTGTGATTGACACTGAACCACTTCAATCGAATCTTCGGCTCCTGCAGCGTGCCCATCTCGTCCTAGCTTGGTTAGTGCATTACTACGTGCACTCGGCTCCCCCTGCCGCGGAGGAGGGTGCTTTCGTAGTGCCTAAATCACTTGCCATTCCTCTGGTCGCTGTCTCGCGCCATCTGGGCATTGCTCCCGTCCTGACGTTCGCCGACACGGTCCTGTGGAATTGGGACCTGGTCGACGCGTCCCAGCCCGTCTCCTTCGACAACATGCACTTTGGGGTCAACTTGTTCTCCGGCACAGAGGACGAGCGGAATTTCTACGTCACCTCGGCCCGCGCCGAATGGCGCGGCATCGAAATGCTGCGGATTATTGACGAATACAACAATCTCCCTAATCTCACCGATTTAACATCCATCTCCAAAGTCGCGCGTGACCTGACGCGTCTCGCGGGGATAATCAACGATATCAGCGACATAATTCAAGGAGTCCGAGCAGTTGTTGATCCGCATGTCTTCTATTGGGATTTGCGTCCGTGGTTCGAAGGCAGTGACGCGAAGGGCCCGGAGGCCCCGGGCTGGATATATGAAGGGGTGCCTAATTCCGAACAGCTGGATCTAAGCGGCCCGTCCGCGGGTCAAAGCAGTGTTATGCACGCCCTCGACGTCTTCCTCGATATCGACCACAAACTCCGACAGCGCCGATACCCTGCGCCCTCCGAAAGCAACAAACGCGCTGACCACGGCTTCATGGAGCGCATGAGGCGGTACATGCCCGGTAAACACCGGGAGTACATTTCCTCGATCGCGGCCACTCCCCTCCCCATCCGCGACCTCGCTCAGCAGACGCCGGCCCTCCGTGAGCCGTACGATGGCGCAGTCATGGCGTTGAAGAAGCTCCGCGACCTCCACATGCGCATCGCCTGCCTCTACGTCGTCACAATGTCGCGCACGACGCCGGACGCGCGCGCGGGCTGCCCCGTTGCCTCCATGATGGATAGGCTGCAAACCGCCCGTGCGGCGGGCACCGGCCCCACCCGGGGCACGGGTGGAAACGAGCTAGCCCTCCTCCTCAAGGCAGGCCGAGACGCGACGCGTCGGGCAGTACTGAAAGATAATTAAGTTGGATCCCATTTTCTCTAATTTATTCTTGGCTTCTGACCCGCAATCATACACTGTATCCTGCAATTGTATTTCTAATACTGTTAGTAATCCGTCTGTAATTCCCTGGATGCTTCCAAATCGCAATAATGGCGAATATGATAGCTGGGCTTCATCTGACTATAATACAAAATTCGTTACCTAGAACTATTTCTGTTAGAAATTCAATAAAATGATAGTTCCGCTTCCATCGTGGTTCGACTCGATGCACATGCAGTTAGCTTCGGAATTCGGATGTAACTACCGAATTCCGCATAAGGTTAGTTTTCTCAGAGACGGAATATGCACTCTTTTAGCCTAGTGTCGACAATTAAGCGAACAAATACCTCGGCATGAATTACGACAAGGCTCGATGGCTGTGGTCAATGTTACTTTCCTTTTTGAGCGATGGGCGTTGAGTCTAAAAATGGAATTGGGGAAGTATCACGGTTCGCCCACAGATTGAAACACCATCAAACTACACGGGTTTTTGAGCTGCAGCCTCAGTTCTTGTTAATGCTGTCCCGTTTCCTAGGAACGTCGGGCAATATTTAGCCCAAGCAATCAAACCCGCGGAACGGAAGGTTCCAGGCTCGCCGAGATGATGGTCCTGGGAAGTGAACGGAGTGCGGAGTACGGGACTCAAATGTCCAGGCTAGTCCAGGCAGAGAAATAATTACGGTCCGGTCACTATACTCAGCGGAATTATTACGGTGCTTCAAACGGAAATTTTGCTATTTTTTGCAGGTCTGGTAACTGTCCTCTGACCAGAAAACCCCGCCGCGGACTGCAAAATAAATTCAACGCGATCGATTGTGATATTCTAGTAGTTTCCTTTTTGAGTGGCGGGCGTTGATGTCTCCAAATGGCGACGGAAACGAAACGGCGATACACGATGGTCTAGGCGCTTGCCTCGGTGTTTAGAGCCGTTCCATTTGTTCGTAAACGCCGTTTCAACGAAGATGATATTTAGAACACGACTTACATCACAGACGGAGTGGACTTGCAAAATGGATCGTGTTCTGGAGCAGAGCACGGAGTTTCGACGTTTCAACGTCTAGCCCGATCTGGAAAGGCAAAGAAAGCATTTATTGCTGCCTTTGTGCCCACAATCAGCTGTGGTAGCGCATTTAATTCGGCGATATTGTGTACCCGAATCAGTGAAGCGGGGTTGAATTTGGCAATCTCCTCGGCATCTTGAACGTGAGTGCATCGGCGGGGCAAAATGGAGACTATGGACGCTCATTTATTACTCCTTCACGGTCCAGAGCCTGCAATGCTAGTCCAACATTGGTTGAACTCGAACAGACGCGAATCTCCGGAAGGCTAAGAGCAAGCAAATGTCTGGCCCTGGAACTTAAAGAGAAGACTTCACAGTTTAGCTCGAACATCCTGTCAGAATTTTATTTCCGGAGAGGTCTGTAAGATCTAGAATCCTATTCAGTGGAGCATATAGGGGCACTTCCTTTCTGAGTATCCTACACGTGACATTGACTTGCCCGCGGCCGCGGCCGGCCCGGGCATGATGCGCAGATTGCACGGAAAGCACGATCCAACACCACCAACCCACCGCGGCGACGGTGCACATTGACCTCCAATAGATACCTGTCCTCAGGGCATCTGGTCCTCTCTTCAACGCTGTGATGACACTCGTGGAAGGCATCGCCAAGGTGTTTGCCTTCCGGACACTTCCAGCGACTGTTCTTGCTGTCTTGGTTTATCTAGTTCTCTTCGGCGCCGTGCAATATGGAGATCGAGTGCCAAAAGTACCCAAGAACCAAAAGGGTCTTGATTTAGCCCAGGCGTACGCAGACTTGCACCGAATTGCAGAACGTCCCCATCCAATGCTGTCGCATGCGAACGATATTGTGCACACGTATATCTTGGATCGTGTCCGCAATATATCTTTGGGAGTTGAATACATCGAAGTGTACGACGACATTGTCTCCGATGCCTCTTGGGCGGCTTGGGGCGGCAGGGGTGCTGCTGTTTACAACGAGGCAACAAATATCCTGGTTAAAATTCAAGGGTCAGACCCAGAATACACGTCAGGTGGGCTATTACTCTCTTGGTCGTTTAAGGAAAACGCAAACAACCTTTGTTTACCAGGTGACGGAGGCGTGTTATTCTCCGCGCACTACGATTCCGTATCCACCGCTTCCGGAGCAACGGACGATGGCATGGGAGTCGCAACACTTATCCAACTGGTCGAGTACCTGGCCAAGAATCGACCCAAGAGGACCGCGGTTTTCAACATAAACAACGGAGAAGAAGATGGTTTGTTGGGAGCATTTGCGTGAGTTCCATCTGGCCCTATCTCTTCCCCCGACTGATTCAGAAAGGTTCCTCAAACACCCTTGGTCGAATCTCACCGACGTTTTTCTTAATTTGGAGGGAGCGTCAGCAGGAGGGTGCGCTTCGTTTATTTCATTTTACTTTCTGGCGGCACTAATCTCCGATTAGGCGACCCTTACTTTTCCGGGGTACATCTACTCCTGCGCTCCGCTCGTTCAATGTCCCTCATCCTCACGGAAACAGTTTTTCCGCTGATGCGTTTGAGCGTGGCGTTATTCGCTCTGGAACAGATTACACTGTCTACACCGGTGTGGGCATGGAGGGCCTCGATCTCGCTTTCTACAGAGGCATCCATTTTTTCGTGTTGAAGTGAATATAGCCGCTGACGTTGCGCGCGTAGGCCGGAGCAAGTACCACACCAAGTATGACGCTATCCCATACACGGATGCCCAAGAGAGGGCACTGTGGGCGATGATGGAATCTGCACACGCGTCGGGTTTAGCTTTGTTGAATGATGATCGAACGCATGGCACTGGAAGGCCCCCAGTTTATTTCGACTGTAAGCCTCCTCCTGAAAACTGCATTTGTTTTAATGGAGAATATTTTCAGTATTTGGCGCATGGCTCGTTTTGCTCTCCATGGACACTCTGCTCATCGTCAACGTCGTTCTGATCATCGTGGGGCCAGTCATTTTGATTGTGCTCGTCATTGCCGAGGGTGCTATCCTGCATGGACGTAGTCAGAACCGAAATGGACACGTCTCTCAGGATAACAGCAGCTTATTGCAGCAGTTTTGGACATGGTTGATTGCTTTCGGATGGCTTAAAGGCGCCTGGAGATGGGCCAAATTCTGGGTCGCAGTTTTGGTCACTCTGGGCTTACAAGCCTTGCTCATACTGGCGTATTTAAAATTCAATCCATTCGTACGTGGTTGCTCTGGAGCCCGCTGCTACTTGCTGACCCCCTATACAGATCATTTACTCGTACCCAACTCTCGTTTTGGTTTCATCATCTTACCCTCACATATCTCTCACTGGTCTTCGTCATCACGCCGAGCTCCAATCACCTTCCGGAGAAGCAAAAACACATCATGTTCCTGCAAACATATATTCTCACCTGGTCCCTCCTCATCTGGGCGACCGTCGCCGTTGGCTCAGGAATAGGTGGGGTATACTTTGTAACAGGCGTGGAACGTCTCTGTTCTCCTCGCCTGCGCCATTGGGTGCGTTGAAAATATGCTTGGTGCACAAGGATCCTACGACAACCACCACGTTCACTACGCGCCGCTTCCCCAAACCGACGACGAGGAACATCCCAGGGCCGAAGTAGACGCAGAGACGACGGAGACTACCCCTCTCATACGGCCCATCCTACGCACGAAAGAAGAGAGTGGCGCGATTGGGTGGTGGATTCTCCAGTTTCTGCTGGCAGTGTCGGTGCCGGTCACCTTAGTATCCCATATTGCGATATTATTCATCAGTGCGACCGCACAGACCCTGGCTGATGGAAGCAGTGCAGTCACCGGTAAGTGCGCAAAGCTTTTTCGGACCATCGAAATTAATACCAATCAGTTTATGCGGGCGTCTCTGTCCTGAATCTTCATAATGGTGTTGCCCGTCATTTCAGTTCACCTTCAAAATCCACTCGGCCGTCGCATCGCTGTTCATCATCGTCTTCGTCTTCTCGACGGCGTATAACCTGCTGACGTTCCCCTTCTCGCAAACGGAACCGCTCAAGATATTCTTCCAGCAAACAGTCGCCCTAGGCAACATCTCTTCACTCTATCCTCAAATCACTCATGCAACCACCAAACTGACCGGTGTCGACTATTATCTGAAGGATATAATTATCCCAAAACTGCCCTCAGCAATCGGCCAAAACGTTACGTGCTCCACGAAAAACGCCACGCGGCTAGGGCTCCAAACTTGCAGCTGGGAGTCCGCTCTGCTGCCGTCCCCCGGAGGCCACGACAGCCTGTCTTCCGTTGGTGCAGACCACTGGATTACCGCCAACGTTACTCGCCGCGGTACAAATTCCGCTCGTTTCGTTTTCCGGGCATCCAACACGCGCTGGATGCAGGCTGTCCTTCGACAACAAGCGTATTACACGCCATAATGTGCGTGGCTCGGAGGGCGGTGTGCTCCCACAGTTCCCCCTCCCTCGGGACGGCGTGAACTTGCTGCATCTTTGGGCCCGCGAGTGGGATCGGACCTTTTCGGTGGACGTCGAGTGGGAGGGAGACGGGCCGCTCGAGGGGCAGCTTGCGTGTAAATGGGCGGAGTACGAGAGCGGGAGTGTCGGGGTGGACGCGGCGACGGGGAAAATTCCGGCGTTTGAGGAGGCTCTCACTTGGTTTCCCCGGTGGGCGGCGGTTACGAAGGGTGCGGATGGACTTGTGGAGGCTTTCGCAACGTTTTCTGTTTAAATTGTCTGTTTCGGAGTATAACCAAATCTATGCTAAGTAAGCGAATACCTCAACCTGATCAAAAGCTCAAGAAAGGGCGATCAAGAGGCGGGAAGGACTGATTAGATTGCGATCTAGATCTCAGGCACGGCCACAGATCTCTTCCGCATCGACGTCAACGTCGACGAATCTTTGGTCCCCCGTTTTACTCGTCAACTTTCTTTTTCGCTATTGCTTTGTTTCATGGCATCGTCTTCCTGCACCGAAACCACGACATATGCTCTCCAGAAATATTCCAGAGCATACACTTCCAAGAAGCCCACAGGAAGCTCTGAATGGCAGCATTTCACGAATCCTGTTCTTCGCTTGATTCTCGACAGCAAACTCTCTCCTGAAAGAGCAAACTCTTCGCTACGAATGCGCATCGTTTGGACGATGGAAGGGAACCAGGATGTCATATTGGTTTGTTCTTTTGCGCCGACAGAAGCTGGCTATAACCGACTGCGGTCTCGCCACTCCAGGAAGATCTAGACCTTCTCGCATTTTCGTCTGCTCAAGGACAGCTCTTTCAAAGACAAATCCGACAGCTCTCCCCTCAAGGGCGTATACCGCGACACTACCTTTGGCCTGCGCTATCTTCATGTTCCCGAGTCGACAGATTCTCAAAAGGTCGGTGCTGATCGTACTATTTTGCCCTCCGACCTGACCCTTGGCAGGTGTATCGTCGTTTCCAGGTTTCCTTCACAAGCCCTTCCGTGGCACTTCAGCTCGTCAACGCGATTCGAGATGTGTGCCCGTGCAAGACGAATGACGCCAACTTGAATGCGAAGGACCAAAAAAACACGATCCACGCTGGCGTTGCGTCTCGCGCTCCGCCGCAGCGGCAGAACACCGTTATTCCTCCAAACATCGCTCCCAGTTCCCACCATGCAAACTTTTTGGTCAACACGCAAACCCAATTACAGCATATGCCTACGATGAAACTTCCTGATGCTCCCTTTGTGCCCCCTATACCTGCGTCGCTCCAGTCGTCTGGTCGCGCCGATCCACAGCCGCTAGAAGGGCTTTCGTCGTCTCCCGTCGTCCCAGGACCCTCTCCTTACCAGTCTATGTATGATCATCCGATGCCGAATGTCCCAATGCTCACAGGCGGCGGGCTCCCTGCCCAGCAGCCCTTCCATGCCGCTCCCGTCCTCGTCATCTTCGTTGCCCGATTCCTCCCCGCTTTCCTCGACCGCGAACAGCTCGAGCACGTTGATGCCGCCGCCCCCACCGCCCCCACCGCTTCAAGTTTCCAATGGTGCTGGTGCTGACGCGGATAGCTTGGCCCTTACTGCGGCGCTTCGTGATGCAACGGGCCTCTACGATCTATCACACTGTGGCGCTATCAAAGTTGGTGGGAGATGTCGTGCGCGAGGATGGGTTCGTCCGTTTGGTAAGTGGGTTTCAGCTTTTGTGAGCTTGAGCCTGACCACAGATCAATAGCTTGAGAATATGTCGAGTATGTGGGCGATGAAGGCATTGGTGGAGCCATAGCTGCCGCGCCTCTGGATTTTTTTTCGATAAGAGGCTGGTTGTTACGATTTGCCCCGGCGTCTGCTCGTGTATCTCTTGTTTTGCTATTTCGTTCTAGCCGTTTCGTGTGTCGCATTCAGCTCGTAATTAGTTTCACTCCTTAGCCTTGCTTAGATCTGTGGCAAAATGGTCGTTCTGACCGTATGAAGTCCCGTCGCTGCATCGGAACGTCGTGCAAGAGCCGCGACTCCATCGACCACAACTTGCACGTTATCTTATTATCGCCTGCAAGACCGTCATCAAGCTTGGATGGGCTGAGAGGCATCCGTTGAGAAGCCACTTCCTCCCACTCCTGAATAACTATGTTGGAGCATGCGCCGAGACGAGGAAGAGCGGGAAGTAGTGGAGCACATTCTTACGGCGAGCATGGAATATTTTCTGCAATAATCATTCTGCTATAAACCATTTCTCTACGACATTCCCTGACTTCGGAAGTGCGAATTCGAAGTGCACAAGTCCTTCCCAGTGAGTTGAGGCCGGTGAAGCGAACGCACGTCGAGCATGTACGGGCCCCTTGGCGAGTACTTGTAGTATAGTGCCGTATAGATGAGGCGGTAGATCGCCAAGAGACGAGGCGGAAGATCGTCAAGAATGCAGTCAAAGTTGAGGTTGGGTACAACGGGGCTGAAGATCCAGGAAGCCTGACAGTCGATTAAAGAGCCCAGTTGAGGGGAAATCGAAGCTCCAGCTGCCATTCTTGCATCGTCGAACAGGAGAGGCGAGAAAAACGTGCAAGACGACAGAAGTGACTAGTTTCCATCCTTGAATTATTCTCAGCCGGCTTATCAGGTTCGATGTCCGCAGGGGCACGAATGGGATCCTCAGGGGCGAAACCACAACTTAAAATTGATGCCATCAAACGCGCACTGAAGTGAACGTTCACGACGCGGTGCTTTTGCTCGACCCGCTCAGCGCATTTCAGCCAACAGTCAACCATTCTGTGGCAATCTTACGCGACTTTGACGGACTGTTGGTGGTCCTCGGGCGACTTGGCGATGTACTTTGGCGACGAACTTAAATGCTCCTATGATTTCTGCCACTCGAAAGACTCGGAAACAAAGCCTGCCTCAATCAAGAGCTCTTATTAACGGAATATGTTGGCCCGGCATGGCTTCGATCGGCATGGCCAACTTAATCGGCAGTCAGCCACCTAAAAAGGTATAAAATGGACACTCTTCTCATCATCGCCTCTTGCTCCCGACGTCCGCCTCCTCCCAACCTTCACCCCAGAAACTCGTCCTCAAAAGATCTTTGATGTTTTCACTTAAGGTATGTGGCTCACTCCGCTTCACGTTCGCGCTGACCTACGTATAGCTGTAGTTCAGAAAGTCGTCTCGTTCCCCCTCCCTGGACTTAGGCCCTTGCTACTGGTTGACGAAAGTCACCCGCTTGCTACAACGCTGCGGCCCAATGTCTCGTCGGTGTAGTATCTTAGTCACAGAGAGGACTCTATGGAGACCGATAACGCCCACACCGCTACATCTAGTTTCAGGCCTCCCGTTCCCCTTCGACGGATGGTATCTCGCGGCCCGCTCACGGTGGACGACCAGTATACAATGTCGTCCCTCACTCCGCGGAGGCTCTCATTCCGCTTCATCCGTCCGGCAGTCTCTCGAACAGTCCGAGTTTATACCAAGACTCTTCGCGTCCACGGCAACATCACGGCATCTTGAAGTTGTTCGGTCTCCGGTCTCAGACCCCTGCGCCCTTGCCTGCGCCTGCCCACTGGGTTGTCACTTCCAGCTCCTCAACCACTCGTTAACCGCTCTCAGCTACATACCTCAGGCACGCCACGACCCTCCCGAATCTTTCGTCCCATCGGACATCGGCGCACCAGATTCAGCTCCCCGAGGTCTACTTGCATTCTCTGTGGCGCGCCCGCTCCCTCTCCACGGCATGCAGCTTCCGGGGTCACCTTGCAGTCGGATTTCACTGTGCTCGAAATTCCATCGGCCTTTGTTCCTGTTCTCGAAGATGTCAAGGTCGACGAACTTGCGCGCGAAGTAACGACGGAAACGGCAGTCGCAGTCAAGGTGGACGTGCCCCTCGGCGGCTGTACCTCGCGGAACGGCGGAAATCGCGACTCAGACCGAGCTGGGAAGAGAAGAAGGTCAGAGTGAGAACGCAGAATCCAACCACGTTCAAGCATCTGATCTTTGCGCAGGCCACAGGGTCGACGGTGAACTGGGCAATTCAAACAGACATGGCGGCAGCAAGAACAGACACGGCGGTGCAGACCGAAGCACAAGAGGCGTCCATATCCGCGTAAATTCCATCTCCTTCCGGACTCCCTCCCCCACCTCCTCCGCCACCGCCCCCACCCGTCAATGCCGCCGCTCCCGGCATCAAGGTTGGAAAGGGCCCGCGCGGAAGCGGGAGAGTTGACTGAGGTTATTGTGTGCCCCAAGACCGCTGGCACCATCCGCCCGCCTCGACAAGACCCGCCGCCTCCACCACCTCTACCACCCGTTCCCCCAGCACGCTCAATTCCCCTCTTCGCCCCTGGCGGTCCACGCCCAAAGAGAAGGAGAATGGAAAGCCTGAGCCCAGGTCACTCTCAGGCCCTGGCGATCCTCACCAAATTCGAAGAAGGCGACCAAGGAGGCGGATGCCAAGGTCGCTACACTCAAGACCTGGCGGCGGCCTTCACCGATGAAGGCGAAAAAGATGGTGGAGCCTGAGGAGGAAGGGGAATTGTTCAAGATGTTCAGAGACAGAAAGGCTGGAGGTCGGCGTCTTCCCCTCGGCGTCAACAGTAACGTGGCGGGCGGCTCCGCATCCACCGACCCACAAGCCGCGCGCAAGATCCGCCGTATCGTCGTCCCCCAGGTCGTCGCGGGCTCGGTACCTTCAAGAAACCTGAAGATCGTGTCGGAGCTAGACCAGATCCGCGCACAACGGAAGGTTCAGGGTAGGGTTGGGGTTCGCCGTTCGCGGGAAAAGAAAACTAAAAAAATGTGAATAATGTCCTGTAAAATAATCAATCGCATTGTGTTTCGTGTCTCTCATTATCTGAGAAACCTTCAGTGCCGCGGGCACTTTCACTCTGCGCGGCTTCGTGATTTCACGCGCGCATACTTCGACCCGAAGGACGCGAATGAGTTCAGAATTTTCGCCCTTGAAATGCTTTTGAAACTTACTTCGAATGAGCAAACCAAGCGACAATGAATCAGGATGCACCCCTGTGTCCTTGAGCACGAAACTGCGCCTACGGCAGAGAAAACCGGTGTATTTCATCAAAATGTCGCTCCAGAATATAATAAATCAGTGCGCTGAGACGAAATTTCATAGAGTAAATCGGTGGTTTTCTGGGCAAAAAGCGGGGCAGTTCGAAGGTAGTGACAGAGGGGGGTCTTTTCCAACCTCATGGTGTCCACTCCGTATTTGCGAATAGTAACATCATCGTCCGGACCGCTAGTATACATAGCCGCGACGACCTAGATTCCTCGGCGCGGTCTCGAGCACACTGAAACTATCGTACCGAGATGTCAAAGTTCGAAAGATGTGGTCAGAGTAGGGCGGGATGAGCAGAAACATCATTGAAACACACAAGTTACACAGGAGCAATATGGATTGTACGTATTGGTCGCAGAAATTTACAAGAAAGCATGAAAGGTCCGCAAAGGAAAGCAGCGCCTGCATTTCAAATTTCAGAAACCCTCCTCGATCACAGGAGTTCATGGTGCCGGAGTTTGTGTCTGGCCTCATCCTTCTTCTGGCATGCTCTGAAAGTAACGGTGAGTTTATGATACGGGCATACTAGTACACAGAACTCACTTGCCACAGTACCTGTCCTTCTTGCATTTGTGGCACCTGAATTGAGCCTTGGCTCGACATACACAACAACTTTTATCTTTCCGCCCGATGTTCTCCAAGTACGACACGCCAAACAAGGGCGACAACGCAATCCTGGTGCAGTACTTCGCCATAGGTTTCCAGAGTGGCACGTCATTCATTCGCTGCACGTCCTGCCCTTCGCCACACGAACACAGAGGAATGCCACCCAGTTTGGTCGTGAGTGGGACGCGGTTTTCGGCGGCATATTGGCATGAGTCGCGGTGTACCCAGGTGCGGCATCGCTCGACGAGAACAGGAAGCAGCTGCTTCCAAGACGTGAGTTCTCCCGGCTCCAAGAGGATGTTGCTCATCTTGGGAACAAGCTTATGGAAGTCTGACCGTATCTTGGAGACACGTTCAGAGCTCAATGGTAGAACGAAGCCGTCGCAAACCACGGTGTGGGCAGAGAGGTCGAACCGAAGCCGATCAACAAAAAGGACGGTATCGTAGTTCTTTGGTACTGTCTTGTCTCGAAGAGCGAACACATGCTGAGAGGAAGATCCTTTGGGTAGGATCCCGGACGCTTGCATAAAGATCGAGTGGATGCTGTCCTTGACAAACATGAGTGCGTCCACCTCTTTATTCTTTCTTGCGTTCATCTCGCGCTCTGAGAGGGCGGCAGAGACGTGCAGATTGAGCCATTTGTCGAGCTTACGAGCCTTCGGATTCAAAACAGGAAGGCGCTCGAGGTTAAGACGGTGGACGCTCCAAGGAACGAGGTCATGAACAGCGATGGGGAATAGGTCCACGTTTCCTCCTCCTTGTGTCAAGGGTGGACGAGGAGGAACAATGAGCTGGATGCAGATTTCAATTAATTTTACAAACTGCGTAAACAGTGACTGACCTCGATCCAAAGGGACGTTCTGGCTAAGCGCAATCGATGCTGTCCCGCTGCGACAGGGAACGGAAAACTGACTTCTTGGGCTCTTCCCCCGAGCACAAGCTGAATGATCCCCGACGAGATCTGCCGCACAGCGACAACCTCAGAGGATTGAAACGCCGCCTTAGCTTGTTCATTTTCCACATCGATCTTGGCCGAGAAAGATTCCAACAGGTCGCACTCCTCGTTAAAATTCGCACGAATGGAACTTTGTGTTCCAATCTGCCCGGGAGCGGAGGGGAATCTCGGGCTAGTGGAAAGTGCAGAGGGTAGTGGCTGCTCCGGGAGAACGAGAACACTCTCTTTGTCGAACAGGTGAGCCGAGTGGATCTCTAGTCCATGCCCAACGTCTTTGGCATATAACGCCGAGTTAGCGGTGTTGCTCTTGAAGACGAGGATAATTGAGATTTGTCGGGGAGGATCATAGTCGGGACCGTAGCCCGTCAGCAACACTGCCGGCATGACAAACGAGACAACGAGGGGTTTTGTGCCCCGGAAACCCTCTGGATCTTCTTCGAAGTATGCTTTCGGATTGGCAGGCGTTCCGCTAGCCGAGACAATGCCGAATGCTGCATGAATCGATGAGAAGACGTTCATCATCGTGGATCCTCGCATTCCAGCTTGAAGGATAGGTGTGCCAGTCGGACCTTCAACGAGAACGCGAAGCTTCTCTCTCGGCACCGTCAGAAACACTCGAACAAGAGGAGGTACTTTGGGCCATGCGCTGAAGGGTCCGACACGAGCCGCATCAGAGTCGCCCAATCGATACGGCTCTCGATAGACGTCCATGGTATACACTCCGTGGAAATGAAGTAGGCCACATAAGTCTTGATAATTGATGGTGTCCATTTTCATGGAGCCATAATTGGAATTGTGAATGTCGAAAAATCTATCAAGCACCGCAATCCATTGCTCCCGAGGAATTTGTAACCTGTCCCGAATGAACTTCAAAAGGATCACAAAACTCTCCCGACTATAGAGAAGGAGGCTGGAGCGGCTGACGGCAGAGAAGAGGTCAACAGTGTGGCGTTGCCAGAAAGTTTGGGAATCCTCCTCCTCGAAGAGCATACGGTACAGATCATAGAGGAAGGTCCCCAACTGCCGCGAATCAACCACAGGAGGGTCGCTCCTTGCCATCTTCCAAGTCGTGACCTGGTGGTATTGGTGCTTGTCGGCTGCCATGCGATAGATGGCTCTGTACGCCAAGACCTCGTGGATATTCCCACGAGTCGAATATCCGGTCACAAAGTCCACTGGACACAGGCGGAAAAGAACGCTCATGACCGTCAGGTCAGCGTGAAAACGCTTAGTGAAGTCCTTGGGGGCGTCACCATAGGTTTGGGTGAGAAGAGATTCAAGGTAGAGAACACCGTCCCCGGAGTTTGGCAGGAAAGGTATGGATGCGACAAGAATATTGAGTAGACCAATGTGATCATCGAGATTGGAAGTGTCTACAACGTCGAAGACTAGTGGGGCATGCTTGTATTCCTCCTCGTCAAGCGTGATTGTTTCCGTACGCCACTGACATACAGGAATCCTTGTCTGTACCGCACCGGATTCCTTGTAGGCCAGAAGAGCGCGGGTACCAAGGATCGCATCGGCGAAGAAAATACGAACGGTGCACTGGCGGCGCTCGTAGTATCTGCGGAATGCGGCACACCAATCCCGGAATTGAGCACGGATGCCGTTCATAATATCTGAACGGGACGGGGCGACGTTGTTATTTCCGAAAATGGGTGCTAGATGGAAAGGTATAACGGGGTCGGTGCCATAATGGACGTGACAGCCTATACCTGCTTGGGTGTAGACAAACGTGGGGTTTAGAAGTGTAGCTGCAGAGCGGCGTGCCGCAGATACGAAGGTCGTTCCATATTTCCAAAAGTCGTGGAAGCAGTCAGAGAGCGTCTGCATGGCATACATCATGAGGGGCCCTGCAGATCGGCTGGTGTGCATCATGATCCCGGCCTCATGTCCGCTCTGGTATTCTTTAATCCCGGCTTTAAAGTTCGCCACGATTAAATCCAGCTGTGAATTTGGTAACGCGTGCATTCTGGCATACTGGGACCAGTGCCGACGTAATTCGGTCAGAGTATGCTGGCTACTCATTCGAAGTGTGGAGCCATACGAGGACTTCTTCCAGCACTTCAAAGTCGTCGAAGCGTCGAGGAGGGCGCGGCATTGGGAAGTAAGCAGGGAAAGAGGACCCGTCTCCAAGTACAGGTGGAAGAAGATGTCGAAAATGCTCGCCGGATCCTGTTTGTCGATGATCATGGAGAGTAGTAGGACGTTGCGAGCTGGGAAAAGAAATTGAGAATACGGTGACCAGCCAAGTTGACGAGAAACAAACCAAGTACGGCGGGCTCAAAGTCAACACATGTGAAGTCAAGTTTGCGGGTTGCTGGGGATCTCTCAGCCAAGTTTGGTCGAATTGCGCTCAAACGAGTCTCACCAGCATCGTGTTCCGAAAAGAGAGTGAATAATACGTTCGTGGATCTCCACAGCCCAGAAGTAACAGGCTGATGTCTTTATCGGGGGCTACATCTCGGGCCAGCGACACGGCGGAGGTGTTCCCGATTGCGTAGAAGTAGCGTTTCCCGGGCCAATATAGAGGCTGAGCCATGGTAGAGTGAGGGTGAATTCCGTGGAAGCCTCGTGTTCGTTCAAATCCGGAGTCCTGAGAAAGAAGAGGCTAACAGCTTGGTTCGGCGATTCCATACTCGGCGACTCTCTGCGACTCTCTGCTTTTGAACTTGCATCAGCAATCCCTGGTTTTTGCCGTATTTGCCGTATTTGCCGTATTTAGCCGTATTTCTCAGGCCGTTTACGTAGATCTACGTAGATCTCTGTATTTCAGGCTATCCTACGTATTTGTCTGTATTACAGGCCATCCTACGTAGTGGCCTGTATTTCGGGCCATCCTACATAGTGGCTTGTATTACAGGCCATCCTACGTAGTGGCCTGTATTTCGGGCCGTCCTACGTAGTGACTTGTATTTCAGGCCATCCTATATAGTGGCCTGTATTACAGGCCTCCCTCCATCTTTTGAGCCAATCCATCTTTCATTTTCGAATGCATAACCAAGGCAATGCATTCATTGAAGGTACATGGTTGTGTACAATAAAATTGAGATATGAATAGAGAACATGGTAAGGTAAATGTAGGCTATACAATGCCAAGGTAGGTGATTGACAAGGTGCGTGCTGGTTCAATGTAGAGGACCCGAAAGGGTATGCAGGGGCAGCAAATCAGGGGCAGGTGCGTGCACATGTAGGGAACACAGTGAGTGCAGTGGGTTGTGTGGTGGAGGCCTTGCGGACGGGCGGGTGCAGTAGTGGACCTGGTAATCTGGTGCGCGGCGTATGGACGGAGCGAGGAGATGGAGCCATTGCTCGCGCGCAGTATCTTGGACTTGCCCGGGCACGCGGGTGGTCCTCGTGTTCGTGCACGTGATACACCCCCATCGCAGACACGCTGTGCTTAAACTCCACGGGACACTGTTGCTGCTGCTGCTGCTGGGCATGAGCAGGGGCCTGGAACGCATGTGGCAGACTCTGCGGCGGCATGCAGCGCCCCGCCGCAGGCGGTGGGGTGTATGTCTCCACCTGCGTGAGCCTCACATAGGGCACTGATGCACCCGGGAGGTGCGCGGAATGCGACGGGTGCATCGAGGGAGCCGCTCAGCACCCCGTTGGTGGTGTACGGCGTGAGGTCGAGCAACTCCGGGAATGCCACACGCAAGGTGTTCTTTGAGGCGCCGAAGCCGGTATGCATGAAACAGTTGAGGTGGAGGGCAAGGACAGCGGGGGGCTGCGTGTGTTTGTCAGGACGACGAGGATGAATAACGAATCGAAAGCAGCTGCTCACCCTCCCCAGCACACTCTGCTGTGTACACACCCCGCCCGCCAGCTGCTCAATCTTCAGCTTCCCCTTCTCTTTTTCCTTCTCCTTCCACCTCCCCCCCTCGCCCCCGTCCTCGCCATCCAAATCCCACCACCGCACGCACGCCCGCCACGTGGCCGTCAGCCCATCGAATGGACTCTGCTTCTCTCCCACTCTCGTCCCCGCCCCTGCCCCTGCGTCCGCATCCTCTCCTCCCCCTCCTCCCAGTTGATCTTCAGCGGGGGGGGAGCAGGGCGAGCACAAACAGCCAGCCTGCGCACGGCGTCGGAGAGCAGCTGGAACAGCTCCTGCGCGTCCTGGTGCTCGTGCGACGCGAGGAGCAAGTTCGCCCTGGCGCTGGAGGTGTGCGGCGCGGGGCCGTGTGCACCCCAGAACACGCTCTTCAGAGAAGACGGCGAAGAGGGGGAGGAGGCGGAGGTGCAGAGGAGTCAGAGGAGCTGAGGGAGGGCGGGGGCGCGCAGAGGGCCTCAACAAGGGCGAGCGCACGGAGGGGCTGGCCGGTGGGGGTGGGGGTGTTGAGCGCGGCGAGGAGGTCGATGAGGACGTCAACGACGGGAGTGGGGACATCGAGTGCTGCAGCACGGGTGCGGATGCCAAGGAGGTAGGGGGGGGAGGTTGGAGAGCGAAGCGAGGGCCTGGTGCGTGTGTGAGCAAAAAAGATTGGATATGTGGAAGGGGAATCGAAAGAAAATGATGAGACATGGGATGGAAGAAAATGTGCGATTCCGCTCGACGAGATCACCCAAATAGAGACATCTCTGCAGGAATGACGCTCCCGCTGTACATCTTGAAAAATTTCCTGTGTACTCGGAGGAATGAGTTCCGGAGACCCGGTCCGAGGAATTATCCCATCTCTCAATAGTGTAGGAGATCCGAACGGGAATGTACAAGTATCCTGCACGAGGGAGAGCGGCAGGGAGAGAGGGGCCTGCAGAGACCCGAAAACCGAATACACGTAGCAGCACTAGAAAGAATGAAACAACGACCAAGTCCTTCCCTCCACCCCGGCCCTTTGCACGAAGAAAAGGAAGTTTGGCTCGAGAGAAACCGAAAAGAAAGCGACCGTGGCACGAGCATAAGGGAAGCTGCGGCACATGCAGGTTGAGTGCGAAAGCCTCGCGCCAGTGAAATCATGCATCCACCTGAAAGACTGCGGAATCACTGCGGCCACAGAGTACCGTCCCCGGAAGAAACTACCCAGAGGGCACGGTTGGTGTCCTCCCTCCGCCGGCTCGCACTCAAATGCAAGCGACGCAAGGAACACTCAATGTCGAGTGCTCCACATTCCATTCCTCAGATGAAGGAACCCCAAGGCAAGGACCGGAATGAAAGAGCCATTACCGCACGGAATTCGTCGAGAGAGCTCGAGGTCACCCACCCCAATGAAGTGAGACACGGATCACCGCCGAATTCGCGACCCGCTGAGGTTCTCGGAGGATTTGACCACAAGAAATAGTTGCGAAGCTCGCGAGCATGGCCCTTGCACCTCGTGTCATCAGGGCCGAAAGAGCAGCAATGTCCTGATATGAGAAGAGCCACCGCCAACACGGTGGGGGGAGGTTGGAGAGCGAGGCGAGGGCTTGGTGTATGCGTGAGCGAAAAGGGAGAAGCCATCGTGCACCAGAGGCTGCTGCATGCGAGGCAACGTCGCAGGCGGTGGTGGAGTCCGTGTCGTATGAGTGGAGAGGCAGGGAATTCCGAAGTGGCGGTACACGGAATCCAGATGCTTGGTCAGTACAAAAGGCAGTGGCATGCACGTGATGAAACACATCATGGTTCATCTTTCCTTTCATGTCTACCGCCTTCCCTTTCCCTCGCTTTTTACCTTCCCCCCTTCCAGCATCGACACCTGTACGCTCTCAAATCTTCCATCTTCCAAGTCCCACACACACACACAACCCAGGGAACAACCAGCTGATCATCTTCGGAGGCATTAGCAACGAGCCCAACTCGCCCAATGAGCTGTGCGTCCTGAACAACATCCGCGTCTTCGACATCACGAACCAGCACTGGCTCCCGCCCTCGCGCCCACCCCCGAGAACCTCATGCTGTACGCGCAGCTCTCGTCCGTGACCGGTGACTGCCTCTTCATCATCGGCAGGCAGTACTTCTACAACAACTGGCTCAACGACGTGTGCGTGTACAACCTCCGAGGTGCACGTCAAGGCTGCGGGGCTCGGCACCGTCAGCACGCTCATTTGCTGGTCTGTTGCTCTTTTCTGTTTCACTGACCAACTTAACCCCAAATTCACAGTTACCGACAAACTGAATGAGTCTAAGGGTGAGTTGTATTCTCTTCATTTCATCTCTCAGCCGGGTTTAACAAACTGCGTCTTCGATTTCAGGTGACAAAGGTAGTTAATTACCAAACCTTGAAGCTGTGTGATTATCAGGTTCTAATAAACCCCCGACGTCACAGGATTTTTTCCCCCGCTGGCCAGCTATGTCCCCCGCTCCAGCCGCCCATCACCTCCGCCATCCTGCGTATGGTCGCCGCTCAGCGCGACGGTGCGCAGATCGACCAGGCGCTTGTCAAGAAGGTTGTCGACTCGTTCATCTCGCTCAGCCTCAACGCCGCCAACCCGAATAAGGAGTGCCTTGACATCTACAAGGAGCAGTTCGAGGCGCCCTTCCTCGCTGCGATAGCGGCGTACTACGCCGCGGAGGCAGAGGTGTTCCTCAACGCGGGCGGGACGGAGGGCAGCAGGAATATTCCTGAGTATTTGAAGAAGGCGGGGGGCGGCTGCGCGAGGAGGAGGAGAGGGTGGTGCGGTATCTGCATGCGAAGATGCGGAAAGAGCTGGTGGGGAAGTGTGAGAACGTGTTGCTGCGGGCGCACGCACCGCGGATGTGGGATGCATTCCAGGTCAGTCCCCCCTCTTATCATTCCTGGTACATTCCTCGTGCTTATACTGCACCCGGCCCTGCTCGACTTCGACGCCGACGAGGACCTGCAGCGCATGTACGCGCTGCTCGCATGCATCCCCGAGGGGCTCGAGCCACTAGGCAAGAAATTCGAGGCGCACATCAAGGCCACGGGGCTCGGCGCCGTCAGCACGCTCGTTGGCGCCCAGGGTGCTGCGGGCGCCACAACCGACGCTGACGCGAAGAGTACCGAGCTCGACCCGAAGGCGTACATCAATGTGCTGCTGGCAGTGCACGAGAAGAACGCAGCGATGCACGGAGTTTCAAGGCCAAGGCAGGCTAGCGGCCGCGCTGGATAGGGCCTGCAGGGAGTTTGTTACTCGGAATGTGGAATGCGGCCACAGGTGCATTTTCTTTGTTTCTCTTACCATATGTAGGCTGATAGGTGCGCCTCTTCGTAGGCACGAGTGCGGCGCAGTCGCTGGGACTGCTGGTAAAACATGCGGATATGCTGCTAAGGAAGATTAACAAGGTCACGGGCGACATCGACCTTGAAGGGGTGCTGAATCGGGTGGTAGGTCACCTTCCCATTCGTCTCCTCTTCGACGATGCTCACGGAGTGCTCATCGAGGCCATGCGTCACCGGTTAGCGTGATCCCTTGTCTCGTTCGCGTACCGGGAGCAAGTTGAGGACTGCAAGCACATCGACAACCCCATGCAATTCCGGCTGTACATGGAGGCGTGCAGATGGTGGAGTGCCGTGGCTGGAGGAAGCACTCAAGGTGCGGCTCAAGGCGGACATGATGTAGGCGTTCAAGCGCGTGGAGGTGCTCCCGCAGCACGAGCTCGGCAAGCTGTTTACAGACGTGTATGCGGGCGAGGGGCCATTGAATATTGTCAGTGCCTCTTTGTTCAATGACTTTGGTGGACTGACCGGCTTGAATTGCAGAGGGAGCAGAAGAACGAGCTGAATGAATACTAACAGCGACGTCCCAGCACTTCGGATCCCCGAAATACCACTTCCCCACCATCTCTTCCACATTGGCGACCCAGATCCCGCAAGCCGCCGGCGTGGCCTACGCTTTACACTGGACTTCTAAGCGTCGGTCTCGGTCCATCGCGGCGTGTTTTTTTGGCGAGGGTGCCGCGTCCGAAGGAGGTTTGTGTAATCTGCTCAATTTTGGCCTTGCCTTACTGCATCACTCAGATTTTCACGCCTGTCTGCTCCTCGCGTCAGCCATCCCCTCTCCGACACTTTTCATCATGCGCAACAATGGCTTTGCCATCAGCACACCGAGCACGGAGCCAGTTTTACAGTGACAGCATCGCCAGTCGAGGGCCGGGCTATGGCATTGACACCGTCCGTTTCTGTTTCTATTTTTGTTAAGTCTATTTACATGCCGCACAGGTCCGTGCCACCCCATGCTCCTTCTGTGGCCTCTTTCAGGTCAGACCCAGTCCCCTCATATTACTCACTGGTAGCACTACATTGTACTTATGATACCTAATACAATTTGTTTTCCATCTTTTTCGGTGTGTTCAGTAATTTGGTTCATTTTGAATGCTATTCTGCAATTGGCATGAGGTTACCTTCAACAGCAGTGAAATACGGTGAAATACAGTGAAATACGGTGAAATACAGCGAAATACGTATACAGGCTGCCAAATACGTGAGAATACGTAGACCAGGCCGAAATACGTGTGAATACGTAGACCGGGCCGAAATACGTGTGAATACGTAAAGGGGGACCTTCATACAGGGAATACAGGACCTATGGGAATACGTAGGTCTACGTAGAGGTACGTAGCTGACCCAGGTATTGCTGATGCTTGTCGGTGTTCTTCAGCTCTCCCAGACAGTTCCTCTCATCGAGGAAAGACCAATATTTCGCAATGAGTCCACAAAAGGATAGAAAAGGGAAACTTGTCGAAAGGTCAGGTGTTAGCTGAGCCTTTGCGAGCTTGCGAGCGCAGGCTCAGTGAGAGATAAGGATGATTAGATTACGGGATGTACCGTACATTTGATCTGGCATCATTTCCTCCTCGTCGCGTACTCTCATACGCGCCTCGTCGCCTGCTGTCCTCACTCGTTACCTCGCTCTTCCATCAGCTTTTTGAGCCCCGCCCGCCCATCCCTTTTTGGGTACTTCACGCTCGCGTTGTTTTGGGTCTCCTCGCATCAGACCTGCTTCGCGCTGCGTACTGGCTCTGGGTCCCGCTTTCATCTTCCCGCCCGATTCGCCCTCTTCCCCCCTTCTCCAGGCGCGTTGGAAAACACGGCGAATCGGCCGCGAAGCGGCCCAGGCCTCCCGCACACACCCCACCTCTCCTCCTCATCCTTTCCTCATCCTGCCCTTGCCTCCATCTCTGAGCGGTCCGCAGGACCGCGCCCCTCTCCATCTCCTCGCCTTCTTCTCACCCGTGTTCGATAGTGATCAATCTCTCCTTATAGTCGCTGCAATCGCGGTCCTTGAAGCACTGGAGAAATCGTCGGCGGTCTTTCCTCCATTGCAAAGTGTTGCTGGTGGTACTCTGCATATTGCGAAACTGGTTGAAGTTCCGGTCCCCGGCACGCTCACAAGCAACTGACGAGTGGCAGAACTTCCGATCAGATAAGAAGAAGTGGACGGTGTTCAGCCAGCACATCGAGAAAATTGTCGTAGATGTGATTGGAAAACTCTCCGACAACGACGCAGTGAGACAGGATATCAAGGAGAGCATTGAACAGTTATCTGTGTATGTAATCTGATTGCCTGAAGATGTGCCAGTTTTGCCTATTCGCCACCGGCAAGACACATTCTATATCTTTTCGATCTACTACTGCTTCAAATGCTTGGACACAACATCTCTTTTCGACCACTTGGTCTTGTCTATAGGGCAGCGTAGGTTCTGCACGCGTAAGCCCAAATCCTTTCAAAGTCGCTGTAATGTTTACAGTGCGCGTTACAGATTGTGAACCTCCTTGATACTCCTCCAGTGATGACCCGGCCACAGCGCATTCGCACTCCCCGCCGCCTCGCTCCCCGACTTCTCCGCCTTCTTCTCTGCGTCCCACCCTGTGCTCCCTACCCCCGTGTCCGTGAGCAACAACATCATCGTCTTGAACTCCCCCATCGGCCGCCCGGCGATTTCATCTGTGTGCTGCACCTCGGCTTTGAAGATCGGCCCGAGTTCGTTCATCGTCGCGCGGTCGCCCTGAACGCGGAAGGTGCGATTTGCGAGTTCGCTGGGAGGCAGCGTGGTCAGGACGTATGCGACAAATCCTGCAGATAAATACTTCGATAAGGATCCATTCGACTGAGACGCATCATGTGCTTACCTGCAATATCGGCTATTGAGGTAAACGAAACCGCGGCATCTCCTCTACCGACGAGTGTGATCTTGCGATGGTCCTTGTCAAACCCGACGAGGAAGGGGAGGAACTCGGTGATCATTCCGTTCTGCAGATTCCAGTCAGTTTCTCGTACTCATAAATTGCATTTCAGGAACTTACGAAGAACCGGGCATATGGGACTCCGGCGGCTTTGGTATACTCTGTTTATCAATAAGCTATCAAGACGGAGGACGCAACAATAGCAACATACCTATTATCTTGTTTTTCGGGTTCTTGCTATCGCCCTCTGTCGTCATCCCAAACTCAGACGGCGCGAACAACTTGACACCAGCGCGCTTCGCCGCGTCTACCAAGACGGTTTACACACCGACAGCGGCAGTGGTGATAGTCGATATCACGACCTCGACTTTATGGTGCTCCAAGACCGCTGCGACCGCCGCTGCATCCGTCGTATCGACCGTGGTGACTGTGACATCCGCAGGAAGCGCCTTCGATGCGTCGAGACCCGAACGAGACAGCAGCACCACAGCGACGTTCTGCGCTGCCAAAGCATTTACGATGGGCATTCCCAGTTTGCCGCCGCCGACGACTGCGAAAGATTTGCATGTGGACATAGCGGTGGTGGTCAAATGTGTTAGAGGGAAGTGGCGAGATTTGTTGAGTGTTGAGGGCGTCGAGACGGATCTTTATACTCATTCACTGCCGCCGTTGCGTCGCGTCTACTCGGCAAATGGATTGCCAAGGCGCGCTGTTTCAAGCCCTGTTTTGCTGGGATCCACGCTTACGTGAAATAGATGACATTGTCGGTTTTCTGACTCAAAGCTTTGACCGGGTCCTATGTGTACGGTACTCGTCGATTTTGCTCATACATAGTCGTGCGTTTTACCTGCTTTGCTGGAATTGAGATTGTTCTAAAGGTTAACAGCTTACCCAGAAATTCCCTTTTTGGGCTTCGGGACGAGAGTTGTCTCCTGTTTGCCGTCCGGCATCTTACTTTGCTCTCTGCTCTCTTAACTGCACCAAATACAATCCCTTCTAAAAATGAACAGCATCAAGCACAATAACGAAATGCGCTCAGCAAGAGTACTCCGACGCGGCTTAGCAAGCGCACAGTCCGCACTCACAGGACGTGTCCGCTCGTGATCCGTGCATGATCATCGGCCGCGTATGGCAACAACGACAACACAGTCAATAGCCAGCTTGATGCGGTACTTACGGACTCCCCGTTCTCTCGTACTCTGGCCGACTGGGAGCGCATCAATATGGTCGGCAAATCTACGCGCGCGTACGGCCAAGTGCGCAGCGGCCAAGATCCAAGCGCGTATAAAAGGAGCATTACAAGCACTAGCAGCAACATTCACCAAATCATCCAACATTCACTAACTGATTCCCTACTTTGATTGATAATGGATACCCGTCAAATCGAGGCGCTCATCTATCGCAACCCCCGCTCTCTCCTGCTTGCCGTCATCGCCGCGTTTGGTGTGCCGTGGGCCGTCAAGAATTATCGCAAGTTCCTCGCGCTGGGGAAGAGCGGCCTCACCCCGCTCGGCCCGCTGGGCTGGATCGTTGCACTAACGCTCACTGCGTTCGGCCGCGAGACTGTTAGCACGGCGCAGTACGAGACGTCCGGTGCGACCAAGGAACGCTGGCTGGAAACCCCTCCTGAACGGCGCGGCGCACGCCCGCTCACCGGATGGCATTGTGTGCCCCATCGCCAGACGGACAGAATGCCCTCGGATGAGATGGCCAAAGTACGTTGCGTTTACCCTTCATTTTCAAAGCTGACTGACGGGCCCTTACAGCGCTTGGAAGCCATCTTCGAGAAACACGTCGCCGCGAACCCGCGCCTCGTGCAAATCACGCTCTCGCCGCACGAGAAGACCGTCCCGGGGATGATCCTCCACCTGGACGTCCCGTCGCCGCACCAGGACGCTGTGCAGGGGCTGCGGGAGATCGCGCACATACACCCCATCGACCATAGCATGCACGTTATCTTGTCGCCTGCGGATAGCAAGACCGTCATCGAGCTTGGATGGGCGGAGAGGCACCCGCTGAGCGGCAGAAGCCGCTTCCTCCCGCTCCCGAATAGCTATCTGCTGGTGTATGCGCCTAGGGACGAGGAAGAGTTGGAGGTTGTGGAGCGCATCCTTGTCGCGAGCATGGGGTATATGGCTGGGAGTCGTTCCGTTGCATAATGAATCATTCCTTTATACTGTAATGTACGAAGCTCATTTGTATGTGCTACAATCTCAAATTCGAAAAAGGGAAATCCTGAAGGTTGAAACACAAAAACCCTTCATTGAATTCACTCGAACGCATGGCACTGGAAGGCCCCCAGTTTATTTCGACTGTAAGCCTCCTCCTGAAAACTGCATTTGTTTTAATGGAGAATATTTTCAGTATTTGGCGCATGGCTCATTTTGCTCTCCATGGACACTCTGCTCATCGTCAACGTCGTTCTGATCATCGTGTGGCCAGTCATTTTGATTGTACTCGTCATTGCCGAGGGTGCTATCCTGCATGGACGTAGTCAGAACCGAAATGGACACGTCTCTCAGGATAACAGCAGCTTATTGTGGCAGCAGTTTTGGACATGGTTAATTGCGTTCGGATGGCTTAAAGGCGCCTGGAGATGGGCCAAATTCTGGGTCGCAGTTTTGGCCACTCTGGGCTTGCAAGCTTTGCTCATACTGGCGTATTTAAAATTCAATCCATTCGTACGTGGTTTTCTGGAGGCCGCTGCTACTTGCTGACCCCCGTACAGATCTAGGCTAGGATTGACGAGTACGGCCTAATACGAACCGCCTCGGAGTTTGAAAATAAAGATCCGAGTAAAATCCGGTGGTCGCGTGCCATCATTCCATCACAGATCCACCCGAGCGCCTTGCAAAAGAAAGGGCTCAAACTCACTCATATTTCGTTGGAAAATTCTCTAAAAATCGTTTTCGACACCCTGCAATTAGTATAACACACTTCCGTAAAAAAACCCGGCACTTTGGGGGAGTTTGGGAGAGAAAGCGAGCCCCCCATCAAATAATTCAAACTCCGAGGCGGTTCGTACTCGCTTGTACTCGTCAATTCCAGCCTCTATAGTATACGTGATCTGAACGACTATCTTCAGATTTCACGCCCGGTAGACTATAGAGGCTGAAACGAGCCTAGTACAGATCATCTACTCGTACCCAACTCTCGTTTTGGTTTCATCATTTACCCTCACATATCTCGAGATCTCTCAGTCTTCGTCATCACGCCGAGCTCCAATCACCTTCCGGAGAAGCAAAAACACATCATGTTCCTGCAGACATATATTCTCACCTGGTCCCTCCTCATCTGGGCGACCGTCGCCGTTGGCTCAGGAATAGGCGGGGTATACTTTGTAACAGCGTGGAATGTCTCGGTTCTCCTCGCCTGCGCCATTGGGTGCGTTGAAAATATGCTCGGTGCACAAGGATCCTACGACAATCACCACGTTCACTACGCGCCGCTTCCCCAAACCGACGACGAGGAACATCCCAGGGCCGAAGTAGAGGTAGAGACGACGGAGACTACCCCTCTCATACGGCCCATCCTACGCACGAAAGAAGAGAGTGGCGCGATTGGGTGGTGGATTCTCCAGTTTCTGCTGGCAGTGTCGGTGCCGGTCACTTTAGTATCCCATATTGCGGTATTATTCATCGGTGCGACCGCACAGACCTTGGCTGATGGAAGCAGTGCAGTCACCGGTAAGCGCGCCGAATTAATACCAATCAGTTTATGCGGGCGTCTCTGTCCTGGTCTTCATAATGGTGTTGCCCGTCATTCCATTCACCTTCAAAATCCACTCGGCCGTCGCATCGCTGTTCATCATCGTCTTCGTCTTCTCGACGGCGTATAACCTGCTGGCGTTCCCCTTCTCGCAAACGGAACCGCTCAAGATATTCTTCCAGCAAACAGTCGCCCTAGGCAACATCTCTTCACTCTATCCTCAAATCACTCATGCAACACCAAACTGACCGGTGTCGACCATTATCTGAAGGATATGATTATCCCAAAACTGCCCTCAGCAATCGGCCAAAACGTTACGTGCTCCACGAAAAACGCCACGCGGCTGGGGCTCCAAACTTGCAGCTGGGAGTCCGCTCTGCTGCCGTCCCCCGGAGGCCACGACAGCCTGCTTTCCGTTGGTGCAGACCACTGGATTACCGCCAACGTTCCTCGCCGCGGTACAAATTCCGCTCGTTTCGTTTTCCGGGCATCCAACACGCGCGGATGCAGGCTGTCCTTCGACAACAAGCGTATTACACGCCATAATGTGCGTGGCTCGGAGGGCGGTGTGCTCCCACAGTTCCCTCTCCCTCGGGACGGCGTGAACTTGCTGCATCTTTGGGCCCGCGAGTGGGATCGGACCTTTTCGGTGGACGTCGAGTGGGAGGGAGACGGGCCGCTCGAGGGGCAGCTTGCGTGTAAATGGGCGGAGTACGAGAGCGGGAGTGTCGGGGTGGACGCGGCGACGGGGAAAATTCCGGCGTTTGAGGAGGCTCTCACTTGGTTTCCCCGGTGGGCGGCGGTTACGAAGGGTGCGGATGGACTTGTGGAGGCTTTCGCAACGTTTTCTGTTTAAATTGTCTGTTTCGGAGTATAAATCTATGCTAAGTAAGCGAATACCTCAACCTGATCAAAAGCTCAAGAAAGGGCGATCAAGAGCGGGAAGACTGATTAGATTGCGATCTAGATCTCAGGCACGGCCACAGATCTCTTCCGCATCGACGTCAACGTAGACGAATCTTTGGCCCCCGTTTTACTCGTCAACTTTCTTTTTTGCTATTGCTTTGTTTCATGGCATCGTCTTCCTGCACCGAAACCACGACATATGCTCTCGAGAAATATTCCAGAGCATACACTTCCAAGAAGCTCACAGGAAGCTCTGAATGGCAGCATTTCACGAATCCTGTTCTTCGCTTGATTCTCGACAGCAAACTCTCTCCTGAAAGAGCAAACTCTTCGCTACGAATGCGCATCGTTTGGACGATGGAAGGGAACCAGGATGTCATATTGGTTTGTTCTTTTGCGCCGACAGAAGCTGGCTATAACCGACCGCGGTCTCGCCACTCCAGGAAGATCTAGATCTTCTCGCATTTTCGTCTCTCAAGGACAGCTCTTTCAAAGACAAATCCGACAGCTCCCCCCTCAAGGGCGTGTACCGCGACACTACCTTTGGCCTACGCTATCTTTATGTTCCCCAGTCGACAGATTCTCAAAAGGTCGGTGCTGATCGTACTGTTTTTCTCTTTGACCTGAAATTTGGTAGGTATATCGCCGTTTCCAGGTTTCCTTCGCGAGCCCTTCCGTGGCACTTCAGCTTGTCAACGCGATTCGGGATGTGTGCCCGTGCAAGACGAATGACGCCAACTTGAACGCGAAGGACCAAAAAAACACGACCCACCCTGGCGTTGCGTCTCGCGCTCCGCCGCAGCGGCAGAACACCATTATTCCTCCAAACATCGCTCCCAGTTCCCACCATGCAAACTTTTTGGTCAACACGCAAACCCAATTACAGCATATGCCTACGATGAAACTTCCTGATGCTCCCTTTGTGCACCCTATACCTGCGTCGCTCCAGTCGTCTGGTCGCGCCGATCCACAGCCGCTAGAAGGGCTTTCGTCGTCTCCCGTCGTCCCAGGACCCTCTCCTTACCAGTCCATGTATGATCATCCGATGCCGAATGTCCCGATGCTTACAGGCGGCGGGCTCCCTGCCCAGCACCCTTCCATGCCGCTCCCGTCCTCGTCATCTTCGTTGCCCGATTCGTCCCCGCTTTCCTCGACCGCGAACAGCTCGAGCACGTTGATGCCGCCGCCCCCACCGCCCCCACCGCTTCAAGTTTCCAATGGTGCTGGTGCTGACGCGGATAGCTTGGCCCTTACTGCGGCGCTTCGTGATGCAACGGGCCTCTACGATCTGTCACATGTGGCGCTGGCGAAGTTGGTGGGAGATGTTGTGAGCGAGGATGGGTTCGTCCGTTTGGTAAGTGGGTTTCAGCTTTTGTGAGCTCGAGCCTGACCGCAGATCAATAGCTTGAGAATATGTCGAGTATGTGGGCGATGAAGGCATTGGTGGAGCCATAGTTGCCGCGCCTCTGGATTTTTTTTCGATAAGAGGCTGGTTGTTACGATTTGCCCCGGCGTCTGCTCGTGTATCTCTTGTTTTGCTATTTCGTTCTAGCCGTTTCGTGTGTCGCATTCAGCTCGTAATTAATTTCACTCCTTAGCCTTGCTCAGATCTGTGGCAAATGGTCGTTGAGACCGTCTGAAGTCCCGTCGCTGCATCGGAACGCCGTGCAAGGGCTGCGACTCCATCGACTACAACTTGCACGTTATCCTACTATCGCCTGCAAGACCATCATCGAGCTTGGATGGGCTGAGAGGCATCCGTTGAGAAGCCACTTCCTCCCACTCCTGAATAGCTATGCTGGTGCATGGGCCGAGACGAGGAAGAGTGGGAAGTGGTGGAGCACATTCTTACGGCGAGCATAGCTGCAATACTGCTACAAACCATTTCTCTACGACATTCCTTGACTTCGGAAGTGCGAATTCGAAGTGCGCAAGTCCTTCCCAGCGGGTTGAGGCCGGTGGAGCGAACGCACGTCGAGCATGCACGGGCCTCTTGGCGAGTACTTGTAGGATAGTGCTCGTATAGATGAGGCGGTAGATCGCCAAGAGACGAGGCGGAAGATTGTCAAGAATGCAGTCAAAGTTGAGGTTGGGTACAATGCTCTCGGGGCTGAAGATCCAGGAAGCCTGACAGTCGATTAAAGAGCCCAGTTGAGGGGAAATCGAAGCTCCAGCTGCCATTCTTGCATCGTCGAACAGGAGAGGCGAGAAAAACGTGCAAGACGACAGCGGAAGTGACTAGTTTCCATCCTTGAATTGTTCTCAGCTGGCTTATCAGGCTCGATGTCCGCAGGGAAGAAAGAGGCGCGAATGGGGTCCTCAGAGGTGAAACCACAATTGATGCCATCAAACGCGCGTTGAAGTGAACGTTCACGACGCGGGGCTTTTGCTCGACCCGCTCAGCGCATTTCAGCCAACAGTCAACCATTCTGTGGGAATCTTACGCGACTCTGACGGACTGTTTGTGGTCTTCGGGCGACTTGGCGATGTACTTTGGCGACGAACTTAAATGCTCCTATGATTTCTGCCACTCGAAAGACTCGGAAACAAAGCCTGCCTCAACTCAAGAGCTCTTATTAACCGGAATATGTTGGCCCGACATGGCTTCGATCGGCATGGCCAACTTAATCGGCAGTCAGCCACCTAAAAAAGGTATAAAATGGACACTCCTGCTTCATCATCGCCTCTTGCTCCCGACCTCCACCTTCTCCCAACCTTCGCCCCAGAAACTCGCCCTCAAAACATCTTTGATGTTTGTACTTAAGGTATGTGGCTCACTCCGCTTTACGTTCAGCGCTGACCTACGTATAGCTGTAGTTCAGAAAGTCGTCTCGTTCCGCCACCCCAGACTTAGGCCCTTACTACTGGTTGACGGCCAGCTTCAAGCAGCGCAAGTCAGGAAAGTCACCCGCTTGCTACAACGCCTGCGGCTCAAGAAGAAGGGGAAGGCCAATGTCTCGTCGGTGTATATCTTAGTCACAGGAGAGGACGCTATGGAGACCGATAACGCCCACACCGCTACATCTAGTTTCGGGCTTCCCGTTCCCCTTCGACGGATGGTATCTCGCGGCCCGCTCACGGTGGACGACCAGTATACAATGTCGTCCCTCGCTCCGCGGAGGCTCTCATCCCTCTTCATCCGTCCGGCAGTCTCTCGAACAGTCCCAGTTTATACCAAGACTCTCCGCGTCCACGGCAACATCACGGCATCTCGAAGTTCTTCGGTCTCCGGCTTCAGACCCCTGCGCCTGCCCACTGGGTTGTCACTTCCAGCTCCTCAACCACTCGTTAACCGCTCTCAGCTACATACCTCAGGCATGCCACGACCCTCCCGAATTCTTCGTCCCATAGGACATCGGCGCACCAGATCCAGCTCCCCGAGGTCTACTTGCGTTCTCTGTGGCGCGCCCGCTCCCTCTCCACCGCATGCAGCTTCCGGGGTCTCCTTGCAGTCGGATTCCACTGTGCTCGAAATTCATTCGGCCCTTGTTCCTGTTCTCGAAGATGTCAAGGTCGACGAACCTGCGCGCGAAATAACGACGGAGACGGCAGTCGCATTGACAGTCAAGGTGGACGTGCCCCTCGGCGGCTGTACCTCGCGGAACGGCGGAATTCGCGACTCAGACCGAGCTGGGAAGAGAAGAAGGTCAGAGTGAGAATGCAGAATCCAACCACGTTCAAGCATCTGATCTTTGCGCAGGCCACAGGGTCGACGGTGAACTGGGCAATTTAAAAAGACATGGCGGCGGCAAGAACAGACACGGCGGTCCAGACAGAAGCACAAGAGGCGTCCATATCCCGCAAATTCCATCTCCTTCCGGATCCCCTCCCCCACCTCCGCCACCGCCCCCACCCGTCAATGCCGCCGCTCCCGGCATCAAGGTTGGAAAGGGGCCCGCGCGGAAGCGGGGTCCCACGGATATTATATAAGAGTTGACTGAGGTTATCAAGACCGCTGGCACCATCCGCCCGCCTCGACAAAACCCGCCGCCTCCACCACCTCTACCACCCGTTCCCCCAGCACGCTCAATTCCGCTCTTCGCCCCTGGCGGTCCACGCCCAAAGAGAAGGAGAATGGAATGCCTGAGCCCAAGGTCACTCCCAGGGCCTGGCGATCCTCACTAAATTCGAAGAAGGCGACCAAGGAGGCGGATGTCAAGGTCGCTACACTCAAGAGCTGGCAGCGGCCTTCACCGATGAAGGCGAAAAAGATGATGGAGCCTGAGGAGGAAGGGGAATTGTTCAAGATGTTCAGAGACGGGAAGGCTGGAGGTCGGCGTTTTCCTCTCGGCGTCAACAGCAACGTGGCGGGCGGCCCCGCATCCACCGACCCACAAGCCGCGTGCAATATCCGCCGTATCGTCGTCAGGTACCTTCAAGAAACCTGAAGATCGTGTCGGAGCTAGACCAGGTCCGCGCACAACGGAAGGTTCAGGGCAGGGTTGGCGTTCACAGGAAAAGAAAACTAAAAATGTGAATAATGTCCTGTAAATAATCAATCGCATTGTGTTTCGTGTCTCTCATTATCTGAGAAACCTTCAGTGCCGCGGGCACTTTCACTCTGCGCGGCTTTGTGATTTCACGCGTGCATACTTCGACCCGAAGGACGCGAATGAGTTCAGAATTTTCGCCCTTGAAATGCTTTTGAAAACTTGCTTCGAATGAGCAAACCAAGCGACAATTAATCATCAGGATGCACCTGTGTGTCCTTGAGCACGAAACTGCGCCTGCGATAACATCATCGTCCGGACCGCTAGTATACATACCCGCGACGACCTAGATTCCTCGGCGCGGTCTCGAGCACACTGAAACTGTCGTACCGAGATGTCGAAGTTCGAAAGATGTCGTCAGATTAGGGCGGGATGAGCAGAAACATCATTGAAACACACGAGTTACACAGGAGCAATATGGATTGTACGTATTGGTCGCAGAAATTTACAAGAAAGCATGAAAGGTCCGCAAAGGAAAGCAGCGCCTGCATTTCAAATTTCAGAAAACCCTCCTCGATCACTTCTACGACAGGAGTTCATGGTGCCGGAGTTTGTGTCTGGCCTCATCCTTCTTCTGGCATGCTCTGAAAGTAACGGTGAGTTTATGATACGGGCATACTAGTACACAGAACTCACTTGCCACAGTATCTGTCCTTCTTGCATTTGTGGCACCTGAATTGAGCCTTGGCTCGACACACACAACAACTTTTATCTTTCCGCCCGATGTTCTCCAAGTACGACACGCCAAACAAGGGCGACAACGCAATCCTGGTGCAGTATTTCGCCATAGGTTTCCAGAGTGGCACGTCATTCATTCGCTGCACGTCCTGCCCTTCGCCACACGAACACAGAGGAATGCCACCCAGTTTGGTCGTGAGTGGGACGCGGCCTTCGGAGGCATATTGGCATGAGTCGCGGTGTACCCAAGTGCGGCATCGCTCGACGAGAACAGGAAGCAGTTGTTTCCAAGACGTGAGTTCTCCCGGCTCCAAGGGGATGTTGCTCATCATGGGAACAAGTTTTTGGAAATCTGACCGTATCTTGGAGACACGTTCAGAGCTCAATGGTAGAACGAAGCCGTCGCAAACCACGGTGTGGGCAGAGAGGTCGAACCGAAGCCGATCAACAAAAAGGACGGTATCGTAGTTCTTTGGTACTGTCTTGTCTCGAAGGGCGAACACATGCTGAGAGGAAGATCTTCCTTTGGGTAGGATCCCGGACGCTTGCACAAAGATCGAGTGGATGCTGTCCTTGACGAACATGAGTGCATCCACCTCTTTATTCTTTCTTGCGTTCATCTCGCGCTCTGAGAGGGCGGTAGAGACGTGCAGATTGAGCCATTTGTCGAGCTTACGAGCCTTCGGATTCAAAACAGGAAGGCGCTCGAGGTGAAGACGGTGGACGCTCCAAGGAACGAGGTCATGAACAGCGATGGGGAATGGGTCCACGTTACCTCCTCCTTGTGTCAAGGGTGGACGAGGAGGAACAATGAGCTGGATGCAGAATTCAATTAATTTTACAAACTGCGTAAACAGTGACTGACCTCGATCCAAAGAGACTTTCTGGCTAAGCGCAATCGATGCTGTCCCGCTGCGACAGGGAACGGAAAACTGACTTCTTGGGCTCTTCCCCCGAGCACAAGCTGAATGATCCCCGACGAGATCTGCTGCACAGCAACAGCCCCAGAAGATTCAAACGCCGCCTTAGCTTGTTCATCTTCCACATCGATCTTGGCCGAGAAAGATTCCAACAGGTCGCACTCCTCGTTGAAATTCGCACTAATGGAACTTTGTGTTCCAATCTGCCCGGGAGCGAAGGGGAATCTCGGGCTAGTTGAAAGTGCAGAGGGTAGTGGCTGCTCCGGGAGAACGAGAACACTCTCTTTGTCGAACAGGTGAGCCGAGTGGATCTCTAGTCCATACCCAAAGTCTTTGGCATACGCCGAGTTGGCGGTGTTGCTCTTGAAGACGAGGATAATCGAGATTTGTCGGGGAGGATCGTAGTCGGGACCGTAGCCCGTCAGCAACACTACCGGCATGACAAACGAGACAACGAGGGGTTTTGTGCCCCGGAAACCCTCTGGATCTTCTTCGAAGTATGCTTTCGGATTGGCAGGCGTTCCGCTAGCCGAGACAATGCCGAATGCTGCATGAATCGATGAGAAGACGTTCATCATCTTGGGTCCTCGCATTCCGGCTTGAAGGATAGGTGTACCAGTCGGACCTTCAATGAGAACGCGAAGCTTCTCTCTCGGCACCGTCAGAAACACTCGAACAAGAGAAGGTACTTTGGGCCATGCGCTGAAGGGTCCGACACGAACCGCATCCGAATCGCCCCATCGATACGGCTCTCGATAGACGTCCATGGTATACACTCCGTGGAAATGAAGTAGGCCACATAAGTCTTGATAATTGACGGTGTCCATTTTCATGGAGCCATGATTGGATTCGTGAATGTCGAAAAATCTATCAAGCACCGCAATCCATTGCTCCCGAGGAATTCGTAACCTGTCCCGAATGAACTTCAAAAGGATCACAAAACTCTCCCGACTATAGAGAGGGAGGCCGGAGTGGCTGACGGCAGAGAAGGGATCAACAGTGTGGCGTTGCCAGAAAGTTTGAGCATCCTCCTCCTCGAAGAGCGTACGGTACAGATCATAGAGGAAGGTCCCCAACTGCCGGGAATCAACCACAGGAGGGTCGCTCCTTGCCATTTTCCAAGTCGTGACCTGGTGGTATTGGTGCTTGTCGGCTGCCATGCGATAGATGGCTCTGTACGCCAAGACCTCGTGGATATTCCCACGAGTCGAATATCCGGTCACAAGATCCACTGGACACAGGCGGAAAAGAACGCTCATGACCGTCAGGTCAGCGTGAAAACGCTTAGTGAAGTCCTTGGGGGCATCACCATAGGTTTGGATGAGAAGAGATTCAAGGTAGAGAACACCGTCCCCGGAGTTTGGCAGGAAGGGTATGGATGCGACAAGAATATTGAGTAGACCAATGTGATCATCGAGATTGGAAGTGTCTACCACGTCGAAGACTAGTGGGGCATGCTTGTATTCCTCCTCGTCAAGCGTGATTGTTTCCGTACGCCACTGACATACAGGAATCCTTGTCTGTACCGCACCGGATTCCTTGTAGGCCAGAAGAGCGCGGGTACCAAGGATCGCATCGGCGAAGAAAACACGAACGGTGCACTGGCGGCGCTCGTAGAATCTGCAGAACGCGGCACACCAATCCTGGAATTGAGCACGGATGCCGTTCATAATATCTGAACGAGACGGTGCGACGTTGTTATTCCCGAAAATGGGTGCTAGATGGAAAGGTATAACAGGGTCGGTGCCATAATGGACGTGACAGCCTATACCTGCTTGGGTGTAGACAAACGTGGGGTTTAGAAGTGTAGCTGCAGAGCGACGTGCTGCAGATACGAAGGTCGTTCCATATTTCCAAAAGTCGTGGAAGCAGTCGGAGAGCGTCTGCATGGCAAACATCATAAGTGGCCCAGCAGATCGGCTGGGGTGCATCATGATCGTGGCCTCAGATTTGTGATACTCGCTCTGGTATTGTTTGACCCCGGCTTTGAAGTTCGCCACGATTAAATCCAGCTGTGAATTTGGTAACACGTGCATTCTGGCATACTGGGCCCAGTGCCGACGTAATTCGGTCAGAGTATGCCGGCTACTCATTCGAAGTGTGGAGCCATACGAGGACTCCTTCCAGGACTTCAAGGTCGTCGAAGCGTCGAGGAGAGCGCGGCATTGGGAAATAAGCAGGGAAAGAGGACCCGTCTCCAAGTACAGGTGGAAGAAGATGTCGAAAATGCTCGCCGAATCCTGTTTGTCGATGATCATGGAGAGTAGTAAGACGTTGCGAGCTGGGAAAAAAATTTGAGAATACAGTGGCCAGCCAAATTGACGAGAAACAAACCAAGTACGGCGGGCTCAAAGTCAACACATGTGAAGTCAAGTTTGCGGGTTGCTGGTGATCTCTTAGCCAAGTTTGGTCGAATTGCGGCTAAACGAGTCTCACCAGCATCGTGTTCCGAAAAGAGAGTGAATAATACGTTTCGTGGATCTCCGCAGCCCAGAAGTAACAGGCTGATGTCTTTATCGGGGGCTACATCTCGGGCCAGCGACACGGCGGAGGTGTTCCCGATTGCGTAGAAGTAGCGTTTCCCGGGCCAATATAGAGGATGAGCCATGGTAGAGTGAGGGTGAATTCCGTGGAAGCCTCGTGTTCGTTCAAATCTGGCGTCCTGAGAAAGAAGAGGCTAACAGCTTCGTTCGGCGATTCCAGACTCGGCAACTCTCTGTTTTGTGCTCATTGCTTGTCGGTGTTCTCTCTCGGACAGCTCCTCTTATCGAGAGACCAATACATCGCAATGAGCCCACAAAAGGACAGAAAAGAGAAACTTGTCGAACGGTCAGGACTCGCCGCTGCAATCGCGGTCTTTGAAGCACTAGAGAAATCTTCGACGGTCTTTCCTCCATTGCAAAGTGTTGCTGGTGGTACTCTGCATATTGCGAAACTGGTTCCGGTCCCCGGCACGCTCACAAGCAACTGACGAGTGGCAGAACTTCCGATCAGATAAGAAGAAGTGGACGGAGGCCACTACAGGACCCGGGAAGCTCACCTAAGGGTAACTCCGAAGTTAGGGGATTTGAGGCCAAAATTTTCAAATCCCTCTCCAAGTTAGGGGATTTCAGGCCCAATTGGGCCCACTTTATTTGTACATCAATATCAAAAAATTTATTCTAGGCGACGCGACGCTGATGGACGTTGGATGGCGCTTTCTCGCAGATGTCATGAAGATGTTACTGCCTCTCAAAATTAAGGTCCCGGGCACCGCGGCGGGAGGGAAAGCGAAAAAATAGCTAAAAATGGCATTATTTAGTAATATCACGTGATATCCAACTCCGATTTAGGGGATTTGAGGCCCAAAGAGCCAGAAAAGTTAGGGGATTTGAGGCCACTTTGACCGACTTTTGCCGGAGTTACCTTGGGCTAGCTTCCCGGGTCCTGCCACTACATCGAGAAAATTGTCGTGGATGTGAGTGGAAAACTCTCCGACAACGACGCAGTGAGACGGGATACCAAGGAGAGCATTGAACAGTTATCTGTGTTCTGATTGGCTGCGACGGGATGTTCCGGACTTTACTTGCGGTTTGTTTAGAATGTTGTCAACAATTTGTCGAAATCAAGGTAACCACGGCCTCGACTCCGTATAAAGCAGGGAACCCTCGCAAACGCGCAGGGAATCGATTCGACAATTACTACGTACTTACAATATCTGAACAGGAACCAATGTAACTAAAGAGGGAGAATTAAACCAACTGGAGAGGATGTAAGGTACAAGGGGAGGAATACGACACTGGACACAATAAATGCAAGAGGAACAAGGAGACGTTGCCTGGATACGCCAGGCGGCGGCGGCGGGTGGTGACAGCGAGTGACGGACTCGAATTCCAACAAATTTTTCTTGACCTTCAATTCGGCCTGAAAATGTGCCAGTTTTGCCTATCTGCCACCGACAGCATTTTATATAATTTCGATCTACTACTACTTTACTTGGACACAATATCTCTTTTCGACCACTTGGTCTTAGGGCTACCACGGCCAGCATAGGTTCTGCACGCGTGAGTCCAAATTCTTTCAAAGTCCCCGTTATGTTTACAGTGCGCATTACAGATTGTGAACCTCCTTGATACTCCTCCAGTGATGACCCGGCCACAGCGCATTCGCACTCCCCGCCGCCTCGCCCCCCGACTTCTCCGCCTTCTTCTCTGCGTCCCACCCTGTGCTCCCCACCCCCGTGTCCGTGAGCAACAACATCATCGTCTTGAACTCCCCCATCGGCCCGGCGATTTCATCTGTGTGCTGCACCTCGGCTTTGAAGATCGGCCCAAGTTCGTTCATCGTCGCGCGGTCGCCCTGAACGCGGAAGGTGTGATTTGCCAGTTCGCTGGGAGGCAGCGTGGTCAGGACGTATGCGACGAATCCTGCGGATCAATACTTCGATGAGGGTCCATTCGACTAGGACGCATCGCGTGCTTACCTCCAATATCCGCTATCGAGGTGAACGAAACCGCGGCATCTCCTCTACCGACAAGTGTGATCTTGCGATGGTCCTTGTCAAACCCGACGAGGAAGGGGAGGAACTCGGTGATCATTCCGTTCTGCAGATTCCAGTCAGTTTCTCGTACTCATAAATTGCATTTCAGGAACTTACGAAGAACCGGGCATATGTAGTCTAGTTTTAGTTGCTGTGTGTTAGCCGTAGGTCGCGCTTCGGCGATATCGGACGTCACGTGAACACCAAACAATGCCATCTTTTCATTACACGCCTACTGCCTCGCGCGACCATGGCACGTTGGGTGCCCGTTCTTCCCCTTGGTTTACTCCAAATATGGCACATATGCTTTGCCTGCAAGTTTCACTCCCCGCCAGGCTTTGCATTGGCCCGTAAAATCCTTCTGGGAGTCCTCCCCCATTTCGACTGTGCATCTGTTCGCGGGGACCTCCATTTCGACGAGGCAGCAGCAGCAGAGGGCATAGAAGGGTTAGGCTTATGATGCTTTGTGGGATGTTGCAAGTTATCAGAGGGGAAGGGAGAACTGCTGCAAGTGGGTGCCGTATCCCCACCGGTCACCCAGCATTCCGGGGCCATTTCTTTGGAGCAAAACAGTCGCAGGGCTTTCGGGATGATCTATTACTGAATTGTACGGTTCCATAGACGTGGGAAAGTTCACCCAATGGGCGCCAAGTGATTTCGGCGAAGCTGGCTGTGCAGAACCTCGAGAGGGGCCACTTTGACTGTGGAATGAAGTCAGATATGGGTTTCAGGGGTTTTTGGATTATCTCAAGTAATACCCCAGCTGGATTGAGCCATGGGAGGGAGGAGAGGATGCGACTGGACGCGCCGTAGCAGACGCGACGGAAGTGTCACATGTGACCGTCCACATTGGGACTGTCCTAATCCGGAAGCCTGACCTACGGCTTCTGATGCGCGAGTGGAATCAGACCATATATCAGGTTATTTTTTTGCTCTCTCCAAATTTTCAAAAAAAAATAATCTTGATTGGGTGACTTCCCGCAGGACTTAAAAATATTTCCAGAATATCTTTTACACTTTCCGCCGTGATGCCGATGGAACTGTCAGGACCCCATCAATGCAGCAACCCAGAAACGGTAGCGATTTATTCTCGCATCAGTCGAATCTATTTGGGGGGTACCTACCCCCCCAATAGACTTAAGATATCGTGAATGAGTGTTTTGGGCACAAATCATTGATTGTCGGCTCATGTCATCTTCGTCACAAGTACTCAAACCCGCTCTACCCTTCATTTACAAGGACTGGACTCACGTAACCGACCATTTGTCAAAGTTCCAACCTTCCTGCATCGATTACTGCCCCAGCACCGCTGTTTTAGAGCAGTTCTCCCGCAAACTAATGGATTGATGCCGCACACCATTTTAGTTGTCTGGTTTTCTTTGGCTCCTCGCAAATGTGCCGACATGGTGCAGGGACGATTTAGGATGAGCTGGTGTATATATGGCTTGGTCTTGGAGTACATCAAGGAATAAATGCACTATTTTGTTGCGAGAAACCCAAAACGGCGTGAATATCTTTCACATTGATCCTATCACTGGCACCCTCAAAAAAGGCTCGGAAACTCCGCCGGAATTGTTAAGTCCTGCGGGAAGTCACCCATTGATGGTCTGACTAGGGAGACTAGGGCATATGGGACTCCGGCGGCTTTGGTATACTCTGTTTATCAATGAGCTGTCAAGCCGTAAGACAAAATAATAACGACATACCTATTATCTTGTTTTTCGGGTTTTTGCTGTCACCCTCGGTCGACATCCCAAACTCGGACGGCGCAAACAACTTGACACCAGCGCGCTTCGCCGCATCCACCAAGACGGTCTGTGCACCGACAGCGGCGGTAGTGATAGTCGATATCACAACCTTCACCTGTTGCTGCTCGAAGACCGCTGCGACCGCCGCTGCATCCGTCGTATCGACCGTGGCGACTGTGACACCCGCTGGAAGCGCCTTCGATGCGTCGAGACCCGAACGAGACAGCAGCACCACAGCGACGTTCTGCGCTGCCAAAGCATTTACGATGGGCATTCCCAGTTTGCCGCCGCCGACGACTGCGAAAGATTTGCATGTGGACATAGCGGTGGTGGTCAAATGTGTTAGAGGGAAGTGGCGAGATTTGTTGAGTGTTGAGGGCGTCGAGACGGATCTTTATACTCATTCACTGCCGCCGTTGCGTCGCGTCTACTCGGCAAATGGATTGCCAAGGCGCGCTGTTTCAAGCCCTGTTTTGCTGGGATCCACGCTTACGTGAAATAGATGACATTGTCGGTTTTCTGACTCAAAGCTTTGACCGGGTCCTATGTGTACGGTACTCGTCGATTTTGCTCATACATAGTCGTGCGTTTTACCTGCTTTGCTGGAATTGAGATTGTTCTAAAGGTTGACAGCTTACCCAGAAATTCCCTTTTTGGGCTTCGGGACGAGAGTTGTCTGCTCCTGTTTGCCGTCCGGCATCTTATTTTGCTCTCTGCTCTCTTACCTGCACCGAATACAATCCTTTCGAAAAATGAACACCATCAAGCACAATAATGAAATGCGCTCAGCAAGAGTACTCGACGCGGCTTAACAAGCGCACAGTCCGCACTCACAGGGCGTGTCCGCTCGTGATCCGTGCATGATCATCGGCCGCGTATGGCAACAACAACAACGCAGTCAATAGCCAGCTTGATGCGGTACTTACGGACTCCCCGTTCTCTCGTACTCTGGCCGACTGGGAGCGCATCAATATGGTCGGCAAATCTGCGCACGCGTACGGCCAAGTGCGCAGCGACCAAGATCCAGGCGCGTATAAAAGGAGCATTACAAGCACTAGCAGCAACATCCACCAAATCATCTAACATTCACTCAATCGATTCCCTACTTTGATTGATAATGGACACCAGTCAAATCGAGGCGCTCATCTATCGCAACCCCCGCTCTCTCCTGCTTGCCGTCATCGCCGCCTTTGGTGTACCGTGGGCCGTCAAGAATTACCGCAAGTTCCTCGCGCTGGGGAAGAGCGGCCTCACCCCGCTCGGCCCTCTGGGCTGGATCGTTGCACTAACACTCACTGCGTTCGGCCGCGAGACTGTGAGCACGGCGCAGTACGAGACGTCCGGTGCGACCAAGGAACGATGGCTGGAAACCCCTCCTGAGCGGCGCGGCGCACGCCCGCTCACTGGATGGCATTGTGTGCCCCATCGCCAGACGGACAGAATGCCCTCGGATGAGATGGCCAAAGTACTTTGCGTTTACCCTTCATTTTCAAAGTTGACTGACTGGGCCCTTACAGCGCTTGGAAGCCGTCTTCGAGAAACACGTCGCCGCGAACCCGCGCCTCGTGCAAATCACGCTCTCGCCGCACGAGAAGACCGTCCCGGGGATGATCCTCCACCCGGACGTCCCGTCGCCGCACCAGGACGCTGTACAGGGGCTGCGGGAGATCGCGCACATACACCCCATCGACCATAGCATGCACGTTATCTTGTCGCCTGCGGATAGCAAGACCGTCGTCGAGCTTGGATGGGCGGAGAGGCACCCGCTGAGCGGCAGAAGCCGCTTCCTCCCGCTTCCGAATAGTTATCTGCTGGTGTACGCGCCGAGAGACGAGGAAGAGTTGGAAGTGGTGGAGCGCATCCTTGTCGCGAGCATGGGGTATATGGCTGGGAGTCGTTCCGTTGCATAATGAATAATTCCTTTATACTGTAATGTACGAGGCTCACTTGTATGGGCTACAATCTCAAATTCGAAAAAGGAAATCCTGAAGGCTGAAACACAAAACTCTTCATTGAATTCACGCAATATTTTGAGCACAAAATATATTCCTGTGGTATGGTTACCATAAACACGCCTCGGTATCTCTTTTTGAAACCCAATTTTGCTTGTTCTTTGCTTACAAGCGCGCCTTCTTATCTTCGGCAATAAGTGAAGCAAGCGCTCGTTGGATGGCGTCCGCGCAAAGTGCAGGTTCGACTTGTGGGAACTAGAACCCAGCAACCCGACTTGTCGAATAGAAGAAGTAAAGTAGAAGTATGAGAATTCAGCCTTAGGGCTTTCCTGTTTCTAAGTCGCCAAGAGAAATCACCGGAAGCACATTCCAACTGTCTATTAGTTTCTATTAGTTTCTCCAGCTCAAGGGACTAGCTTGTAGTGTACTCCAGCCGTCTTCTTTCACTGTGGAAATAAGTAATCGGAGGAAACTTGAAAGAGACAACATCCTCCGAGTCGGGAATTGCCGGCCAATCTTTTCTTCCGCGCAAGGCGCTCCCGGAACCTCCGGAATTGAAGGCCTTGCATTACTCTAAAGCTTGTCCTAAAGCTCATCGCTTCGGGGCTCGTTGATAACTCCAATCCCCCGCCAAAATTGGTCGGTTCTTATGTCAGGAACGCTGCGTCTTGAGGGTCAAACAAGTTGCGGACTGTGCGGCTCGTCACACCCGGTACATTGCTCAGCGAGCTGGTTCTATTCGCCCAGGTAGAGTATGCTCTAGGACCGTATACGGTGTGCGGAAAGGCAACTTTCAGACGCGATTGGGTGTTTTTCACTTGCGGGCCCGTCCATTCGCGCACCAGGCGCATCTCTTCCAAGTTTCCTCAACTTGACGATGTTCTCTCTTGTGCTCTGCTATCTGATTGTTTGAATCCTCGCTAGTGGATACTCAAATGGTCCTGCGCTTTTGCTGCAAGAGGAAGCTCTGTGAACCTCAGTCGTATTCTGTGTGTCCGTGGCTTACCGTGACTCTCAGCCTCAGCACGTCGCCGAAACGAAAGTACACAGCTCTTCCCTGCTATATGCACCGCGACCCAGCCGTCTTCCAGTCGTACTTGGTGCTCGTCAAACGGTCTGCAATTTCGACGCTTAGCTGACGCGGCCCCTGATGAACGAGAAAAACGAGGACATGGGCAATGGCTAGATACGCTCTCTTTCGGAAATCTCGGCGATGTGCTCCGCTTACTCACGCTACATCCTCCCAGCTCATGTTCCTCGCGATTGAGTACAAGCTTATCTTCATCACTGCCCCTTTCATCTGCACAGCGCATTCCTCTCTTTCTTTCTTTCTGTATCTTTTGAATATTGTGGAAGCTTCCCTGTGTTTCTACATCCTACGAATCACAGATTGTACACCTCCTTGATGCTGGAAACAAATTCTTTCCCTGTAGAAGTCCGATATCTGGCAAAGAAAGATGCCGCCGGATCGGAGGGCGTTGTTTTAGAGAATCTATCTGTGTGCCACCAGATGAAACACTGGGGGGGAAGAAACAATATCGATTGCACGCATTGGGTCGCGGAAACTTTACAAGAAAGGGCCATAAAGGAAAGCACCACATACTCCAAAAGATTAACCTCAATCACTCATGATACCGGCGTTTGTGTCTCTCCTGGTCTTTCTTCTGACAATCCCTGAAAATAACGGTGAGTTTATGATACGGCGCATCAGTAACAGAAACACTCGCTTGCCACAGTATCGGTCTTTCTTGCATTTGGGGCACCTAAAGCTTGCCTTCGCTCGACAGACGCAACAGCGTTTATCTTCCCTTCCGACGTTCTCCAAGTACGACACGGCAAACAAGGGCGACAGTGCAATCCTGGTGCAGTACTTCGCCAGCGGCTGCCAGAGCGGCACATCGTGCATTCGCTGCACGTCCTGCCCTTCGCCACACGAACAAAGAGGAATCCCACCAAATTTGGTCGTGAGTGGGACGCGGCCTTCGGCGGCATATTGGCATGAGTCGCGGTGTGTCCAGGTGCGGCATCGCTCGACGAGAACAGGAAGCAGTTGCTTCCAAGACGCGAGTTCTCCCGGCTCCAAAGCTATGTTTATCATCTCGGGAACCAGCCTAGACAGACCCTGGTGTATCTTGAAAACACGTTCAACGGTCAAGGGTAGAACAAAGCCGTCGCAGACCACAGTGTGGGCGGAGAGATCGAATCGAAGCTGATCGACGAAAAGGACGGTATCGCAGCTATTTGTTGCTTGGTCTTGAAGAGCGAACACCGATTGAGGGGAAGATCCTTTGGATTGAGTCCCGGACGCTTGAATAAAGATCGAGTAGATGCTGTCCTTGACGAACATGAGTGCGTCCACCTCTTTATTCTTTCTTGCCTTCATCTCGCGCTCTGAGAGGGCGATAGAGACGTGCAAATTGAGCCATTTGTCGAGCTTACGAGTCTTGAGATTCAAGACAGGCAGACGCTCGAGATTGACACGGTGAACGCTCCAAGGGACAAGGTCATGAACGGCGATGGGGAATGGGTCCACGTTTACTTCCCCCCGTGCAAGAGACGAACGAAGAGGAACAATAAACTGCCGAAATGCAAATGTTATTCCCAAAAACGGAGGAAAAGAAAGAATACTGACCTCAATCCAAAGGGATTTTCTGGCTAAGCGCAACCGGTGTTGCGCCACTGCAACAGGGAACGGAAAACTGAGTTCTTGAATTCTCTCGCCGAGCATGAGCCGAACGATCCCGGACGAGATCTGCTGCACGGCGACAGTTCCAGACGACTGAAACACCGCCTTAGCTTGTTCATCCTCTACCTCGATCTTGGCGGAGAAAGATTCCAACAGATCGCACTCCTCGTTAAAATTCGCGCTAATGGGGCTTTGAGATCCAATCTGCCCGGGAGCGGAGGGGGCTCTCGGGCTAGTTGAAAGTGCAGAGGGTAGTGGCTGCTCCGGGAGAACGAGAACACTTTCTTTGTCGAATAGGTGAGCCGAGTGGATCTCTAGTCCAGGCCCAAAGTCTTTGGAATAGAGCACTGAATTGGCGGGGTTGCTCTTGAAGACGAGGATAATCGAGATTTGGTGGGGAGGATTATAGCTCGGTCCGTGGCCTGTCAGCAGCTCTGCTGGCATGACAAACGAGACAACGAGGGGTTTTGTGCCCCGGAAGCCCTCGGGATCTTCTTCGAAATATGCTTTCGGATTCGCAGGTGTTCCACTGGCCGAGACAATGCCGAATGCTGCATGAATTGACGAGAAAATGTTCATCATTGTGGAACCTCGCATTCCAGCTTGAAGAATAGGTGTACCAGTCGGGCCTTCAACTGAGAACGCGAAGCTTCTCTCTCGGCACCGTCAGAAACACTCGAACAATAGGAGGTACTTTGGGCCATGCGCTGAAGAGTCCGACACGAACCTCATGCGAGTCGTCCAGTCGATACGGTGGTCGATAGAAGTCCATAGTATAAACTCCGTGGAAATGAAGAAGAGCGAATAGGTCATGAGAATTGACGGTATCCATTTTCATAGAGCCACGATTGGACTGGTGAAGGTGGAAAAACCTATCGACCACTGCAATCCATCGCTCCCGAGGAATCTGTAACCTGTCCCGAATGAACCTCAAGAGCATCACAAAACTCTCTCGACTGTGAAGAGGAAGACCGGAGCGATGCCAGGCAGAGATGGGAGCAACAGTGTGGCGTTGCCAGAAGGTTCTGGAATCCTCCTCCTCGAAGAGCGTACGGTAAAGATCATAGAGGAAGGTCCCCAACTGCCAGGAATCAACCACAGGAGGGTCGCTCCTTGGTGTCTTCCAAGTAGTGGCCTGATGATATTGCGACGGGGCGGCAGAGGTGAGTCCGGACGCCAGTAGCGCCTCGTGGACGTTACCACGAGCCGAATAGCCTGTGACGAGATCAACGGGACAAAGGCGGAACAGGACGCTCATGACCGTCAGGTCGGCGTGAAAGCGCTTAGCAAAGTCTTTTGGGGCATCAACATCGTTTTGGATGATAAGCGATTCGAGGTAGAGAACACCGTCCTCAGAGTCTGGCAGGAGAGGTATGGATGCGACGAGAACATTGAGTAGACCAATGTAATCATCCAGATTGGAAGTATCGACCACGTCGAACGTTAGTGGAGCATGTGTGTACTCCTCCTTGTCAAGTGTGATTGTTTCGGTGCGCCACTGACATACAGGGATTCTTGTCGGTACTGCACCATACTCCTTGCAGGCCTGGAGAGCGCGGGCACCTAGGATCGCATCGGCGAAGAATACACGAACGATGCACAGGCCACGCTCGTGATGGTTGCGGAATGCCGCACACCAGTCCTGAAATTGGGCACGGATACCGTTCATAATATCTGAACGGGACGGCGCTGTGTCGAGATGATTGCCGAAGATGGGTGCTAGGTGGAAGGGCATAACAGGGTCGGTACCATAATGGACATAACAGCCTACACCAGCTTGAGTGTAGACAAACGTGGGGTTTAGAAGTGTAGCTGCAGAGCGGCGTGCTGCAGAAACGAAGGTCGTTCCATATTTCCAAAAGTCGTAGAAGCAGTCGGAGAGCGTCTGCATGGCATACATCATAAGTGGCCCTGCAGATCGGCTGGGGTGCATCATGATCCTGGCCTCAGGTTTGTGATACTCGCTCTGATATTGTTTAACCCCGGCTTTAAAGTTCGCCACGATTAAATCTAGCTGCGAATTTGGTAACGCGTGCATTCTGGCATACTGGGCCCAGTGCCGACGTAATTCGGTCAGAGTATGCTGGCTACTCATTCGAAGTGTGGAGCCATACGAGGACTCCTTCCAGCACTTCAAAGTCGTCGAAGCGTCGAGGAGGGCGCGGCATTGGGAAGTAAGCAAGGAAAGAGGACCCGTCTCCAAGTACAGATGGAAGAAGATGTCGAAAATATTTGCTGGATCCTTTTTGTCGATAGCCAAGGAGAGTAGCAGGACGTTTCGAGCTGGAAAAAAATTGAGAACATGGTGGCCAGCCAAATTGACGAGAAACAAACCAAGTACGGCGGGCTCAAAGTCAACACATGTGAAGTCGAGTTTGCGGGTTACTGGCGATCCCTCAGCCAAGTTCGGTCGAATTGCGCCCAAGCGAGTCTCACCAGCATCGTGTTCCGAAAATAGAGTGAATAATACGTTTCGTGGATCTCCACAGCCCAGAAGTAACAGGCTGATGTCTTTATCGGGGGCAACATCTCGGGCCAGCGACACGGCGGAGGTGTTCCCAATTGCGTAGAAGAAGCGTTTCCCGGGCCAATATAGTGGATGAGCCATGGTAGAGTGAGAGTGAATTCCGCGGAAGCCTCGTGTTCGTTCAAATCTGGCGGCCTGAGAAAGAAGAGGCTAACAACTTTGTTCGGCGATTCCAGACTCGGCAACTCTCTGCTTTGTGCTCATTGCTTGTCGGTGTTCTCTCTCGGACAGCTCCTCTTATCGAGAGACCAATACATCGCAATGAGCCCACAAAAAGACAGAAAAGGGAAACTTGTCGAACGGTCAGGAGCCGCTGCAATCGCGGTCCTCGAAGCACTGGAGAAATCGTCAGCAGCCTTTCCTCCACTGCAAATTGTTGCTGGTGGTACTCTGCATATTGCGAAACTGGTTCCGGTGTCCGGCACGCTCACAAGCAACTGACGAGTGCCAGGCAGAACTTCCGATCAGATAAGAAGAAGTGGACGGAGGCCACTACATCGAGAAAATTGTTGTAGATGTGATTGGAAAACTCTCCGACAACGACGCAGTGAGACAGGATATCAAGGAGAGCATTGAACAATTATCTGTGTATGTAATCTCGGCTGCGACGGGATGTTCCGGACTTACTTGCGGTTTGTTTAGAAAATTTTTCTTGACCCCCAATTTGGCCTGAAGATGTGCCAGTTTTGCCTATCCGCCACCGGCAAGACACATTCTATATCGTTTCGATCTACTACTGCTTACTTTTATCGACCTCATGTGAAACGAAGTATATCTCAGCCGGGCACTTCAAGGTGAACGACTATATTATTATATACCTGTGAAACGAAGTATATCTAATAGAGTCGTAAGTATAGAAAGAGAAAATGAGTTAAGTAAAGGGATGTACCTCAGCCGGGCACTTCAAGGTGAACGACTGAGGTACGGCTCCGTGTCTACGAGGCTTATATAGGTGATCGGTAGGTAGGGGAAGTGAAACGGGTATTAAATAGGGGAAATAACGGTGCTGAAGGGCGACGAGAGTCGCCCCGGCTATAAGGCCGCCGAGCCATGCTCAACACTCCCCCTGGCGAGGTGTCCGTATTGTAAGTAAATATGTAATGGGAGTGGGATAGGGAAGAAAAATGAAAAATTGTACGCATCATGTGTCAGGTAGGAAACATGGGCATCTCTGCCCCCCCATTCATCCACCCCCCTAATCCGTGAGGCCAAGGGCGCGGACGAGCGCGAGGTGCGCGTCACGGGGCAGTGTCTTGGTGAAGATGTCGGCCAGGTTGTTCGCCGACTCTGTGCGCACGACCTCGATATCGCCGTCCGCGACGCGCTCCCGAATGAAATGTTCACGTATATCGATGTGTTTGACGCGCGCATGGCCCTTCGTGTCGACGGCTAGCGCCGCTGCACCCATATTGTCACAATAGAGTACGGCGGGCCGTTCCTGGGGCATATTCAGCTCCCCCAGGAATGCGTACATCCACATCGCCTGTTTCGCACCTCGCGTAAGAGCGACATATTCCGCCTCGACCATAGACAGCGCGACCGTCGCTTGGTGTTTAGCTGACCATGAGACGGGACCACCCGACATCATGAAAACTTCGCCGGACATGGAGCGACGCGTCCCGAGGTCGGCTGCGTAGTCTGCATCGACCCACCCGATAGGCTTAACCCCAGAACCCCCGCCGCGCCGATACGTGATCTTGTAGTCAAGAGTCCCCTTCACGTACGCAAGCACATGCTGGACATTCTTCCAGTGCTGTGGTTGGGGATTCGAGACACAGGTGGCGAGTCGACCGACGCTGAAGGCGAGGTCGGGGCGGGTGGTATTAGCGGCGTGCTGCAACGACCCCATGGCCTCGCGATACGGCTTATCAGCCATAAATTCGCGGTCGGAATCGGTGGGCGCGTCCTTCGAGGCGGTAATGGGGGAACCAGCAGGTAACAGAGTGGATTTCGGGTTGCATTCGGACATCCCGTAGCGAGCGAGGACGCGTTCGAGGTAGGGCTTGGACGAGATGGAGAGGACGCCAGCGGCCTGGTCGTATTCGATGGTCATGCCCAAGACTGTAGCAGTACGGGGAACGTCAGTCACGTCGTAGACAGATTTGATTCCTGCCTGTGCCTCCCCCGCCACCGCATCTGTTGTCGATATTCCTTGCATATCGTCCGTGTAGACCCCAACGATGGACGTCCCCGCGTCTGTGGTGCGAATGCGGATGGCAGGGTCTGCGCGGGAGCGAACCCATTCGAGCGCGCTGAGCGACTCGTTCAGGTGCTCAGCCCAGTTGCGCCCTGACTGCATGAAGCCGTAGAGGGAGCGCTTCATGAGGCAGACTTGCTCCTCCTGGCCCGGTACGACAAATCCCTCCGGTTGACGCATGTACACCGTCTCCCTCATCTCGCTGTTGAGGTAGGCACTCACCACGTCCATCGCCCACATCAACCATCCGGGCTCCTCCACCGCAACTGCCCACAGCATCCTCAGAGACTTGTAGCGGACCACCCCTGCATACGTCTCAAAGAAGTCAACCCCTTCAATCTGCTGAAAACCCTTCGCAACCAAGTGCGCCTTCCACTTGATCACCTCGCCCTCTGTATCGTATTTGACCGTGTATACCCACTTGCAGTCGACAATATTTGCACCGGGAGGGGCGTTAACAAGGATCCAAGTTTTGTGGCCAACCAGCGCCGCGTACTCCTTCTGCATCGGCGGCATCCAGACTTCTGGGCTCAAAATAGCCTGCTGGTAGTTCTTGGGAACCGAAGCCGTTGACACAGTTGAAATCTTGAGGGCAGTGACTGCCCGCGGCTTCCTTGCTGTCTTGCCGTCGCCTCGTGCCCAAGGCTCGCGCGCGGCCTTCGCAGCTGCTTCCTCAGCCTGTGATTTGCGCGAGTCCTGGAGGGCCCTCGATGGGACGTGCGAGTGTGCCGAGCGACGGATTATGGGTTCAGGTGCGGGTGCGGCAGGGGTAGGAGAAGAGGTGGTATCGTCTGAGGGGGAAGTAGGAGCATCAGCCAAGTTGGGGACAGCAGGAATAGGAGCGTGCAATATTTCGTCAACCCCAGCAACTTCTGTATCTCCCCCTGCTGGGGCACGCGACCAGTGGCCGACGCCCTCCTCGAAGACGACGTCGCGAGACCAGAGGAATTTGTGGGCTTGTGGGTCCCACAGGTGATAGCCGGCGGTTCCGTTATAGCCGACCATCACGGCCTTTAGAGTCCACAGCTCCAATTTAGCCGGCACGGGCATCACCTTCGCGTAGGCAACGGAACCAAATACACGGAGGTGAGCGACATTCAGCTTGGACTTGTAGTATACCTCCCACGGGGTGACGCCGCCCGTTCGAGTCTTGGGGTGGAACCATTGGAGGTAAGCAGCAGCTTTAAATGCGAGTGGCCAGAACGACTTCGGCAAACCAGAATCCGCAAGAAGACAGCGCGCAAGTTCAACGGTCGTGCAAATGCCGCGTTCGCCGGTACCGTTCTGCGCAGACGAGTACGGGGTTGTCGTCTCGAGAATGATTCCCTGTTCACGCAGGTAAGCTCTCATCTTCTTGTTGATCCACTCGCCGCCGTTATCGACCCTCAACAACTTTAGCTTCTTCCCCGTTTGGGTCTCGAACTGTGCTTGGTATGCTTTGAACGCGTCGAGAGACTCGTCTGCTGACTTCCGAGGCAGGAAATCAATGTGCGGTCCCGCAATGTAACCGTCAATGAGGTGCAGCAGCCAGTTCTTGCCACCCACACCCGTCACCTGCACTGGACCCCACAAGTCCATGTACGTGCGCTGGCCCGCCTCGGTCTCCGGCTCGTGCTCCCCGTCGAACGGCCTGCGTGACTGCTTGCCCGATAAGCAGTCCTCGCATAGGCCCTCATTGTCCGCCCCATCCATGGTAAGTCCTTCAACACGATCATCCCGTATGATCGCATCTAACCCCGTCTTGCCAATATGGCCTAGACGCCTATGCCAGGTGCTTCTGTCCACAGGCACGTTCCGTGACCGTGCAACGTTCGCGCTCACCCCCACGTCTTCAAGAACGACGACGTACATCCTGGCGACCGACTTGGCCTCCAGAATGACCTCTCCCCATGGTGCGCGTACGATAGCCCTGCCGGCAGAAAACTCGACCTTGTAGCCCTTCTCGTCGAGTTTCGAGATCGAGATGAGGCTGGAGGTACCGGGGGTATATAGGGCCTCAAACGTCAATACGCGCTTGACGCCTCCATACTCCACAGATTGGCAGATCTTCCCTGTCCCAGGGATGTGGAATTTCGACCCCTCGATGCCGGTGCCTTCGCGGTCGGGGAGGATGATATAATCGGTGAAGAGGTCGCGTCGGGAGAAGCAGTGGTCTGTCGACCCTGAGTCGAGAAAGGCGGTAGTGCGTCCTGCAGCGAAAGTCTGGAGCGCGAAGACGGCAGATTCCTTGGTGTGCGCGGTATATGCGCCGGGATCTCTCCCAGGTGAGTCGTCTCCTGCATCGGGGGCGGGGTTATCTAATGGCCCATCAGGTCCTCCATCGGAGTCGTCCGCCATATTGTACGACGACGTCTTGGAGGTTTCAGAGCCGAGTATCTCGAAGGAGGTAAAGGATGACCCTCCCGAAGAGGAAACCCCGTGTGGGTCCTCATACGAGCCGATGTCGATCTCGGCAACGGCGTCCAAGGCCTCGCTCCAATCCATCAACACTGCAGGGGAGGCAACAACTTCCTCCCCCGCGAAGCGAACATTCTGCGTGCCAGTGCTGTCGTAAATGGAGACGTCCGCGGCGGGCACGGTCCACGCAGCAAAGGCGTATGTCTGCACCATATTTGCCGTCGTCTGTGGTGCGCCGTGACATTTACCGACCCACCAGTCCGGCCACTGACCAGCTTTTCCCCCGCCAGGCCAGAAGCACTCGTCGATGGTATGTCCACGCTTTCCCTGGGCGCCGCAAGTCGGGTTGGTACAAACCAGAGCCTTGCGCGCAGCCTTGCGGGCGTCACGTGAAGGGGACTGCGACGTGCTCACAGCCAGAGCTGTGGTCGGGACAGGTACGTTGTTACCAATGTGGGCCTGCTCCTCCTCGATCAGGAAATTGATGACTTCGGCAGAGGTATCATATGTGCGGAGGACGGGGGTGACATGCCTCCACGGTTCGCCAAGAGACGCGATGAACGTCATGCGGAAGACACCGTCCGTGATGTTGGCGCCGACGTTGTTCGCCGCATGCTGGAGCTTACACATGACCGCAGCGTGGTCCACGACTGACATTCCAGGGGCATAGTAGGTCGTATTGAGGTCGCGGAGCGCACGGCTGATCGCCATGTTGGTTTGGCGTGTGTAGATGTCCACCAGGGACTTCCAGGCGTCGTACGCACTCCCATCGGTTTTGAGGCCGACGCCAACGGGATCTTTAACGTTCAGGACGGGGATGCTGGTTGTGATCCCGTCGCGGTAATCCCATTCGTCGCTCAATGGGGTCCTCAAGTAGACAACTGTGGGCTCGGGAGGTAGCGCAATCAGGTCGGCGACGTTGGCGGCGAGGTTCTCCGCCTCATCGACAGGGGTAGGCCGCGGGTTAGGTATGGTGCCGTCAATGTATCCACCCAAACCACAGGCTTTGATATGGGCGCTGATTTTCGTCTTCCAGGCTGCCCATCCCGTCCCATCGAACTTCTCCGCCTCGGGAAGCATGGGGACACCAGGCGCGGTCGACATCGTTCAGGGGTAGTGACGAAGCAAGATATATGCAGCAAGGTTCGCAAAGTATGTGAGTCGAACTGGTATTCGCTAGACTGAGGATTGAGTCGTATATTCAGGCGTGGGCGGGGCCCATAACCTGTGAAACGAAGTATATCTCAGCCGGGCACTTCAAGGTGAATGACTATATTATTATATACCTGTGAAACGAAGTATATCTAATAGAGTCGTAAGTATAGAAAGAGAAACTGAGTTAAGTAAAGGGACGTACCTCAGCCGGGCACTTCAAGGTGAACGACTGAGGTATGGCTCCGTGTCTACGAGGCTTATATAGGTGATCGGTAGGTAGGGGAAGTGAAACGGGTATTAAATAGGGGAAATAACGGTGCTGAAGGGCGACGAGAGTCGCCCCAGCTATAAGGCCGCCGAGCCATGCTCAACACCTCACAAACACCTTCCCTCCAACAGACCTCCCAACCCTTTGGATGAAGCTGTACGCCGCGGGGGTTTCGGGACCACTCTTCGACTGGCTCCGCATGCTCTACGCGTGGATGTCGTACGTCGTGAGACAGGGCTCGGAGGTCACGGCCTCTTTCAAGTCGCTCATAGGAGTCCTTACCGGAGACACGGCCTCACCCGTCTTATGGAATGTGTACTTCGCGGACCTGGCGGAAGTCTTCTGCGAGGACGGCGATGACATTATCCTCAACGGAGTTGCTGTCTCCCACCTCGAGCAGGCCGACAACGTCGTTCTTTTTTCCACCACACCTGAGGGCCTACAACGGAAGATTAACACCTTCTTTGTGTGGTGCAAAGTGAACTTCATGGTTGTTAGCGTCTCTAAGACGCAGTGGATGATCTTCGGTGAAATACCGCATCACGTTCCCATTATGCGCGTCGGCGAAACAATCATCTCACTCATGAAGCAGTACAAATTCGTAGGCGTCCTCTTCACCAGCATCAGCAGGGATATCTTCTCCACTCACTATGCGATGAAAGCTTCAAAAGCCCGTGCTGTAGCGGATATGACCTTTGCAGTGAAGGACAGCATCGGCTGCCTGCCCCTGCCCCAGGGTATTCAACTGTATATGGCTCGTATCGATCCGCACCTCACCTTCGGGTGCGAAGTCGCCCTGGACGTCACTCAAGCCCACGTGTCAAAGCTGGAGGACGTCCAGCACGAATATCTGCGCTGACTCCTCGGCCTTAACAGACGCTCCGTGATTGCAATCCTATTTTCCGAGACTGGTATCATTCCTCTGCGCTACAGGCGATTATCCCTCGCTGTCGGCTATCTAGCTCACTTGATGTCGCTTGCACCAACCCATCTCGCTGGCGTCGCTTACCGAGACTCCGTCCAGATCACGTGTGACGGCCTGCCTTGCTGGCTCTCGGATTTGTGCTACGCGCTATCTCACCTCCCTGTTCCCGTCCTCCTGTCCATGGACTCCCTCACTCCCCACGGTATTGCCGACCTTAAACACCGCCTGAATGCCTCCTGCTCTACCTGGATTGGAGAGCAAATTCTAAGCATGTCGGGACGGCTGCCCCTCATCCAAGGTCAAGCGGAGCGTACCGCTGACAGGAGATTAAATCCTGCGGCTATGAAACTTCGCTTATACCTCCAGGTCCCGGTTCCGGCGCACCGCAAAGCTCTCACCCGCATCCTCCTTTCCTCCCACTCCCTCGCCGTTGAACTACTGCGCTACCAGGAACGACTGAGGCCCCCCGTCCCCAGGCACACAAGGCTATGCCGCCTATGCTTGCTCAATGTGGAGAGCGAGGGCCACGCGCTACTGGCATGCAGTGCACCCACACTTGTCGAGATGAGGCAGCGCTTCCTCATCGACATCTATTCGACGCTGCCCGGTATACCTCAGAGATGGCCATCCATGGATGACTTTATATGTTATCTTATACAGACGCGGAACCTCGATATTATACAGCGCTTAGCCAAATATGCCTACGACGTCCTTGCTCATTATTCTACTACGCCGATATTCAGGCCTGCAGGATACGCATACAGCACATTGCAATAATACCAGTTAAACTCATCCTTCATACTCAATTCTGGACACCAGGCCGCCCTGGGGCTTTGAATGCATTTCTATCCCACCGGTATTTTTTCACTTTTTTATTACCGACCTAGCTGGGGAGGTGTTTGACGGGGTACTCAGGTTGTGAAATGGTGAAAGGATGAGAGTATCCGTAGCATACAATTGACACTTGTATGTAGTACGGGCCCCGGCTGTTTCTTAACGGGACCGTGCCGGTATACATCCTCCTCCTCCTTACGGTTTGCTGGAAGGACTTGGATGAAATCAGAAATCAAAGTCAGCTACCAACACATCCGCTTTGGGACAGGGGTCTATAATCTTCACAATCACTTCGTAGACACTTCCTGTACGCCTCTCGACATCTCACAATTTATCCTGTACAGTTGATCTGCAAGGGCAAATCAAACCTTGGCTCCTGCTCTGGTTGTGGTACGAAGCCTGAGGTGGCGATTCAGTATTACAGTTATATTTGTTTGGTAATTTCGTGAAATATGCATCTTGAGCGGTGGAATTTTTGTGCGCCTGATAGAAGTCGAGAACAGCCATGCACTGGATTTCTGGCATAATATTCTGGTTGCCGTTAACATTCTAACCTGCAAGAAGCTCATCTCTGACCTCTGTGTCATGAATCGTCCGGGTTCTACTTTTTCGCGCGACGCATCCGTATGGATACAGATGTGTCTTGGTGGCACGGGACTCTCATGACGCCACCACGTGACCTTCTCACGGTTGAAACCCGGCCTCGGATTCTAAAGCCGCAGACTCAGAGAGTCTGCGCCACGGAATATAGAAGACGTTAGGGACTAGGAACCCGTACAGACGGACTCTAGTCCCCGGACGCACCAAGGGCTGACACAGGAGAGTACACGGAGTACAGGAGTGGTTGCAAACCCGATTGGGGTTTGAACCACTGGATACGATAACACTTAGGACTAGGAAACCCGAACGTCGGGTCTCCTAGGTCCACCGACGTCACGGAAACCAACACAGAGGAGTCCAGGAGCATCAGCATTAATGCTCCTTAATGCTACGGTGCGGGAACTGATCGCGATTGACCGCGATCGCTTTAATTTATTAGAAGCCTATATAAGCACGGTAGAATCTCCATGTACAGTAGATTCTACCTCATCTAATCTCAGGCTTCTACCTTGGCTTGACATAGGCATTGTCTCCACCCTGGCCCGCTTCCCTCGCACCGTACTACGGGTTGTATCCACACCCCGGGTTGTATACCTGAGTGGATATCACACCCTCTTCGACTCGTTCCGGGTTCCACCTCGCATCCCGACCTACGACATACGGCCTCCTAGGGAGGACGCCGTACGACTGGTCCTACTGCTCGGGGAACACACGAGCTACTAAGCGTCTATCGGGTTTATCCTGGTTGGGGTTCTCGTCGGGTTACTCACTGTTTAGCCGACCCAGGGGCCGTTGCTGACACTCTGAATGATGAAAGAATTAAAACCGGCAAGTAACTCGTGAAGAAAGAGCGTACCATCCGTAAAGTATCCGGTGGATAAGATCTCGATGTTTGACCAAGGCACATGTTGGCCTTTGAGGTAGTGTCCAGCAAGCCTCAGCGTAAACCTTTACACAATCTGTCTCGTTTTATCCGACGTTGCGGAATTGATCCAATGCGGACATGGGAGGTGTGACAGCCAACGCATTTGGTTTCGGCTGCTGATGGGCTCGGAGGCTGAAGGCCTGGCCACAAGTATATCTGGCAACATCAAAACATCAAGACCCTGGTTAGATACCTGCGGCTGCGAATGCTAAATAATTGTCAACACAGCAATGAGATGAAGAAATAGAACTCACCCTTATTATGGCATGGTCCACATTGGTCTGTGTAAGGCAAGCGCTTCCGAGAAACACCTCATGACATGCACTGCAGTTGCACCTGGGAAGCCACATTTTGGTCAAGGATTAAAATATCAACAGAGATCAAGGCACACCTGAGCTTGTGCATATAGCTCGCTCTTTGGGTTCAAAGAATTCCAGAATAATACAGCACTGGCATAACCCAGGAGTTGTTTTCTCTGGGAAGGTCAATCTACAACCTTCATCCTGGTTCTCATTTGCACATTGAGTATTTGAGAGAGGAGTAATCGACAACCCGAAAAGAGCAGTTACACTCATTGTGCAGGTGGCTGAGGAAGTGAAAAAAAAAAAAAAAAGAGCACTGACTTCATACTGGCTCCACTCCTCTTTTCAAGCCATAATCTTTACTAATAGCATGCAGTAAGCATCGTGTTATTCCCGAGTGAGGGGGGCTCCTAGTGGTGGTCATAACATGTACTATGTGCCATGTTACTTCCAAGGCAAGGAATGGGCCGAGTGGCGGTCATGGAATCTTGCATAATGACATCCAAAATCTTTACAAACATTAATAAAGATTTGATTTTCCTTGCAAATCAGATGTTGAGAGGTGTACAGGAGGTGTCTACAAAGTGATTGTGAAGATTCTAAACCCCCTGTCCCAAAGCGGATGTGCTGGCAGCTGACTTTGATTTCTGATTTCATTCGAGTCCTTCCGGCAAACCGTAACTGCTTCAAATGCTTGGACATAACATCTCTTTTCGACCACTTGGTCTTGTCTTGGTCTTGTCTATAGGGCCACCACGGCACAGGTTCTGCACGCGTAAGTCCAAATCCTTTCAAAGTCGCTGTAATGTTTACAGTGCGCATTACATATTATGAACCTCCTTGATACTCCTCCAGTGATGACCCGGCCGCAGCGCATTCGCACTCCCCGCCGCCTCACTCCCCGACTTCTCCGCCTTCATCTCTGCGTCCCACCCTGTGCTCCCTACCCCCGTGTCCGTGAGCAACAACATCATCGTCTTGAACTCCCCCATCGGCCCGGCGATTTTATCTGTGTGCTGCACCTCGGCTTTGAAGATCGGCCCGAGTTCGTTCATCGTCGCGCGGTCGCCCTGAACGCGGAAGGTACGATTTGGGAGTTCGCTGGGAGGCAGCGTGGTCAGGACGTGTGCGACGAATCCTGCAGATAAATACTTGGATAAGGATCCATTCGACTGAGACGCATCGCATGCTTACCTGCAATATCGGCTATCGAGGTAAAAGAAACCGCGGCATCTCCTCTACCGACGAGTGTGATCTTGCGATGGTCCTTGTCAAACCCGATGAGGAAGGGGAGGAACTCGGTGATCATTCCGTTCTGCAGATTCCAGTCATTTTCTCGTACTCATAAATTGCATTTCAGGAACTTACGAAGAACCGGGCATATGGGACTCCGGCGGCTTTGGTATACTCTGTTTATCAATGAGCTGTCAAGCCGTAAGACAAGAATATGTCTTTGTATGCCGGTGCCCGGCAACAGTAAAAGGGGGAGCTCGCTAAATCTGTGCTGCCAGAGGCAGTTAGCAATCATGACCAAACACCGTGCATTTCCACGTGATGCAAAATCGGCGCCCACCTGATCAATTGGGGTCGCAAGCTCCCCCAATAATAATGATGGTAAGAGGCCGGCAAGCGGCGGGGCACAAACAGTGGAAGAGTTCATGGTCACATTTTGTAAATTACAAAGAGTGGTCCAGGAAGACGCCACTCGTCGTCGACCTTCGGTCGACTCCTCGCGGCGGCTCGTAATTCCTCTGACCACAGGCTTTGATACCACGTCAGCTTGATTTCAAATCTCGTCACGCTTTTGACGGCATTCTTGCACATCTAGAGCACAAAAAGTACTAACGTACTGTTTGTGAATGACATACCTATTATCTTGTTTTTCGGGTTTTTGCTGTCACCCTCGGTCGACATCCCAAACTCGGACGGCGCAAACAACTTGACACCAGCGCGCTTCGCCGCATCCACCAAGACGGTCTGTGCACCGACAGCGGCGGTAGTGATAGTCGATATCACAACCTCCACCTGGTGCTGCTCGAAGACCGCCGCGACCGCCGCTGCATCCGTCGTATCGACCGTGGCGACTGTGACACCCGCAGGAAGCGCCTTCGATGCGTCGAGACCCGAACGAGACAGCAGCACCACAGCGACGTTCTGCGCTGCCAGTGCATTTACGATGGGGATCCCCAGCTTGCCGCCGCCGCCGACTGCGAAAGATTTGCATGTGGACATAGCGGTGGTGGTCAAATGTGTTAGAGGGAAGTGGCGAGATTTGTTGAGTGTTGAGGGCGTCGAGACGGATCTTTATACTCATTCACTGCCGCCGTTGCGTCGCGTCTACTCGGCAAATGGATTGCCAAGGCGCGTTGTTTCAAGCCCTGTTTTGCTGGGATCCACGCTTACGTGAAATAGATGACATTGTCGGTTTTCTGACTCAAAGCTTTGACCGAGTCCTATGTGTATGGTACTCGCCGATTTTGCTCATACCTAGTCGTGCGTTTTGCGTGCTTTGCTTGAATTGAGATTGTTCTGAAAGTTGACGGCTTACCCCAGAAATTCCCTTTTTGGGCTTCGGGACGAGAGTTGTCTGCTCATGTTTGCCGTCCGGCATCTTATTTTGCTCTCTGCTCTCTTACCTGCACCGAATACAATCCTTTCGAAAAATGAACACCATCAAGCACAATAACGAAATGCGCTCAGCAAGAATATTCGACGCGGCTTAACAAGCGCACAGTCCGCACTCACAGGGCGTGTCCGCTCGTGATCCGTGCATGATCATCGGCCGCGTATGGCAACAACAACAACGCAGTCAATAGCCAGCTTGATGCGGTACTTACAGACTCCCCGTTCTCTCGTACTCTGGCCGACTGGGAGCGCATCAATATGGGCGGCAAATTTACGCACGCGTACGGCCAAGTGCGCAGCGGCCAAGATCCAAGCGCGTATAAAAGGAGCATTAAAAGCACTAGCAGCAACATTCACCAGAACATCCAACATTCACTAAACCGATTCCCTACTTTGATTGATAATGGACACCAGTCAAATCGAGGCGCTCATCTATCACAACCCCCGCTCTCTCCTGCTTGCCGTCATCGCCGCCTTTGGTGTACCGTGGGCCGTCAAGAATTACCGCAAGTTCCTCGCGCTGGGGAAGAGCGGCCTCACCCCCCTCGGCCCGTTCGGCTGGATCGTTGCACTAACACTCACTGCGTTCGGCCGCGAGACTGTGAGCACGGCGCAGTACGAGACGTCCGGTACGACCAAGGAACGCTGGCTGGAAACCCCTTCTGAGCGGCGCGGCGCACGCCCGCTCACTGGATGGCATTGTGCCCCATCGCCAGACGGACAGAATGCCCTCGGATGAGATGGCCAAAGTACGTTGCGTTTACCCTTTATTTTCAAAGTTGACTGACTGGGCCCTTACAGCGCTTGGAAGCCGTCTTCGAGAAGCACGTCGCCGCGAATCCGCGCCTCGTACAAATCACGCTCTCGCCGCACGAGAAGACCGTCCCGGGGATGATCCTCCACCCAGACGTCCCGTCGCCACACCAGGACGCCGTGCAGGGGTTGCGAGAGATCGCGCACATACACCCCATCGACCATAGCATGCACGTTATCTTGTCGCCTGCGGATAGTAAGGCCGTCGTCGAGCTTGGATGAGCGGAGAGGCACCCGCTGAGCGGCAGAAGCCGCTTCCTCCCGCTTCCGAATAGTTATCTACTGGTGTACGCGCCGAGAGACAAGGAAGAGTTGGAAGTGGTGGAGCGCATCCTTGTCGCGAGTATGTGGTATATGGCTGGGAGTCGTTCCGTTGCATGATGAATCATTCCTCTATACTGCAATGTACGTAGCTCACTTGTATGGGCTACAGTCTCGAATTCGAAACAGGGAAACCCTGAAGGCTGAAACACAAAACTCTTCATTGAATTCACGCAATATGTTGAGCACAAAATATATTCCTGTGGTATGGTTACCATATACACGCACTCGATATCTTTTTCTGAAACCCAATTTAGTACTTGTTCTTTGCTTATAAGTGCGCCTTCTTATCTTCGGCAATAACTGAAGCAGACACTCGTTGGATGGCGTCCGCGCAGAGTGCGGGTTCGACTTGTGGGAACTAGAACCCAGCAACCCGATTTGTCGAATAGAAGTAGAAGTATGAGAATTCAGGCTTACGGCCGTAGACTGTTTCCAAGTCGCCAGGAGAAATCACCGGAAGCATATTCCAACTGTCTATTAGTTTCTCCATCTCAAGGGACTAGCTTGTAGTGTACTCCAGTGGTCTTCTTTCGCTGTGGAAATAAGTAATCGTTGGAGGAAACTTGAAAGAGACAAACAACCTGGCTATCCTCGTCTTCCGCGCAAGGCTCTCCCGGAACCTCTGGAATTGAAGGCCTTGCGTTACTCTAAAGCTCGTCCTAAAGCTCATCGCTTCGAGGCTCGTTGATAACTCCAACCCCCCGCCAAAATTGGTCGGTTCTTATGTCCGGGAACGCTCCTGAGGATCAAACAAGTTGCGGACTGTGCGGCTCGTCACCCCCGGTACATTGCTCGGCGAGCTGGTTCTATTCACCCAGGTAGAGCACGTTCTGCCAGTGGGACCGTATACGGCGTGCGGAAAGGCAACTTTCTGACGTGATTGGGTGTTTTTTCACGCTCGCGTACGTTCGTCAAGCGCATCAGTGGCATCTCTTCCAAGTAACTTCAACTTAACGATGTGCTCTCTTGTGCTCTGCTATCTGATTGTTCGAATCCTCGGCCGCAAGTGGATACTTAAATGGTCCTGCGCTTTTGCTGCAAGAGGAAGCTCTGCGAACCTCAGTTATATTCTGTGTGTCCGTGGCTTGCTCTCAGACTCAGCACGTCGCCGAAACGCAAGTACACTCTTCCCTGCTATATGCACCGCGACCCCAGTCGTCTTCCAGTCGTACTTCGTGCTCGTCAAATGGCCTGCAATTCCGACGCTTAGCCAGTGACACGGCCCCCGATGGACGAGAAAAACGACGACATGGGCAATGGCTTGGTACGTTCTCTTTCGGAAATCCCGGCGATGTGCTCCGCTTGCTCACGCTACATCCTCCCAACTCGTGTTCCTCGCGATTGAGTACAAGCTTATCTTCATCCGCACAGCGCGTTCCTCTCTTTCTTTCTGTATTTTTTTGAATATTGTGCAAGTTTTGCATCCTACGAATCACAGATTGTACACCTCCTTGATGCTGGAGACAAATTCTCTCCCCGTAAAAAAGTCCGATATCCAGTAAAGAAAGACGCCGCCGGATCGGAGGGCGTTGCTTTAGAGAATGTATCTGTGTGTCACCAGATGAAACACCGGGGGAAAAAACAATATCGATTTCACGCATTGGGTCGCGGAAACTTTACAAGAAAGGGCCATAAAGGAAAGCAGCGCATACTCCAAAAGACTAACCTCAATCACTCATGATACAGGCGTTTATGTCTCTCCTGGTCTTTCTTCTGACAATCCCTGAATATAACGGTGAGTTTATGATACGGCGCATCAGTAACAGAAACACTCGCTTGCCACAGTATCGGTCTTTCTTGCATTTGGGGCACCTAAAGCTTGCCTTCGCTCGACAGACGCAACAACATTTGTCTTTCCTTCCGACGTTCTCCAAGTACGACACGGCAAACAAGGGCGACAGTGCAATCCTGGTGCAGTACTTCGCCAGCGGCTGCCAGAGCGGCACATCGTGCATTCGCTGCACGTCCCGCCCTTCGCCACATGCACACAGGGGAATGGCCTCTATTTCAGTCGTGAGTGGGACACGGCCTTCAACGACATATTGGCATGAGTCGCGGTGTGTCCAGGTGCGGCATCGCTCGACGAGAACGGGAAGCAGTTGCTTCCAAGACGCGAGTTCTCCCGGCTCCAAAGGGATGCCTCTCATCTCGGGAATGAGCTTAGACAAACCCTGCTGAATCTTGAAACCACGTTCAAAGCTCAAGGGTAGGACAAAGCCGTCGCAGACCACAGTGTGGGCGGAGAGGTCGAATCGAAGCCGATCGACGAAAAGGACGGTATCCCAGCTATTTGTTGCTTGGTCTCGAAGAGCAAACACCGGCTGAGGGGAAGACCCTTTGGATTGAGTCCCGGACGCATGGATAATGATGGAGATGATGCTGTCCTTAACGAACATGAGTGCGTCCACTTCTTTCTTCTTTTTCGCCCTTGCCTCCCGCTCTGAGAAGGCACCAGCGACGTGAGGATTGAGCCACGTATTAAGCTGACAAGTCTTCAGATTCAAGACAGGCAGACGCTCGAGGTTGACACGGTGGACGCTCCAAGGAACAAGGTCATGAACGGCGATGGGGAATGGGTCCACGTTTATTCCTCCTTGTGCGAGAGACGTACGAAGAGGAACAATTATCTGGATGCAGCTGTGAGTTGTGAGGAACTGCAGAGAGGAGAGAATACGAACCTCGATCCATAGGGATTTTCGGGCTACACGTAACCGGTGTCGCCCCACTGCGACGGGGACTGGAAAATTGACTGCCTGTGTTCTTCCCCCGAGCGCCAGCTGAACGATCCCAGACGAGATCTGCTGCACAACGACAGTTCCAGAGGATTGAAGTGTCGCCTTGGCTTGTTCATCCTCTACATCGATCTTGGCGGAGAAAGATTCCAACAGGTCGCACTCCTCGTTAAAATTCGCACCAATGGGGCTTTGAGATCCAATCTGCCCGGGAGCGGAGGGGACTCTCGGGCTAGTTGAAGGTGCAGAGCGTAGTGGCTGCTCTGGGAGAACCAGGACACTTTTTTTGTCCAAGAGCCTAGCAGAGTGGATCTCTAACCCAAAATCAAGCCTCTTCATATACAACATCGTATTAGTGGGGTTGCTCTTGAAGCCGAAGAAGATGAGAATGTTTCGGGGAGGATCATAGTTGGGACCGTCGCCCGTCAGCAGCGTAGCTGGCATAACGAATGAAATGACAAGGGGTTTTGTGCCACGGAAACCCTTTGGATCTTCTTCGAAGTATACCTTCGGATTCGCGGGCGTTCCAATGGCAGAGACAATCCCGAATGCTGCATGAATCGATGTGAAAATATTTAGCATCGCGGGACTGCGCATGCCCGCTTGAAGGAGAGGTGTGACAGGTAGGCCTTCGGTGAGAATGCGAAGCTTTTCTCTCGGCACCGTCAGAAACACTCGAACCAGAGGAGGGACTTTGGTCCAGGCGCTGAAGGGCTCGACACGAGCCACATATTTCAGTCGATAGAAGTCTATGGTATATACTCCGTGGAAATGAAGGAGGCCAGCTAAGTCTTGACAATTGACGGTGTCCATTTTCATGGAGCTATCGGAACCGTGAATCTCGAAGAACCTATCGAGCACCGCAATCCATTCCTCCCGAGGGACCTGTAACCGATCCCGAATGAACCCCAAGAGCACCACGAAACTCTCTCGATTATAGGGAGAAATACTAGAGTGGGCCATGGCGAAAGGGGGATTAACAGGGTGGCGTAGCCAGAACGTTTGGTTGTCCTCCTCCTCAAAGAGCGCATGGTACAGGTCATAGATGAAGGTACCCAACTGCCGGGGGTCAACCACAGGAGGGTCGCTCCTTAGCGTCTTCCAAGTTGTGGCCCGATGATATTGGTGCAGGACAGCTGCTCCACGAGAGGATTCGTACGCCAGCAGCTCATGGATATCACTCCGAGTCGAATAGCCTGTGATGAGATCAACTGGAGACAGGCGGAAAAGAACACTCATGACCGTCAGGTCAGCGTGAAAGCGCTTAGTAAAGTCCTTGGGCGCATCACCATGGTTTTGGAAGAGGAGGGATTCAAGGTAGAGAACACCGTCCCCAGAGTCCGGCAGGAAAGGTATGGATGTGACGAGAACATTGAGTACGCCAATGTGATCATCCAGATTGGAGGTATCGATCACGTTGAAGATTAGTGGGGCATCCTTGTACTCCTCCTTGTCAAGCGTGATTGTTTCCGTGCACCATTGACATACTGGAATCTTTGTCTGCTCCACGCCGGACTCCTTGTACGCCTGGAGAGCGCGCGCACCAAGGATCACATCAGCGAAGAATACGCGAACAATGCACAGTCCGCGCTCGTGATGGTTGCGGAACGCAGCACACCAATCCTGGAATTGGGCACGGATACCGCTCATAATATCTGAGCGGGACGGCGCGGTGTCGCGATGATTGCCGAAGATGGGTGCTAGATGGAAAGGCATAACGGGGTCGGTGCCATAATGGACGTGACAGCCTATACCTGCTTGAGTGTAGACAAACGTGGGGTTTAGAAGTGTAGCTGCAGAGCGACGTGCTGCAGAAACGAAGGTCGTTCCATATTTCCAAAAGTCGTAGAAGCAGTCGGAGAGCGTCTGCATGGCATACATCATGAGTGGCCCTGCAGATCGGCTGGGGTGCATCATGATCCTGGCCTCAGGTTTGTGATACTCGCTCTGGTATTGTTTAACCCCGGCTTTAAAGTTCGCCACGATTAAATCCAGCTGTGAATTTGGTAACACGTGCATTCTGGCATACTGGGCCCAGTGCCGACGTAATTCGGTCAGAGTATGCCGGCTACTCATTCGAAGTGTGGAGCCATACGAGGACTCCTTCCAGGACTTCAAGGTCATCGAAGCGTCGAGGAGAACGCGGCATTGGGAAGTAAGCAGGGAAAGAGAACCCGTCTCCAAGTACAAGTGGAAGAAGATGTCGAAAATGTTCGCTGGATCCTTTTTGTCGATAACCATGGAGAGTAGCAGGATGTTGCGAGCTGGGAAAAAAAATTGAGGATACGGTGACCAGCCAAATTGACAAGAAACAAACCAAGTACGGCGGGCTCAAAGTCAACACATGTGAAATCAAGTTTGCGGGTTGCTGGGGATCTCTCAGCCAAGTTCGGTCGAATTGCGCTCAAGCGAGTCTCACCAGCATCGTGTTCCGAAAATAGAGTGAATAATACGTTTCGTGGGTCTCCACAGCCCAGAAGTAACAGGCTGATGTCTTTATCGGGGGCTACATCTCGGGCCAGCGACACGGCGGAGGTGTTCCCGATTGCATAGAAGTAGCGTTCCCCGGGCCAATATAGAGGATGAGCCATGATAGAGTGAGGGTGAATTCCGTGGAAGCCTCGTGTTCGTTCAAATCCGGAGTCCTGAGAAAGAAGAAGCTAACAGCTTGGTTCGGCGATTCCAGATTCGGCGACTTTCTGCGGCTCTCTACTTCGTGCACATTACTTGTCGGTGTTCTTCAGCTCCTCGAACAGTTCTTCTCAAGAAAAGGCCGATCCATCGCAATGGGCCCACACAAGGACAGAAAAGGGAAACTTGTTGAGCAGTCAGGAGCCGCTGCAATCGCGATCCTTGAAGCACTGGAGAAATCGTCATCGGTCTTTCCTCCGCTGCAAAGTGTTGTTGGTGGTACTCTGCATATTACGAAACTGGTTCGAGTACGTACCGATTCCCAGCTCACTCACAAGCACTGACGAGTGGCAGAACTTCCGATCAGATAAGAAAAAATGGACGGAGTTCAGCCAATACATCGAGAAAATTGTCGTAGATGTGATTGGAAAACTCCCCGACAACGACGCAGTGAGACAGGATATCAAGGAGAGCATTGAACAGTTATCTGTGTATGTAATCTGATTGGCTGCGACGGGATGTTCCGGACTTATTTGCGGTTTGTTTAGAACGCTGTCGACAATTGGCAAAGAAATCGAGGAAATCCAGAACAAACCTAGGGGTTCCCGCTTCTTCATGTCCGTCACAAGGCCGGACAAGATATCGGACATGAAACAATGTCTTGAAGATTCTATGAAACTCCTCGAGGTACATAGCATGGATGGTTGAATTTTCTGCCACGGTTAACAGCAATTTTGATAGCGGAAAATCAACATGTTTACCCATATGGATGTCGCTACCATTGCTGCGGTTCAAAAGGAGAGCTCTCTACTGCAACGAAATAACCAAGCAGTGACCGGCAAACTTTGTGGGTTTTCAACTCACCTCCGAGTCATATATCAACATTGATTGCTGTGTCTCAACAGTCGACCGCTGCATGGAAATGATTGGTAGGATACTGAGTTTCCATGTATTTTATTCCGCAACCTGATGGATCACGGCAGGGTCCACAATCACCTTTACTGCCTTGCCATACACCTCAAATGCTGGCTGGGACGACACACAAACATGTCTCGCCGGTACCCGACAGGCGGAAATTGCCAAAGTAATGGCCTGGGTGCAAGAAAAAGATCTCTCTGGAACAGAGCAGATTTACTTCCTTGCCGATGTTGTTGGAAGTGGGAAGACTGCCCTTGCTCATAGCATAGCTCAGGAATGTTTCAACTGCAAGCTGCTCACCTCCTCATTTTTCTTTGACTGCAAAGTTGGTCGAACAAACCCTCGAGATTTCATTTCCAACTTGGCGCGCGATCTAGGATCCAGGTTTCCCGAGGTTTCCACATATATCTCACTTGCTCTACGGGCAGATCCCAACTTGGCCTTGTCGCAACCGGTCTCTCAACTTTTCAAGGAGCTGATTTTAGAGCCTGTAATACAGAGCGGCATTCCCGGACCAATTGTGGTGGTCATTGATGCCCTTCACGAAGCGGAGACTCCAGAGGTACAGAATATTCTGCGCACTCAAATCACCAACCTCTCTGGACAATTCCGCGTGTTTATTACATCACGACCAGAGCACAGTATCCTCCGTAGCCTTGGCCCTGCCATTACACCACATGATCTGGCCATTCATGAGTCAGCCAATCGTGCAGATATGAACACATATGTGACACACAAGCTGGAAGAAATTCGCTCAGAGCATCATGAGCTGGGGAACTGGCCAGATCAACAGCTCATAAAGACTCTTCTGGACCGAGCGGAGGGACTCTTCATTTGGATAGCCACAATTTGTGACTACATATCCCACCATATCTATCCAGACAAAATACTCGAAGATCTACTGAAGACCATGCGGGAATCTCAACTGCCACCAGAGAAGAAAATGGACACTCTGTATTCAAACATTATGGCCTCGTGTCAATGGGATGATGCCTATTTTGTGGATGGATATCAACAGGTTGTTGGTATAATGGCTGTTGAGAAGATGCCATTGACTGTGGATGGCCTGCAGAAGCTGCATGACTCCCTGCCTAAATCCATGCTTAGAGTCAAGGCCATTGTGGATAAATTGGCATCACTCATTACCGGCTCAACTAGCTTGAACCGACCTATCCAGATCTTGCATGGCTCCTTCCGTGAATACATAACCCAACGAGCCCCAGAAAATCATCGCATATTTGTCGAACAGCACAATGCACAACTTGCTCTCACATGTCTCCACATATTAAGCACCAAGCTCTCTGCTGAAATCACTGGATTTGGATACCTGAACTCCAGCAAAGGTTCTGGGGTCCCAGAAGTGGGGATTGACTTTACGGAGGAACAATTGTATGCCATTGAGTTCTGGCTTGCCCATATCACGGACTGCAACTTCATTAACCCGCCAATTGGCCTGAAAACGGCACTGGCGGGATTTCTGCATTTGTTTCTTCAGACCTGGATAGAGATCATTGCTTCAAAATCGAAATATCAGTCATTGATACCCCTCCGAAAGCGGCTTCCGGTGGGTTATAGTCCAATTTTGTCACCTTCATCCATTAATATTTGTTTGCGGTTTGGCAGGATGATTTGGTTCCAGAATTAAGCAAATTTAGACTGGGTCCTCCCCTCCGTCGTCTCCTCAAATGTTTGCTGGAGGATGAATCCCGCCTGGGAGAGGTCCTGCTTGTCATGGAGGATCTGAAGGAAATGGGCGAGTCTAACTGGGATACAGACTCGGAGTCGGATGGCGAATCCTCGCTGGAACTTGAGAGCGTCACTGACTCCAGTGATGATGGGTACAGAGATGCTTCCAGCTCCGAGTGAGACACGACACAAAAGGTGAGGGGGACCGAGATGAGGGCAATGACAATGAAGAGAATAAACATGATCCTGGCCTCTGTTGAAGCAGATATTGTGTATCATCTTACCTACTATGTGATGCAATATTTCTCGATGAATGCTTAGAAGAGATACACCCCCGCCCCCTCCGCCGACCAGAAACATCCAGATATCGATTCGGGAAAACGGTGTTGCATTCGTCGGATCGGCTAAAGAGAATGTTGCAGGATGCTAGAATCCAGATTCTCCAGTCCCCGTATTCGAGGTGAGCCCACAAGATTGAGGTCGAGCTGTGTTTCTTTCGGCTGTTGAATTCGCAGAATAACAAGAGAAGAATCTCAATGAAGTCTGAGACGGTGGCCGCGTCCTAAGAAATTGTGCAAGCCAACGGCGAAGAGGATCATCTTGCGGGAAATGAATTGGATGACAGTCTGGGTCGGTGGATAGTTTTTCACAGAGATTCCGAGCAGGACATCGATGTAGAAGAGGCAAAACCATCTCGGCCGATAGAATCTGACTGATGCGATATTTGATGCCATCAAGTTTCTTCCTCAACGCTCACGTTCTCGCCGGCTACTTTGTTCTATGTACCTTCAAGTTTGTGTACTGTGGACTACATCAAAAGCCTGAGTCTCGTTTGGAAACATCTAAAGCAGGCTTTCCATGTACTGGACGACGAACTACGACGAGTCGCCGAATTGAATAGAATGTCTAGTCCCGCCATTTCGAACCACAACCCATCCACAGCGCGGTCCCAAGAGCACTCTTTACTTTGATTGCGCTCGTTCCACCCAACCCCCCTGTATGCCACCCTCGGACTTAGGCCCTTGCTACTGGTGGACGGCCAGCTTCAAGCGCAAGTCGGGAAAGGCACCCGCTTGCTATAACGCCTGCGGCTCAATGTCGCTCCCAGCTCCTTTCAACACTCGTTAACCGCTCTCAGCTACGTACCACAGGCACGCCACGGCCCTCCCGAATCCCTCGTCGCATCAAACATCAGCGCACCAGACCCAGCTCCTCGAGGTCCACCTGTACTTTCTGTGGCACGCCCGTCCCCTCTCCTGTTCTCGAAGATGTCAAGGCCGACGAACCTGCGCGCAAAATAACGACTGGGGACGGCAGTCGCAGTCAAGGTGGACGAGCTGTGCTCTTCTGCGGTTGTACCTCGCGGAACGGCGGAATTCGCGACTCAGACTGAGCTCGAAGAGAAGGAGGTCAGAGTGAGTATGCAGGATCCGACCGCGTTCAAGCATCTGAGGAGTCCATATCCGCGCAAATTCCATTTCCGTCCGAACCCCCTTCCCTCCTCCTCCGCCGGCCGCCGCTACCCGTCTAGGCCGCCGCTCCTGGAATCAAGGGGCCCGTGTGGAAGCGGGGTCCCACGGATATTATGAATGAGCTGAATCTGTTGCTCGCACGCCGCAAGGTCGACGGTAGTATCCACCCGCCTCGACAAGACCTGTCCATCACCACCTCCATCCACCTCCACCACCCGCTCCCCCAGCACGTTCAAGTCCGCTCTCCGTCACGGTTCCCGGCGGCCCGCGCCCAATTAGAAGGAGAATAATAACACTCAAGTCCGAGCCGAAGGCCGTCCTCAGTGGCAGTCCTCACCAAAGGAGACTACAAAGGCCGATGCCAACTCGATGGTCGCCGCCACCCCCAGGACCAGGCGGTCGTCACCCAAGGCCAACGAGAACGAGAATCAGGGGCCCGAACCCAAGGTCGCTGCGCGCAAGACCTGGCCGCGGCCGTCACCGAAGGCAAATAAGATGGCGGACTCGGAGGAGGAAGGAGAGCTCGTGGTGCTGAGGCCGGCGTTGTGGAAAGAAAAACGAAGAAAAATAGAATAATGGCAGTGTACCGTAGTGTACCGTTCTGATTAAAATCGCGACTTAGGTTTCGGACGCGAGTGTGACATGTGACCGTGACCTGCTTTCTCGGCGCTCGCTGCGCGTTTGACTTGTCAATTCTTCTGGCAGCATAGGACACTGTAATCTGGACTTGAATCTGGTTGTACTGGGCTTGAAACATCTTGCACTATGGCGGCAGTACTTCTTCGCGTCTCCCATCGACGTGGACATCAAGCTCTCCGACGAGGAGCAGCGGAAACAGGTCGAGATGAAGAGCGAGAAAGGAAAAGACCGTCTCGTGTCCTGTGTATTACGATGGTGACTCTGTGAGCGGGACGGTGCGTGTGCAGGTCCAGCAGCAAGATTTATTGGGTGTTGATTATTTGGATTCGAATGCGGGTAGGTATCGATACGGGTACGGGACGGGAAGAAGCTGCAGCATGATGGGATAAAGGTCGAGTTTGTGGGGAGTATAGGTGCGTTTTGTATGGACCGAGTGGTCCCAACGTCCGCTAAATCACTAACGTGCACACTTTACTTACTTCCAGAACTATTCTACGACCGCGGACACCACCACGAGTTCCTCTCATTATCACAAGAGCTCGCTGCGCCGGGCGAGATGCGCCAGGCGCAGACGTACGACTTCAACTTCAAGAACGTCGAGAAGCAGTTTGAGAGCTACCAGGGCATAAACGTGAAGCTGCGGTGCATTTCCTTTCCTGCGCCGTGTATTTGAGCCAATTAACACGTACGCAGGTATTTCGTACGGGTGTCGATATCGCGGCGGATGGCGGATGTGGCGAAAGAGCGCGACATCTGGGTACATTCGTTCCGCCTGCCCGCGGACACGAATGCGACGATCAAGATGGAGGTCGGGATAGAGGACTGTTTGCACATCGAGTTTGAGTACAATAAGTCTAAGTGCGTTTGTTTTCCCCGCGTGGAAAGCTCTGCGTGCACTCATGCTGGTGTCTGAACGCGCACAGATACCACCTCAAGGACGTCATCGTGGGCAAGATCTACTTCCTGCTGGTGCGGATTAAAATCAAGCACATGGAGCTGTCGATTATACGGAGGGAGACGACGGGGAGCCCGCCAAATCAGTATAATGAGAGCGAGACGATCACGAAATTTGAGATCATGGACGGCGCGCCGGTGCGGGGTGCGTGCTACTTTCTTTTGGTTTGGTTGCTTCTATTATACGTGCCGTCTTGCTTTTTTCATCGACGCCAAGTCGGCCCTTGCAATACCATCTTTTAACCCCTCCCCTCGTTTCACCCCCGCCGACGCTGACGCTGACACCCCACTCCCACCCCAGGCGAAACCATCCCCATCCGCCTCTTCCTCGGCGGCTTCGACCTCACGCCGACGTTCCGCGACATCAACAAGAAGTTCAGCACGCGGTACTACCTCAACCTCGTGCTCATCGATGAGGAGAACCGGCGGTATTTCAAGCAGCAGGAGATCACGATTGTCAGGATACCAGAGGTATGTCTGTCGCCCCTCTCAACTCTTAATATTATGTCCATGTCTCATTTCGCTGCGTCTACAGAATTGATCGGGTTTCTGTTTCGCCCTACTTCTTTGCTTGTATTGTACGCGGACTTTCTTTATAAATTAATTGATTTCATGATTCTTGAGGACTGCGTGGTTTGGTTAACACTCTCGAAAAGAGGGTCCTGGAAAAGGTCGTCCGGAAAAGAGGCTTTTTGGGGACCGATAAGCGTGATTTTTTGCGTACACCTTTTCACGAACCACTGTCGGCATAATTTATTCTGAGTCTGCAACTCCCTCCGCAAGAGTTCACTTGAGTTCGAAACAACGTTTGAACTGAGACCGAACGCTCCATGGAGCTATACCCCACACTGCACATATTTGATCGGCCGGACCCTCTTGCTCTCTGCTAACGCTAACCACAATGGCTGCTGCTCGTCTCGCCACCCGTCAATCGGGCCTCTTGCGCGGTGCACTGACCCTGCGTCGCTCAGGAGTGACCGCCGCCTCCAGGCTCATGAGCACCGCTCCGAGCCCAAAAACGCTGCCGTCCTTTTCGATGCAGGGAAAAGTGAGGCCTGCCCCGCCCCCATTCCCCCGCGAAAATTGATCCAAGTGCAGGTATGTATGGTGACGGGTGCCGCGCGCGGGCTGGGCTACGAGTTCTGCCGCGCCTTCGTCTCATCGTGTGTTGTTTCGCGAGAACGCGTCCGTTGCATTACTGATTCGATGGTGGCTTGTATGTAGCGGGTGCACGTCGCTGGCTGTGGTGGACCTGAAGGACGAGGAGGCCAAATCTGCTGCTGCAGAGCTCAAGACCTTTGCGCAAGCAAGTGCGCGCCTCATTTATTGTGTTGTTATCTGGCGCTCAAGATACACCGTGCAGCCAACAGCGACGCGGCGGACGCGATAAACATCATCGGCATCGAATGCGACGTCTCGTCGGAGCGCGCGGTGCAGAAGGCATACGCGGAGATTATGGATACCTTTGGGCGGATCGACTCGGTCGTCGCGTCGGCTGGTCAGTACCCACCCTTTTCAAAAAATATTGTGCGTCGACTGACAGTCGTGTCGTGCAGGTATCGTCGAGAACTACTCGGCTTTCGAGTACGCGTTTTGTCCCCAATTGCATCGTGAAGGCGCTAATTCAACCGCGTTTCCAGCTATCCGTTCGACCGGATAAAAAAGCTGTACGATATCAACGTCCATGGAGCGTTCTTCACGGCGCGAGAGGCCGCGCGCAACATGATTCCGCAGGGCGGGCGGGTCCATCGTGCTCGTCGCTAGCATGAGCGCCAACGTGCGCTTTCAACGCGTTTCTCGTCAAATTCTTGCTCACGCCTTTGCAGATCGTCAACATCCCGCAGCCTCAAACGCCATACAACGCTTCGAAAGCCGGTACGTGAAGTTTCTCTCCGTGGGACGGCGACCTTATCTTCGCGATCTGTAATACCCACTTCGAGTCCGACGCGCTCATATTCAAATTCCAGCCGTAAAACACATGGCGTCCAGTCTCGCGGTCGAGTGGGCGAAGAAGGGCGTGCGAGTGAACGTCCTCAGCCCCGGGTACATGTTGACCAAGCTCACCCGCACGATTCTCGCGCACGACACGGAGCTCAAGGTCTGCCGTTCTGCCTATTCTTATATTGCGCGCCGCAGACTCAACGCTTTGCTCGCGCTCGCAGAAAACGTGGGAGAGTCTGACGCCGATGGGGAAGGTACGTCCTGCTCTTACTCTTCTTTATTGCAGATCATCTCGCAGCTGACCGCGCCGTCCGTTCCTTCCTTAGATGGGCGAGCCGGAAGACTTGGCGGTACGTTCCATGCATCGTGTGCGCGCGATAAAGATTCGATTCTGACGATACGCAGGGCGCGATTGTGTTCCTTTCCAGCGACGCATCGAGCTTCATGACGGGGTCGGAGATACGGGTCGACGGCGGGTACTGCATTATCTAAACGCTGGCGAGTCGGAGAATCAGGGTGTATTTGGTATGGTACAATATGGGATGGATCAAATGCTGCTACTAGGTGGACTCAGGTGCGCAGCGAGCCCGGTGGTCGACCGCGCCGCTTTCGAAAGGTAGCTGGCTCCAATCGACACAAGTCATACTTTGCAGGTTCCCATCTTCGACTGGTGAGTACCCAAAAGCCTGCGCACTCGGGCTATGTCCTTGTTTGCCCTTTGCCCTCTTCCCCGCTTCTATCCTTGCGTCGGGCCGCACGCGCCCTGGTATCAGGACTCGTGCGGAGCGACAGTCTTGAGCTCCGGGGACTTTTCCTTCGTCGGGGGTTCACAATGCGAGGTCGAAAACAGAAACAGAGTCGCGCGGCCTAGCACAGCGTCGGCCATGTCGTTTCGGCGTCGGAGTCAAGCTGCCACGAGTGTTTCGTGGACCCAATGTCCGTGGTTTCGTCGTAGACCGGCGGAAGGAAGATGGTCCAGGTGAAACGGTCGCCCACTGAGCGGACCATCCTGACACCGAGCTCAGACTTGCCGCTCGCAGATGGGGATCGAATTATCGTCCACCCGCGGTCGGCGTACTTCTGTCTGGCATCCTCTTTCAGCTCTCGCCCTGTGAAATCGTCTTCCCATGCACCCACAGGATCCACTGCCAAAGTCTCTTTGGTAACAAACTGTGGACCACGGATACAGGGAAAACGCAGCGTCGTGAGTGATAATGTTCATAACGCAGGCTGCCGACGTATCAGAACTTGTCCCGCATAAGATGAACGAACATACTAGAATGGAAGTGCAGAATAACTTCGATCGGTGTTGTTTTCACAATAATGAGCTGGATTTTCGTGCCATCTTTGTAGAAGTTAAGCACGTTGGCAATGCCTTTTCCGGGGTAGCCTGGGGGACTGTCCTTGACAGATTCACAGAGCTGAAGGGATACATTTCTGTCCTGGAAATCGCGAGGACTAAATGTGTATCCATTTTCTAGAATAAAAACCACGGCAATGGCGGCCGATGCACGAGTAACATAGATGTCCAAGTCGGTATTGGGCCATGTCAAGCGATTAAAAAATTGAAGGGCCGTGGACCCAGAGATAATGGCGCCTGTGTAACCTTGCATCCGCCGGAAGTCATCCACCGAGGTGGCGTCGCCGAAAAATCGAGACAGAAGACGAGGGACATTAAAGCAGATTGCTTTAACGAGAGTGTAGGTGCAGCGACATGTCTGCATTAATCGAACAAGATCGCGAGCTGGAATCTGAGAAAATAACACGTCGTGTGGACCCGTCTCTAATTCGCTGGTGGAAGATCGATTGGCGCGAGCGCGAGGTCAAAGCCAACTTGAAACTTACAAAAACCGCAACGCAGGAGACCTTTCTATAATACCATGCGAATGAGCTGCGTAGTAGGAAGGGTACGCCGATTTCACTCACCGTTATCCATCCAGCTATAGGGAGTGAAGACAAGACGATTATCGGCTTCACATCGATTGATTGATGAGCTCGCTGGGGATCCACGCAATAAATTTATATATCCAGGCGCGAGAGCCAATCCTAAGGCACAGTAGAAAGAGATACAGAGAGTCATAGTAGTAGTAGTAGAGGGTATCTAAGCAATGCGAGCGGTAACCTGTAACAAGTAAAGTATGTTTGACTGGACCGTGACCAGCAGCACGAATAAGGTTACTGAATGAGTGTGGCATGCGCCTCAGAGGCGGAAGACGTGAGCAAGGCAAGGAGCGTGAATGATGTGGACGAAAGAGTGTAGGAAAATGCGAAAAAGGGAAAGGCGGAGGGAGAGGCTATAGGCAGGCAAACTTCGACTTCCGCTTTTGTAGTTCGTCCATCCGAACTTCGAGCTGTTGTCGTGCGCGTTCCTTTGCTTTTCGCTCCTCGTCTAGCCGCTGCTCGAGAGACTGCTTCTCCTGGACGACGGAATTCCGAGCGGATACGACTTCACGTTTGGTTTCCTCTAATTCGACCCGCAGACCCTCGATCTTGACGTTCAGCGAGTCTCGTTCTCGTGCCAGCTCGGTGGCGTGCATGCGTGCTTTGCGGACTAAAGGAAGAAGAAAAAATAATTAGCATCCGAACAGAAACCTTCCCAAACGACTCACGATTCTTCTCCGAGTCACCGAGCGACGTCTCGAGCGTGCTCACCAGGTCCATGTGCGTTTGGAGATCGCTTTCACAGTGCGTCAACTGTTTATTGAGCGTTTTGATCATCACCTCCTGCTCGTCAATCTGTTTCGCCTGTTGCTCAAGGCGTGCAGTAGTCTTCGGGTCGGTTATTACAGAACCGTTGACCGAATGGCCCACAGATGTCATAGGCGATTCGGGTTGGGAGTCCCGAGACGACGAAGAAGCGAGCCCTGACGAGTTGTGGGACGGCGTGCTCACGGTAGCATCTCCGTTCGCACGAGGGGCTGGCGGTGGAGGCACGGATGGTGGAGGTGTGGGCGGAGGGAACTTCATGGCAGGTAAACCCGCCCGAGGATACGACAAATTCCGGTCAGGTACAGGTCGTCCATTGGGCGGCGACGAGCTGCGTGCGAGGACCTGCGCTTGAAGCTCGCGAAGAAGGGAATCGGAGCGGTTCTTCTCCGTTTGCAGGGTGTCCTTCTCGTCCTTGACGCGTTGCAAGTTCTCCTGCATATCCGCCAAGACGGACCGGTGCCGCTCGAGTTCGCCAACAAGAGACTCCCGCTTGGAGGCCTCTTGTATCAGCTTCGACTGTTCACCATGAGTCCGCTCAAGCTCTGCCCGAAGCTTCGCGACCTCAGCTTCGAAGCTGTCCCGCTCAGACCCGGCGGTTGAATGTGCAGACCGAGTCTTGTCAAGGTCGCCACGAAGCCGAGCAATCTCGGCCTCGAAGTCGTCCCGCTCAGCACCGACGGATGAATGGGCCTCGCGAGTCTCCTCAAGCTCTTCCCGGAGTTGCGCAAGCTGAGACTCGAGCTCCTCTCGCTGTGACCCAGCAGCAAAGTGCTCACCGCGAGTCTTATCAAGCTCTACCCGAAGTTTCGTAAGCTCAGCTTCGAAACCGTCTCGCTCGGCTCCAACAGTGGAAAGTTGCTCCTCCATTCTCTGGATAAGCACAGTCTTCTCACCGACGGTCTGCTCGTGCGCTTGCCGAGTCTGCTCGCGGACCAGTGTGAACTCGTTTGTGGCGGCTTTGTGCGACTCGAGTTCATCGGCGAGTAAGTCGCGATCCTTGTGAAGAGTCTCGAGCTCCTTGGCGTGCTGGAGTTTCAGATCCTCCAGTGTGGCAGTGAGGCTAGCACGCTCCTCCGCCAGAGACTTCTCGTGACGCGCCTTGGTAGCCTCCATCGACTCGCGATGCTGCGCGAGCAGGTCGACCAACGAGTTGTTCACCTCGGCGATCGTCTCCTGATGTTGCGATTTGAGAAGCATGGTCTCCTCCATGTGGTTCTTCACGAGAGTGTCATTCTCCTCCGCCGCCTTGGCGAGCGCAGCTTGGATCGCAGCGTCATGCTCGACTTTCAACTTGGCCAGCTCTTCGGTGTGCCCCTTCTCTATGTCGCCCAGAAGAACGGCTTGTGCTTCCTGCTGGTTCTGGATAGTCTTGCCCAACTCTGCGCGCGCCTTGACCGCAGCAGCGCTCCCCTCCTCCTTAAGCGCCGTCAACGCGGTGTTCAGCCGCTCGCTCTCAACACGCCATTCCTCCTTCAGTTTCGCGAGTAAGCCCTCATGCGAAGACCGGAGCTTGTTCATCTCGAGCGCAAAGTCCTCGTCCTTGGTGGTCAGCGCCCTCGCGTGCTCTGTCTTGAGGTCCTTCAACTCCTCCGCGAACGACGCCTCCTTGCGCGCCACGGCGCCTGCATGAGCATCTTGAAGCTCCTGCAGTGCCACGTCCTTCGACGATTGCGACTCGGAGAGCGAGCCCTCCCTCGTAATCTCCGCCATCCGCATCTCCGCCGCGTGCTCCTCGCGCAGCCGCTCGAGCGCTGCTGCCGTCTCGCTCGCATGTGTATTCAGCGCTGCAGCATGGTCGGCTCGGAGATTTGTCACCAAGTTGTAGTAGTCCTCCTCGGTGGTCTGAAGCGCCGCTGAAGCTTGCGCCTCATTCTGCTTGAGGGTCTCCGCATGCTCTGCAGCGAGCTTCGCAAGCGTGCTCTCGTGCTGCTGCTGGGCCTGCGCGGAGGCGTCGTTGGCTTCGAGTGTGCGTTGTTGGTGCTCCGCAGCAAGCTTCGCAAGGGCGCTCTCGTGCTGTTGCTGGATCCGGGAGGTCGCTTCAGTAGCTTCGAGCGTGCGCTGCTGAAGCTCCTTCTCGTGCTGCTCCCTGGCGTTCTTGGATTCAAGCTCGCGCTGCTGGAGTTCCGCAGCGAGCTTCGCCAGAGCGGCCTCGTGCTCTTGCTGGGACTGTGAGCCGCCCTCAATGGCTTGTAGCGCGCGCTCCTGGAGCTCCTTCTCGTGCCGCTCTTTGGTTTCCTCGTGCGCCTGCAATGCCTCGTCCAGCTGAACTTGCAGCGCTTCGAGCTCGAGTGCATGTTCCGCGACAGTCCGCTCGAGCGAATCCACGAGCGAGTTCTCGCGTTCCTTGGCCTCCTCGAGCGCGACGAGGACATCGCTGTGTTTGCGCTGAAGAGACTCGATTTCCATCGACATATTGGCGGCCTGGAAACGAAGTAAGATACCACAAATAGCGCGGCTGTCCCGAATACTGTACTAACCTGGTCCCGAGAAAGCGCCGTCAAATCATCATGCTGCCGGCGCACCTGTGAGAGCTGGCTATTGAGGTCCTCGACAATCTCGCGGTGGTTGCTCTCCTTCTGCGCCATGGACCTGGTTGGCAAGAAAATATTAGTCTTCTCAGAAGCGCTCGGAATCGAACCACCCACAGCATAAGCTCATTCAGCCTCTCCAGACTCTCGTCCGGGTCGGAGAACACCGACGACCCGCCATTGATGTCGCTCTCCGAATCCGTTACGCTGTGACTTTGCTTATGCGGCGGCTCGTGGCTCATGCTCCTCCGGATATTGTCAAACTGGCTGATGGTCTTAGGGCTCAGATTCGGATTCGCCTGTCCATCGACGCCCGCCGTCGTCTGCGGTGTAATCGGGTCCACGGACTTGGCCTTGGGCGGGGGGGACGGCGCCGCGTGGTCGACACCATTGACACCATTGGACAGCGGGGGCAACGGCCGCCTTGCTCTCCTTGAGCGAGCCTTCAAGGGCGGCGATCTCCGTCTCCCGCTCCTTCAACACCTCCTGCAGCCGCATGATCTCCTTCTCCAGACTGTGCACGCTGCGCTCATTGGGGTGTATGGGTGAGGGAGCGCTGTTGGGTAGCGAGATCGAGAGGTTGGGGCGGTGCGGAGACAAGAATGGCGATGAGTGCGAGGTTGAGGGGGAGTGCGAACCGTTACTGGTCGAAAAGGAAGTTTTGCGCGAGTGCACCGAGAATAGCTCCTGTGATAGCGATTGCGATTGTGAAAGCGACCTTTGCCTGTTTGAACAACCATCGTCAGCGCGTTGAACGGATACCAAAGAAGATCACAGGAAAAAAAATTCAGCTGCGATCACAAGTTTCGAGCGCAAATGCGCAAGACAGTGCAGTAGCAGCCCGTTTCATGCGAGGCAAGGACAAAAAAGAGTTGACACATACCTCCCATGGAGCGATTCGGCAGAGGCCGCTTGCCGGAAAAAAAGCCGCCTCCCAGCGGAGTTGTACTGCGGTTCACCACTCGAGCTCTCCCTCGACCGCCCCCCGCCCGTCATCCGCCGTCTAAACGGTGGCGTGTCAATCAACGGCTTCTCCACCGGCGTCTCCAGCGTCGGGCTCTCGCTCCGCACGTTGTTCGACTCGCCGGCTAGCTTCGCCTCCTGGATCTGCCCAGCAAGGTCGGAGATCTCGCGCAGCGCGTCGCGGTATTTGGAGGTGACGGAGGAGAGGTCCGCAAGCGTCGCGGTGTGCGTTTGCTGGAGGGCCACAAGCTGCTGCTGCGCATCATGGTCCGGATGCCGATCCGCCGCGTCGGGCACAACCGCCACGGTCGCCAGCGGTGTCTCCACATCGCTCCCGCTCCCGGACCCATTCGCCGCAATGTCGAGCTGCAGGCTCTTCCGCGCCTCTGCGACCTCGCCTACCACTGCGCCCAGCCGCGCGCGCGCGTCCCCCGCATCCTTCTTCTTCCGCTCCCACTCCTGCATGCGCTCCTCGAGCTCACGCACCTTGCGCTCGCGCTCCTCGAGGTCCGACCGCCAGTTGTCGCCGTCGCTCCGCAGCGTCTCGAGCCGGCTCTGCAGGAGCGTGACCTCCCCGCGGCGGCGCTCGCACTCGGCCTCGAGCGCCTCGACGGTCTGCTGGAGCGCGAGGACGGACTCGTCTGTGCGCGCGAGCCGCGCCTCGAGATCCGCGATGTACTTTGCGCTGTGGGACTCGGACTCGCGGAAGCGCGTCACCTCGCGCTTGAGGTCCGTCATCGACTCGGACGAGGTAATCGACGACTCGTCGTACGTCTTCATCTTCTCCTCCAGGTCGCGTACGTACGCCTAATTGTTCCCGGGACGAGAAGTAGCATGAATGACACGTCACCTAGAATATTTGAAGGAACCCGCACCTCTGTACTCGCCTCCCTCTCCGTGAGCTTGGCCACCCGCGAGCGCAGCTCCTCGACGTAGAGCTCCGTCGCCGCGTGCCGCTCCGTTATCACCGCCAGCTCGTCCTCCTTCTCCTCGACCATCTCGTTCGTGTGCCGCAGCGCCACGCGATTCAGATTCAGCTCCGCTTCCATTGCCGCAATTGTCTTCTCGTACTCCTCGATCACCGGCCCCACGATCTCCTCGTACTTGCCCGTCCCCCCCACCGCGCCGCCGCCCGACCGTGTCCGTTCGCCTAGGTCCCGGCGGAGGCGGGTGAGCTCCTCGGTCCGCTCGACAAACTTCTCGCGCAGGTCCTCGTAGTTGTTCTGCAGCTCCGTCAGCTGCCCCAGCACCTTCTTTCCCGCGCCCTCCAACGGCGCCTGCTCCGCGGCCGCACCTCCCGCCCCCGGCACCGCGCCCCCTTCCTTCAGCCCTTTGAGCTCCACCCGCAGCCTTCGCACCGTCCCCTGCAGCCATTCGACGTCCTCCCACCCCTCCTCCCGCGCATTCACCACGGCGCTGTTCTTGATGTTCCGCGCGCGGTTCGCGTACTTGAGTGTGTTGACCGTCTCGCCGACGTTCCACTCCGCGGGGCTCACGCACGCGATCATGAGCGTGTGCGCGTTGCCGCCCAGCGAGTCCTGCAGCAGCCGCGTGAGCTTCGAGTCGCGGTACGGCACGTGCGACATGTGCGCCTTTGCGCGCGACGGGTCGCCCAGTGCGGAGATGACGTTTCCCAGCGCGAGGAGCCCCGAGTTGATCGAGATGCCCTCCTTGACGCGCTCGCCCGCCGCCGCCGTGCGTTTTAACTACGAACTAAGTGAGATTCACATCTAAATAATGAAAAAAGCCACAAACCCGCTCGCTGCCCGCCAAATCGACAAAGTGGAACTTGGAGACGATCGTGACCCACTCACCGCCGTCCTCGTCCACGCTGCTCCGGCTGTCGTTCGTGTGCCCGAGCGCGCTGCTGGGCCGCAGGCCGCCGCCCCTGCCCATGGCCGCGGCGAAACTGGGTGTGGCGGGGCGGGTGCCGGTGGGAGAGGCCACACGGGAGCTACCGGGGCCCGCACCGTAAACGGAACCGGGGCGAGCGAGGCGGGAGGGGGAGCGGCCGTTTGCGGGGAGGGGGGACGGGGAACGCGGTGGGGGACCGGAACCGACGAATTTGCGCTGGGTGAGGGTGAGGGAGAAGATGGCGTGGGAGCGCGAGGACTGGGCGTTCATGTCGGTCTCGTTGGTGCGGCGGATAGAGGAGCCCTTGCGGAGGAGGCTGGGGGTGCATTAGTACGCGATTCGAATAAACAGTCGGGAACGCGCACGTCATGACTTCGTTGGGATTTTTTACTGTGACCTCACGCAGACCGCCCCATATTATGTGTCCCTCTTTGTCCTCACGAATCTGCACCTCGCGACGAGCCCCGCCGGTGTCGTCGGTCAGCAAGTCAATAAGGTCCTCGTTGTATATTTCGATGTAGCTGCTCTTTATCTGGTACGTCCAGGCGCCCTGGCGGTCCTCCCTGAGCTGCTTTGCGGAGTGAAAGATGGTCGACACGGCGCGGGGGATGATGCCCATGCCGTTGTTTGGGTCTGACGGGTCTGCGTCGAGGTCGACGCCAGTCATGGTGTGGGTCTTGCCGGAGGAGGTCTGGCCGTATGCAAGGATAGTACAGTTGAAGCCCTCGACGAAGCGAGAAATGAGAGGCAGCGCATTGGCGGTGAACATCTCATGCTGGGTGGCGGGTGGTCCGTGTACACGGTCAAAGGAGAAGACCTGTTTTTTTGCAGCGGCAGCAGCAGAGGCAGCAGAAGCCGGGGGAGCTGCCCCGCCAGTCGGAGGACCAGTAGCATTGTCGACCGAGACCTGGTTTGAGGAAGTAGCATGGATTACGGAGCGCTGGAAACGAGCGGGGATGGAGGACGAGTCCTGGTTCGTTGGTGGTCGAATCCGGAGGGCTGGAATAAAACATTAGAATTAATATAAGTATGTGGAATATACGTGCCGACTTGGACCGAGGTCGTCGCAGCGGACGCCGACGACGAGGGTGCCATGGCCGCAGGGAACGATGAGCAACTAAGTCACACGATGTCACATTCCGCTATATTGCTCTTGACAACCACAATCACTCGCTCCAACCAACGGATATTCAATGTCTCTTGCAGCTCCAATGGCCCGGGTCTATTTCTTTCTCGCAGCTCTGTTCCTTGCTCTTCCTTGCTCGCAGAATATTACTGGGGCCCCCTGTCCAGCAGCTCTCTTACCAATAATCACCATATGACCAACCACAAAGATCCCATCCACAGCTCATGATTCCGGCAGCCGAGTGGAGGTCTGCGGTCCGTCCTACCTGTAATCATTGCAAGCACGACCTCGGAACCGGTGGCTTCTATTGGCCATGTCGTGTAATCGCCGTAAAGTCCAATCGAATGACGCACATAAACCGGAGGATTCAGACCTGCTTCACCTGGAAATTATTACTTGCTTTCTACTCGGTTCGGCTGCCTCCCTCAATGGCCACTTAACTATACTGCAAGCACGACGGATAGCGCCCTCTCTCTGGCATTTCTCTCATCCGACGCTCACCAGGTTCAACGCGACGACCTCGGAACCGGTGGCTTCCATTGGCCTTGTCTTATGTACTCGCCGTAAAGTCGAATCGAATAACGCGCATAAACCGGAGGATTCACTCCTGCTCCAGCTAGCCTGCCTCACCTGGAAATCACTGCTTGCTTTCTACCTACTCGGTTCGGCTATGGCCACTTTAATTATTCGGCCAGCTATTCCAGACTCTCCGCGGTCCTGCCCTGCCCAGGCCGGCTGCCATTCGTACCTGTGCTCAATTACCTGTCAATCATCCCGGGCCCGACTCGCACCCGTATGGTATCATTCATTCTCGAAATCGTACCTCCACCGCCACAAAGGTCAATCCAATTTACATTTTAGGCGTCACCAAGCGCGAACTCCCTTCCAGACGCCTCGCGAACCGGATTCTCCCGGGACCCCTATCCACAGCTCGGCCCTGCTTATGTTTCGCACTACACGGCTTCACTTCTTCAGATTCAGATTCAGACTGAACCGGATAAAACCCGGCTGGATAGATGCATTTTTCAACTTGGCCTCGCTGAATCCGCGCTATGTATAATTCTACGGCAGGCACAATTGCTTCCACGATTCCGTTCCGTTCAGCGTGTCAACCATCTTAACGGGACCGCGCCGGAATTCGACCGAAGTTATGGGTACATCGTGTTCTAAGGGCACTTTGGAGTTGGACGTGGATAGTCACCCATTTTTTGGCTACATATCTGTCCTCAGTAAACTGGCTGTTCCAATTGTGGGACTGTGCCAGTATAATTGATCCTCCTCCTCCTCCACACTTCCTTCCTTCTTGTATTTCGAGTTGAATTCGAATTCGAGCTGACTGCATCACAGGTTACAGCCGAACATGATAAGATCCTGTACTTGAAAACACGAAGTCACGGGAAATTGACAGAAAATCACGGGGTACCACGTGAGACCACGTGAAGTCACATGAATTTCCCGTGCTCTCGGTGATGCTTCCGTTTTTAGAACCGGTGATCGTGCCGTCAGCGGAGGATGCGGCCCGTGCCCTCCGTTTTCGGTTGGACTGAACATGCGCGCACCTCGGGGCAAGCCATGAGGCTCTTTCTGTCTTTCTCTCCTTTTCCCCTCATCTCTAAGGTAAAGCCAAGCCCTCTTCTATCTTACTTTCTCATACATTATTTTTTTAAATTTAAGGGCTTGCTCATGCTGTTTACTTCTATCATCAGTCTTCAATTGATTAGACTGCTACCAGGTGTGTAATATTGTGATTTATCAGGAGATGGAATAAATGACACAAATTTCAGTGCTCTCTATGTGAGCTAACTTCTGATTTTACTGTCCCACTCTCTCTTATCTGTTAAAAGTCTCTTCACCATTTCTGTAATGTGAGCATTTCTGATCAACTGCCCCACTTGCAATGGATCTCGAGGGATTCTCACCAGAATGTCCAATAGGGTTATTGAGATTCGCCTAATTGGAGGGGAGCATAATGGCAAAACAGCCTTCATACCACGAATCTCAATTACCCCTTCTGCTGAACAAATTGCATTTGAAATGAAGCGCCGCCAATTTCCAGTTCACCTTGCTTTCTGTATGACCATAAACAAGGCACAAGGACAATCTGTGGATCATGTTGGCCTTAACCTTCATACCGATGTCTTTGCACATGGACAGCTCTATGTTGCACTTTCTCGATGCACTTCCGGTCAGCGAATTAAAGCACTTTTCAAGACTGATGTCAGTACTGTGACCAAGAACATTGTGTATCCGGAAGTATTATTGGACTGAGAGTATGTCTCTGAATCTTACTTCTTGAAAGTGAAATAACACTGCATTGACAGATTAGTTGTATTTTCATTTAAATTATGTCCTTAGATAAATTAATCAACTGTGATTCCGTGCCGAAGCACATTCGTACTGATGTCTTTGCACACGGACAGCTCTATGTTGCACTTTCTCGATGCACTTCCAGTCAGCAAATTAAAGCACTTTTCAAGACTGATGTCAGTACTGTGACCAAGAACATTGTGTATATTATTGGACTGAGGGTATGTCTCTGAATCTTACTTCTTGAAAGTGAAATAACACTGCATTGTCAGATTAGTTGTATTTTCATTTAAATATTATGTCCTTAGATAAATTAACCAACTGTGATTCCGTGCCGAAGGCACGGGTACTAATCTTGTTCAGGATAATATATTGTCAGCTAGATCATGACTCAGTAGGCAGGTGACGTCTGCGACTGGTCGGAGGCTACGGTGGGGCTTGCGATGGGAAGCGAAGCCAGGTTCTTTGATGCTTATTCAGTATGTATGCATAGTTTCCTTTCTCCGTAAGTATGTATTTCAACCACCTCATCATTTGAGCGAGTCCTGTTTCGCGAGCTGGATCTCTCCGGACGGCTACCAGTCGAAGCGATTACAGGCGACGTCGACACCACATATGAACATTGAATACTTACCCCACATCGTGATAATCAACTCAACTTATTTTCCTTTCTCCGTATGTATGTAGTTCAACCACCCCGTCATGTTTCGTCGAGTCCTGCTTCTCGAGCTAGATCTTTCCGCTTTCTGGACGGCGGATTCCAAGTCGAAGTCGACACTGTATTGCACGGCATGGCACTTTTAAAAATCCAGCGAGCCATTTGAACCTAAATTTCTGATACTGCGGCCGACGTACTGAAATAAATGCGGCCTGCGTCTGAATCTGAATCGTGATAGGTGCCCATATAATCAATCTCGACCCGATCCAACGAATCTCTAGACCCACCCACCTAATTTCCAAGTCGAAGTCGACACCACACACACCGTCGGTGATAATCAACTTGGACTGTATTGCACGGCATGGCACTCGTAAAAAATTTCCAGCGAGCCGTCTGAACCTAACTTGGCTCGCAACTGATACTGCGGCCGTCGTACTGAAATAAATGCCGCCTGTGTCGTGATAGGTGCCCGTACATTGTCAGGGTATGTAAGCTTATAATTAATCCAAGACATTTCTAGATCTACCCACCCAATTCCCCCCGCCTCTCCAATTCCGCTGCCAGTGTCCTAACCACTAACAACTTGAATAATTGGACGTACTGTATCTATCACGAAACCGCTGCGACATGGACTGTCATGGCCACATACCGCATGTATGTGGCGGTATAGTATATACGGTCTACCTCCACCGTGCTTCAGCGCCACAAAGCTGATTTAATTTACCTACCTTTTAAGCATTTCGGCCCAGGCCTTCTTCACCTCACCTTCGCGAAGGCGCCTCCTGCACCTTCGCGAAGTCCGGCAACAATGAGGACCGGAATCCGAATTTCCCTCGATTCCGAAAGCTTCGGTCAGTGCTGCAACACTGACCACTGCGCGTTCATCCATTAAAAACAGCAAGCCTCGATTCTAAGAACACAACAGGATGTTTATTACATCCGAAAAAGGCAACTGAAATGCCTGATCGGGAGGGTACATTGCGGCTATTACAACGTGCCAAGGAATACAGGCTGAGGATATCCACCAATAATTACTTATCATGCTGAGTGACTCCCACCCACAAGCGCAGCAATCTTCTCCGACCGCGGCACCAGGCGGTATCCAAATGGTTTCGGGCGACTGTGGCATGCACCGTATCAGCCTTGCCCTAAGCGCACAAACGAATGACGCGTACCTAAATAGCCCAGGCGTATACGCCACCTCGGGCGTCACCTCCTTGCCCGACTCATCGAGCGGTTTGAGGACCTTGTACGACGCAATAACCGAGACGGCGACGATCCATACGGTGTCCGTTGCGAGGAAGCGGCCGGGGCAGATCCTAATACACGGTGATCAGGACGCAGGGAAAGAGACGGTATTGTTGTCGTCAATCTGACCTGCGACCAAACCCATACGCCAGTTCCGGGAGCGGGTTGAGCCCGTCCACCCGCTGAGCCTCGCTGAACCGGTCGGGATTGAACGCCGACGGGTCGGGATATCGCTAAATAAACCACGACGACGACGCGTAAATGAACCGCTGCGCGGGGGCTAATGAGTGAGTGGTGCGCACCGACGGGTCGTGCAGCATGTTCCAGATGTTCGCGAGGACCGTCGTGCCTTTCGGCAGGCGCCATCCACGGTACACGTCGTCCTCTGTCAGGTAGTGCGCGAGCGCGACGTTCGCCACCGGGTTCCACCGCAGACACTCCTGCACCAGGCAGTCGAGGTACGGGAGCTTGTCGCGGTCCTCGAATGAGGGGAGGCGGTCCCCCTCTGGGATGGCCGCGTTAATCTCGGCAAACGCACGCTCCTGGATTTCTGGGTGGATGACCATCGCGAGGAAGAATGACAGAAGAATCGAGAGCGTCTGCAAAACATAATATCAATATCAAGAAAAATACATATACAGCAATAAGAAAACGAACAGTATCGGAGCCCGCCGCGTACGCAGTGGCCGAGACGTCTTTGATGAGCAGTTCGATTTCGGGGTCGGGGTTCGCCTGCTGAAAGAGGTCTTCCAGTTCGGCAGTCGCAAGGCAGGGCTCCGCAGAGCCTTCCGCCAGCCGATTCTTGACCATGTCGAACGGACGGTTCCACATCTCCAGGCCGAGTTTCCGCCACCGGAGCCCGTCTCGCTTGAACTTGGCTCCGGGAAACCACGCAGGGACATATTTGACTGAAGGATGGTCAAGTGGGGTATAAAATAGGACGAGGGACGCACGAAGTGGAATGTAGTCTACGAGGAACGTGCCAAAGTTCGCGGAGAGTGAGACGCCGGCCATTGCCTGGTCCGCAAGCTTTACATAGTCATCGCCTTGCTCGGCGACGTGGTGTCTAAAGGACGTTGCCCTTTTATCACATCCATCAGGCATAATGTCTTACCCGTAACACACAGATAGGACAATGGCCGTCGTGGTTCTGGATTGTTTATGAGATTTGAAGGCCAAATTGCGTATACCAACAGAACTACCCACCGCCGCAAGTGATGCAGAAGGTTCTCCGGGTGCGCGAGAGGTTACGAAGAAGAGTGTGGGCACTATCTACGAGTGTGTTATGGTACTTGGGTATGACTTTGGCTTGGAAATGATTGTGGAACATCGTGCGGTGTTTCTTGTACCAAGGTCCGTAAGGCAGGCCAGAGAAGAGCCACGAGAAACCCATCCTTTGAATTTATCAACTCCACTTCGAAGACCAGGAGAAATAGCGCGTGGACTCACACTTCAGCCTGCATCGTTCTGATGGGTCGGGACGAGTAAATGGCGCTCTTTTTATCAAGGAGGTCGACAGCTGCCTCGGCAGAATTGACGACCAGCAGTGGATTCCGAAAAACGTTCACATAGATCACGTCCCCTAGAGACAGAAATTGAGATACTGAGCGCAGACATTTCCACCAAACCTGAAGACCTACCGAATTTCTTCTGCCAGTCGGCGAAAACGAGCCACGCGTATGCCTGCGGCATCTTCACACTGTTCTTACCGCTGAGGCTGAGCCAGGAGATGCTAGGACCAGGGGGCAAAGGAAGGCCGCTCTGGCGGAAGACAACGTAGCATATCCCAATACCACCAAGGACCAGAGTGCCAGGGAGAGCCCATGGGGGGTTCAAGTTGGCCAACGTGAGGCTTCCCACGGACTCGGAGAAGGTCGACATATTTTGGTACTTGCAGGAGATTATAGGACTCGGAGTCGTTGTGGTTTGTGCATATGAAGTACTTATCAGCCAATTATCAGCCCGCATTACACAAAGTGCAACGGTTGCAACCGAGTTGGCGCCGCCGGAGAACATGCCAATCAGCGTGGTCTGAGTTATTTCCAGGTACCCATGACGTAGAGATCGAGGCCCTCAAAAAAATGCCGACATCCCATTCGCTGCGGCAGAATCCGAAAGTGCAACACGGAAAGCCTCGGCGACCACTTGCCCAATTGTGATGGTGAGCACATGTAACATGGGACTTCGAGGCACATCTGGCTCTCAATACCGCTTCCAAAATTTTGTGGCGGAGTACAGACCAATGGTAACAAGTCGATTTGTTTGATTCTGCCAGTGTCTCGTTGATATCCGTACAGCTAGCTGCACCAGCAACGAATGAACCGTTTTCGACTACTACTTCTCGAGCGGAAATCGAGTCGCAAAAAAATATTACACATAGTTACAAAGAGAGGACCTTATGACTCCCCATTGAGTGCTGTGAGAGTTTTGAGCAAATTGGGAACCTTCAAGCCGAGTTCCTTACTGCGTCGAAATCGTCAGGGTCTTTCGCGGCATCCATACTATCGGAATCGACTGCGCGAGAAACCTCGATCTTAACAGGGTGATTAATGGTCCGATTGGTGTTGAACGTAATGTCCGAGGTTGTAGTGTGGGTGTAGAGAGTGCCGGTCGCGCGGGAAGGAGCCTGAGAGCGGGTTTCTTCCCCGTTAATCCCTCGACCTCGGGATATTTTCCGTGAGTTGAGCCTGCAGAAAACCATCAGGACAGCATCTAAATAAGGAGACTATAACTTGCATGAGCAGTAGACCATTTATGAAAACTGTCAGACGGAGATGTCAGCAAGACAAGATAAATTTCGCAGATAGCACGGACCCCTGCTGGATATGAAGTGGAATATAATCCACACATATTTCTTGGGCATCGCAATGAACTAAGTAATGTAGCAAATCAGCATCCAGTCACCAAGAAATATGTATTCCAGCTAACCGTTAAGAAGCAAAGAAGTTGCGCAAGAGCTCCTGCCGTTCCGGAGGTCAAAAAGTCCGAGGTTTTATCCCACATGCTATCGAAACGTTAGGTCTCTTACTGGAAGAGGCCAACAACTTACGAAGGTTTTTCGCTACTCTCCGACTTGACACCGAACACGACGAACCCTCCGGCAGTTAGTAGTGCTGCTATGAGTCTCAGACCTTGGCCAGTGGATATAACAGCCTTTTCACGTTGAACTTAGAGAACATGCCGGTTATTCGGCATAAAAACGCACTTTCATGTGCTGTGTTGAAAAATTAGCGAACAGCGTATCGTGCAACATTACTGTGCCGGTAGCTGAGATAAATCATCAGCGAGGTTCTTTTCTCTCAACGATGGCGGCAATTCTTACCGATTCCGAGACCTGAATTACGGAGGTGTGTGAGAACTTGGAAGGACAACATGATCGGTTGAACTAGATTACCAGCTCCAGCGATGGAAAGCACAATCTATGACAAAAAAATTAACATCGACTCGAATTTCGCAGACCGTCTGGGACACATACAATTACAGCGGGGAGCACGGCGCTCTGGCTGACTGGTAGGAGTTGAGAATCTGCACCCTTCAGCACAACATATAGCGATACCTTGCCAGATCCGCATAGCGTAAAAGCTGGAAGTTGATATGAGCGCTATAGAAAACATGCAGCGGCTCCGGTGACGGACCCTTGTACAATTGCAATCGCGATGCCCTGTTATAATATTAGAGGAAATGAAAATCTCACAGAAATGACTTACCGATAACAGAACCTCGACCTGTTGGAAGTCTCGTCAGCCCACTGAGAAACCGAAACGAACCCATGCGTACACAGAACGATCTGAAAAAAGTGAGAAACCATAGCCGGTACAGATCAACCACTCACGTCGTTGCATTATCAGGTCCAACTGGAAGGGACAACAAGGTAACCATGTAATAATAAAGCCTGTTTATGCTTCAGATTATCTGCAGTCTGATCTGGGGCTGAGACTTGCGCGTGAGACGCTTAGGGATTCAACAGATTAGAAAATGCGAAATTCATAGAAGGAGCTTGGTAGCTTACAGAGCGCAGACATTGCGGTATCAAGTCCGCTAGTACAATCAACAACAGAGCTCTAGAATAATTGCACAACGTACCAAAGAGTTACGACCTGTGAGAACCTGTTGAGCGTGGTGGCACAAGGAGGAGCAGCGTCCTCACAGTAGCTCGAATCAACCAACTATCGTTCGGGTAGCGGGTGTAGTATAAGTACGATTCTGAAATAATTGGGTTGAGTCCGCCGGTTTGTCGTCCCAGGGATCACCCACGAAAGAAGGTGAATCCGAATCCAACAGAGGCGAAAACATAGCTACAAGTCGGATTGTCAACGAGTTGGGAGCCGATCGAAAGTGTAGCGCACCCAATGTAATAAACACCCAAACTGTCTTCGAGAAAAGACAAGGTCAGCCCGGCAAAGGCGGCGAATGGGTCGGTCTGGTCGGTCATGGTGCTCGTCAACGACTTGGAAGTAGAGAGGCCAAGGAGGAGGTCAAGTAAAAGAGATGCCAGAAAGCCAGAAGTTAACGGTTGCACTGCTCGTTTCGCAGCTCGCGATCCTTAACTAATTCCGACAGCTTTTACAGAGGTGCCGTACATATCTTGGGTGCTTTACAATACATCACAGCACTCGGAATGTCGATATCGCACTCCGAGTTTATTTTCGACGAGATCGGAGAGAAAGCGTGCGGATTGTTCATTTCGGGCAATATTCCCACGGCCATCAACCGGAAACTCAAAGATGGACCAGAATCTCGTTTCAACCGACAGACTCCACGACCTTAGAACGCGGAATTTACGTTTGCATTGTTTTTAGAGATTGTCCTTTCGTCGAAGTCTGTGTCGCCGCAGGTGCCATAGTCAGCTGATCCTCACTCAATCTCACCTCTTTTGTCTTTAATTCTTAGCTGGCTTCCAGTTTCGGCTCGAATAATGCGGTCGACGCCGCGACATGACCGTACTCGCATCCACAAAAACGCGATGGTGGCTCAATTGGGTTCTTGATGCTCCAAATCACTGGAATTTGTCGGCTTCTGGGATGAAGAAGAAGACTACTAACGCCGCCCGGGTATCCTTTTGATTGGGCGCCATCCATATGTTCTGGACCCCTCGATTCAATTGGCTGGCTCAGACTCAAGACACGGAATTCAATGCCAAGTCGTTACGGCCGCGGCATTTTTATTGCGTACGCGCGTGCGACTGGCACTTGATTGGTATCAGGTCTGGACCGAACTTGAATTTTGCTTGGAAACAATCCGCAAGTACAACGCGGTTCTAAACCTCTCGCGGACCAGACAGAACTTGGACGGAGCTCAACCGGAGACCGACACCCCAAGTCCCCGCGATGCCCTCGTCCGCCGTGAACGCATACATCCACTCGCCTCGGTGGTTGCCGGGCGGCGTAAGAACTTCGTTTTTAGATAGTCCGGTTCCCCGCACTTGGCAAGAAATTCTCATAGGGCAAAAACATCGTACAAGTTATACATGGACGGATAATAGAGCGGGGCCCGGATCCACGTACGAAAAAAGAAGGCCAACAAGTGTATACATAGCATAGCAGAATAGCATAGCAGATCGTCTGACTCAGGGTATCGACTTTTTGTACGAGTTCATCTCGACGCCATCGATGTCTATGAAGATCCACGGCGGTTAAATAAATTGGGTTTCTTAAAAATCAATTTTCTCACCTTGGAAGACTCTTGTCGTCGACTGCCCCGTGGTGGTGTTGCCGTGAAGCGCGGTGCGGACAGTTTGGCGAAAATTAAGTCTGTTTTCTAAGTCAGATGTACGGTGTGGGTCGGTAGCAAGTATCGTCCGTACGTCACAAGCATGGCGTTGCAGTACACTTGAAGGGAGATGTTAGCGAGCTTTAATGGGTACTGGTGGGCTTACATTTGCTCCGAATCAATGTGAGAGAGACGAAAGCGAAGCTGTTCGGCATTACCAGCCACTAAATGAGCATTTGCATCTAAGGACTCGAACACAAAGATGAGAACGGGTTTAAAATACCAAAATGAGGGTCAAGAGTGAAGCAGCACTGCATAAAACTCGGGATTAGATAGAGATCGCATAAGGAGTTGGTTACACACCTCGTAAGAATGCCAAGGTTAACGATGTATAGGATCAACTTGTCCACCATCTTCTCTGTCCTAATGCTAAGTGAGATATTTTCGAGAAGTGGTGCGGGGAATGATTTACTTGGCAAATCCAGTTCTGAGGGATGTGAGATGGGTTAGGTACGAATGTGAGAGAGAAATCCACGAACCGGCCCTTGTGTAAGTACCACCACAGTGCTACGGAGATGGAAATATCACACAGCGTAGTTGCCGCGAGCTCAACGCTGCCCCCAACCTGCAGTCGATATGGAGAATAAACTTATCATGCATACAACTATTCAGGACTGACTGACCTGTCCCTTGGTTCCATGGAGAGCCGACAATGAGTTTGCAACAAACAAATCCTCCCAAAGGACTACGGTGATCAGACTGCTGTCGGTTTGACTGGAATTCTCCACTCACATAACCCGAACCCTATTCGAGGGCCGACGATTTTCAGTGGTTTGAGTCAAAACCCAAGGTCGCACATACCGAATTGAGCAAGGGATAGGAAACTCTGAATCGCTCTGAGTTGCAAATACACGTGTGGACGAATCCACTCACAATGAAGCCCGTAGCCCATATATTCTTGCTGACTAGGTACAAGGCGTGAGGATAAGTTATCTCGGCAGAATGCATGCGCTTACGCATGTAGACTCGGAGAATGTACAGACTTCAAAGTCAATTCAGTAACGAGCTCATGCTGAAAGTGGAAAACTTACGCTTGAACCATGCTCGTGATTAGATACTGAAGAAAATTTTAATAACGGATCCCGTCAACAGATATTCAAACATACTGTCGCAATAATCGAGGCCTTGAGGAATCAAGTCAGCATTGCGGTACGAATGAGTCGACTTTCACGTACTCCAAGAGGCCTGGGTGGAGTAAGAAATCGTTTCCTAGCAGCTAAAAAGGCAACTATACCATGGAAATGAAGCCAAGAGCGCGTAGTTTTGGGGCAACTTGCAGAACAAGTACCAGATATGAACGACGTCAACGACCATTACAAAATGGAATGTGTCGATGAGTCTGAAAACGGGTTAACGGATATGGTGGACTGGAATTTCCGTACATACAGTGCGCTTGCAACTAGTGCACGAAGGAAAAGAGAATCGTCCTTGTAATTTCGAAAGTACAAGATCGCCTGAGAGATTGTTATGCCGAATAAACTGTCGAGGGTAAGATTCTGTGTAACAGAGAGGTGAGTGTCTTTACAAGCATCCGACCATCATTCCCTGCAAACCACTCTCATTAGTTGATCGTGCTTGGTTGTAGACCGTGGACGCGACACACTCCTAGGAAAGGAGCATACAGTACTCCAATTGCCGCTATTTCTTCTGACATTGTTCACCAGAACTTGGAAGATGAAAAGGAATGTGTTTGGTGGCACACGAGAGGGGTAGAGAAGAGGCCTTGCACGCCGTGCCAGAACGGTCGAAAGCGGAGGTAATATTACAATACCCATGGCCAACGAGAGACTGACCACGCGACAAATCAATTCCGATCCGATCGTGAATGAAAGGAAGCCTCCGGTCACCGAAGGCGTCTCCCGATGGAAATCAGAGATAAATGGCCATACTGTAAAAGTTAATCAGCCCGAAAAGGGCGGACGTCAGTCCGGATTCCGGGGTGGAGTAAAGGGCGCGCGCTGTGCGGGAGAACTTGTTTGGCGAGGCAGAAGCAATGCAAAAGGTCCACCGGTGAAAAGCTACCGCAGCAGCGAAAATAACCGTGAGATTGCAAAGCCTTGACCGGAAATCGTATAGTACTTATGGCCATTGGAACCTAAAAATGTGTGACTGTGCTGAGCTTGATTAATGTTGTGCCACGGCCGCCTGGCAGGTTACTAGCTCGAATCTATAATTCATCAGCAACCAAATGCCCTCTTTTTCCGCACAAAGATATCCCTGACATGGATCAGGTTCTGAGCGATGTCATACATATACTTGTACCCACGTCGGCGTCCAAACTCTGCATGGAGGCCGCCGTTTCGCCATTTCCGGTTGATTTCCGATTCCATGGTGTTGCAGAAGCTAAAAAGACAGATATGGGCGGCAGTAACTGTGAACTATTCTCTAAAAAAATACGCGCTTCGATGCGTGGGGAACGGAAAGAGCACCCGCGCCGCCAATCAGCTTTGTGGCGTGCGTTGGTGGCGCTCTTCTACTTTTAGTCTTGTAGGAATCACGCCCAGGAAAACCATCAGCTGATTACGCAATTGCGTGGCTGTGCCGCGAGGCATTCTTTCCTTCGTATCGCAGCCGGAAGGCCCTCCATAAATCAGATAATATTCGTATACATACAGGAGCCATTTATAATCATTTTTACTGAGAAAGTGAAGCGATACACACAGTTAATATCTCAATACAAGATCAGTCTGAAATTTGATCAATAATTTTTGCCTTGAGAAGTTGATCACATATTGTCGTGGGCACTCTATGGTCTGCTTAGCAGTAAGTGAGGACCATCCTATTTTCGGGCTTTCTATGTCCCCAAATATTTGTAGATTTATTGCTGAAGATTACGCGCCGCGACGCAGTTTTCAAAAATCAGCTGGTGTCTTCCTAATGGGGTCGTGATTGCTAACGGACCATATACGGATACTTACTTGATGGTCATCTGTTTCTGGTCTGTAATAGAGACTAGCGCTCTTCCCGCTCACTTTAGTCCAACTCGACAGTCTCCTCGTATAGGTTCAGACATCTTTCGTTAGGGACCGAGATAGATTCCGACTCCCGACTTGATGGCGCACAAGTTCAAGTTTGTACCAGCGCTCCCGGGGTCGACTTGGCAAGTTAGTGCGACTTCCATCGGAGATGGAGGCTCCTCCGGGTCTGACACTGGCGACAGTTTCACAGAAGACTCGGATGGCGTTCGAAAACACCATGGACTCGGATACCCTGGCGTCCTCGGGTTGAGCTCCATAACCATTGCTTCTGATTGCTGGGATCCGAACCCTTTATATTGATAGGAATAAAGGGCGACACTGGTCACGGTCAGAAGCTGAGGAGAAAAGGCTTTGTTGTGCTCCCGCGGCTCTATGATCGGACCTCAGGTTTGTTCTAGTGCGGAAGCTGTTGGAAAAATTCGAGGTGACCGGAGATGATGCTAGGTCGGCCATCTCCACGAATCGTATAGATTCTTCTCTTCCACATGATACTAATCAGGTTAGAAAAATTTGTCTGGCGCCCAACATTATTTATCCCGCATTCTAAAGAGAAACCTCCACGAGCAGTTCAGTCTGGCTATAAGGAAGCGGTTTACTCGGCTGATCGCCCCACCCCCGACTAAACATGGCGACTGTTACCTCTGGCTATGTCAAAACTGTGAATTATGTTGCTTCAAATGAGAAACGCGGTCTACGAGGGTATCTTAACTATTTTGTCAATGGCATACAAGACGTGCTTTCTTCCCCATCAAACCCTTTTCCACTCATTTGGTGCGTCACGAACCTTACTTTATTGCTCGTTAACAATGGACGTGTGCATTAGCAAAGTCAACCGTCCTTTCCATTCTTCAAAATGTCAAGCAAGGGCAACTATTCATCGAGTCCCTAGGAGAGACGCACGAGTTCGGCGAGCCTTTTACGCTCCGCACTGCAGGTCCTCCCACCGAACTGAAAGCTACGATCAAAGTCCTGGATGAAAACTTTTGGACACGACTTTTCCTCCATACCGATTTCGGTTTCGCAGGTATGTTCGAATCTTGTTTAAACTCTCGCACTATGTCCGATTCCCTTCTTTACCAGATTCGTACATGCTCAATGAAATTGACGTCGACGGCATCGACTTGAATAATGCGTTCCGCGTACGTAACCTCTATTTTCTTTATTGTGTCATCTCATCTCGAAGATGTCTTCAGATATTTATCCTGAACAGGAAACGCCTTTCCGAAATGCGAACGTGGGCGACACCTCTAATTCGTACGGCAAGTTACATGTCTGTATTTATTTTCGTGTTCCATGCTATTAGGCTGACAGATACGCCGCCAGAGCGAACACGCGACTCGCTAACGATTTGAGCGGAAGCAAGAGCAACATTTCGTAAGTTCAACATGACCGGTCACGCGCTGTTTTCTGATTCTGACCTATTTGTAGAGCCCATTATGATCTGCCCATCGAACTCTTCGAAGGATTTTTGTCGTGGGACCTGACTTATTCCGGGGCTGTGTTCGACGATGAAGCCAAAGGTGCTTGGGGAGATCTCCTCGAGGACAGGCCTGTCGCGCCCCCGCGTCTTTCGTACCTTCAAGAGCGAACGATACCGCCCGATGACCTGGAACGGGGACAGCTCGAGAAACTCCACCGCATATGCAAACGCGCCCGACTCAAGCCTGGTCGCAAATCTAGAGTTCTCGAGATTGGGTATGATTTGAACCACGGCGCATTGTCCATTTATCTCATGAATCCCCGTAGTTGTGGATGGGGCAGCTTCGCCATCATGGTACTCTTGGTTCAACTATTTTTGCAGTTTTATCGATAAAATTTCAGGCCGCAGGCACATACGGAGCGACTGTCGACACGCTTACCATCTCCGTCGAACAGAAGGTCGCAATCGACAAGACGATCGCGGAAGCAGGTCTCACCCATATGATAACCGTCCACGTTCTGGACTACCGGAGTATACCCGACTCATTCCACCACGCTTTCGATGCTGTGGTTTCCATTGGGGTTATGGAGCACAGTGAGTCCATGTCCCTCGTTTTTGCATTTCCGTTCATGTTCATGTTCTATCACAGTCGGGATCGAGTTCATGGGTGGGTGGTTCAAGAAGCTGGCCTGGGCCATGAAGCCCGAGAACTCGTTCAAAGTGTTCACGATGTCAACCATTCCGGACTCCCGCTGGGATCAATATTCCAGGTACGAAGCTCGCCTACTCAGGGCTGTTTTTTTTGTTTCCTTTCAACTCACATTTGGCAGCGAGGTAGATTTTATCCGCAAATACATCTACCCGTACGTCGGACACCGAAATATACAATACACGCCCAGGCTCACTTTGTATCTGAATCTAAAGCGGATCCCAGTTGTCGTCTCTGAGAACGCTCGTTAACCACATTGCCGACGCCGGGCTGAACATCGGTATGATATGATTTAAAACACGTGTTCAAGCTGTTCATCCATTCATTCATCGCATACCTCGCAGAGACAGTCGAGAACATCGGTCCACGTACGATCAATGCATATGCGACTCGTCCGATTGAACTTTTTGACACCGTCCGCAGACTACCCCCGCACTCTCCGCGAATGGAGCCGTAGGTTCCAGCAAAACTTCGACGGCCACATTAAAGTCGGGCTCCAAAACCGCCATCCGGACCTCAGCGAGCGGGAGATTGAGATCTTCCGCCGCAAATGGATCTGTGAGTCCAGAATTATACTTGTGGAACAATGACCTAGTCTAATGTCACGCCGCACTGTACTTTAGACTATTTCGCCTACAGCGAGGCGGGCTTTGCGCTGAACAATATTTCCGATTCGATGGTTACGGTGACGCGCGAAGTACGGCGAATATACCTACGTTTATTGTGGCCTCGCTGCTCATCATCATCTCCCAACAGGCAAACTTGAATCTCGGGAGAGAAATTCAAGGGACGGTTTGGTCTTTTTGAACATTGGAGTTCAATATGAGCTGAGCACGAGTCGGAACCACGGAACTCAAGTACCACCGTGAGATTTCGAGTGCCTTTGTTTCTTGTCACTGTACGGCTTCCTGTAGATCCACCGATACCCATGTTCCCATATAATCTTCCCGTTCGATTTTGCGAACAAATCAGCGAAGAATATTAATGTGTCTTGTTTGAGTCATTTATGACGGTTTCACGTCCGCGAGGCTTTGCGAATGTTCAGATTCAGAACACTGAAATTTTCAACCAAAATCACTCGACACAAATCGTACGCTGAATCCGAGTCGACCCGGTGACACTGACTCTGGTGACACTGACTCTGGCGTCGGACTCCATCAGCAAAATGACAAAATGCTTGTGGGGTTTTGTGACTTTTTGCACTTGTGTAAAAAATAAAAGCGCAGAGATGATGTCTAGAAGCCAATGGGGTGGGCCCCAAAAAAAAAATTGGCCTTTGGACATACTTGTCGGCTTTTCGGGCTTATACAAGCTTGTGCAACTTGAAGCGCCGGCAAGCACCGGCAAGTGAACTGTTAAAAAGCCGATACGGGTACATAGAGTATCACGAGAAGTCTCAGAAGTCTTCGACCGCCTGGTGGGAAGGAAGGAATACCGGGTGATCGGAGGTGATCGGGCCAAGTATGACCCGAATCCCGTTTGAAACCCCGATTGGGAACTTCTCTCTTACATCTTGGATGCTGTCATCAGTTTCCCAAAATCAATCAGAACCGTGGCGGGCCTGTCTCAAGAGAACCAATGCGATAGAAAAGCAGTGCATGAGAAGAAGAACCACAAACTGCAGAGCCTGGAACAACATAAACGCAAACAATGCCCATTGCCGATTCGCTTAACGAAGTGAAGTACCCGTCACGGTACGACGAGAGCCTATCGACTGCATTGCCAGCCTTCCTGTCAAATGAAGTCTCAGCTGCACGTCGCAGAACCCTCACCCACCTGTCCATTCCGCGTTGAAGGAGTGCAATACATACCCGACTCGCCCTGCGAAGATGGCTTCACATTGATATTCCTCCACGCCATGAGTCTGCACAAGGTAGGTGAACTTTGGTTGAAAAGACAGTCATTCACACGAAAGAATAGGAAACCTTCGAGCCTATGCTGGACCATTTACTTGCCTCGAGTACCAGAATCAGGGATGTATGGAGTATCGATAATCCTAACCATGGGCGGAGCTCTGCTCTAAACCAAAAGCTGCTCGCAACTCCCCCGTATCGCGAATATTGCAAGTCAACTTTGTCGTGAGAAACATTAAACCATTTACCTATCACAGGGTCCGCCGCTGAATACGCCCGCGGAGCGTATTCTTTCTTTTCCTCGCCTTCCCATGGCGTGGATTTCTCTGCCCGCCGATTAATCGGGCTCGCGCACTCATCTGCTGTCTCCGCGCTGTGGGTCCCATTTGATTTCCAAACAAATCCTCGAAATATCAATATATGCTCAGGATGATGCTTCTCCACGACCAAGAGTTCACCGGGTCGTCGAAAACCAGACTCAATTTCACCTCCCTGATCCTCCTCGATGCCGCACTTCTTCCCCCAGAGTTCCCGACCACACCGTTTCTCTCGAACCTGTTCGGCAAAATCGCATCATCCAAGCGCGACAAATGGCCGACGAGAGCCGCAGCCCATGAAAACCTTGCCGCCCACCCCGCATTCAAGACATGGGATCCTCGGGCCCTCCGATTATTTGTGGTCCGTAGTTATGTGATACTATTGGGCTATTTTTAAAGGGTATGCAAAACAGGACTGCGCGCTGCGCGACAGTGGCTCCGGCTCCGAAGTCGTGTTGTCGTGCTCCAGAGCCCAGGAGACAGGTTTTTACTTGTCCCCGGCCGCGGACTACAAGGCGCGACCCGTGGAATATTCGCAGAGCTCATACGCGCGGACGAACTTCCCATCCATGTCATTGTTTTGCCTGAAAGACGAATACAAGTAGGCTTTCTTGTGCAGCTTCAAACCTTCTTGTATCTAACTTCTTTCTGCAGAGGCAAGACCCTCCCGTTCAAGGAGTTGCAAATTGCCCAGGTCAAGGGAACGACGCGTGGAAGTGTCCAGATATTAGATCGGGGCGGGCACATGGTAAGCCTGAACTCTCATACTTCTACTTCTGTTCGACAAATCGGGTTGCTGGGTTCTAGTTCCCACAAGTCGAACCTGCACTCTGCGCGGACGCCATCCAACGAGCGCTTGCTTCAGTTATTGCCGATAAATAAGAAGGCGCGCTTGTAAGCAAAGAACAAGCAAAATTGGGTTTCAAAAGAGATGCCGAGTGCGCGTATATGGTAACCATACCACAGGAATATATTTTTGTGCTCAAAATATTACGTGAATTCAATGAAGGGTTTTGTGTTCCAGCCTTTAGGGTTTCCCTTTTTCGAATTTGAGACTGTAGCCCATACAAGTGAGCCTCGTAAACTACAGTATGGAGAAATGATTCATCATGCAATGGAATGACTCCCAGACATATACCCCATGCTCGCGACAGAATGCGCTCCACGACCTCCAACTCTTCCTCGTCCCTAGGCGCGTACACCCAGCAGATAGCTATTCGGGAGCGGGAGGGAAGCGGCTTCTGCCGCTCAGCGGGTGCCTCTCCGCCCATCCAAGCTCGACGACGGCCTTACTATCCGCAGGAGACAAGATAACGTGCATGCTATGGTCGATGGGGTGTATGTGCGCGATCTCCCGCAGCCCCTGTACAGCGTCCTGGTGCGGTGACGGGACGTCCGGGTGGAGGATCATCCCCGGGACGGTCTTCTCGTGCGGCGAGAGCGTGATTTGCACGAGACGCGGATTCGCGGCGACGTGTTTCTCGAAGACGGCTTCCAAGCGCTGTAAGGCCCAGTCAGTCAACTTTGAAAATGAAGGGTAAACGCAACGTACTTTGGCCATCACATCCGAGGGCATTCTGTCCGTCTGGCGATGGGGCACACAATGCCATCCAGTGAGCGGGCGTGCGCCGCGCCGCTCAGGAGGGGTTTCCAGCCAGCGTTCCTTTGTCGCACCGGACGTCTCGTACTGCGCCGTGCTCACAGTCTCGCGGCCGAACGCAGTGAGTGTTAGTGCAACGATCCAGCCCAGAGGGCCGAGCGGGGTGAGGCCGCTCTTCCCCAGCGCGAGGAACTTGCGGTAATTCTTGACGGCCCACGGCACACCAAACGCGGCGATGACGGCAAGCAGGAGAGAGCGGGGGTTGCGATAGATGAGCGCCTCGATTTGACTGGTGTCCATTATCAATCAAAGTAGGGAATCGGTTTAGTGAATGTTGGATGATTTGGTGAATATTGCTGCTAGTGCTTGTAATGCTCCTTTTATACGCGCTTGGATCTTGGCCGCTGCGCACTTGGCCGTACGCGTGCGTAGATTTGCCGACCATATTGATGCGCTCCCAGTCGGCCAGAGTACGAGAGAACGGGGAGTCCGTAAGTACCGCATCAAGCTGGCTATTGACTGTGTTGTCGTTGTTGCCATACGCGGCCGATGATCATGCACGGATCACGAGCGGACACGTCCTGTGAGTGCGGACTGTGCGCTTGCCAAGCCGCGTCGAGTACTCTTGCTGGATGCATTTCGTTATTGTGCTTGATGCTGTTTATTTCTTGAAGAGATTGTATTTGGTGCAGTTGAGAGAGCAGAGAGCAAAGTAAGATGCCCGACGGCAAACATGAGCAGACAACTCTCGTCCCGAAGCCCAAAAAGGTAATTTCTGGGGTAAGCCGTCAACTTTCAGAACAATCTCAATTCAAGCAAAGCAGGTAAAACGCACGAATAGGTATGAGCAAAATCGACGAGTACCATACACATAGGACTCGGTCAAAGCTTTGAGTCAGAAACCGACAATGTCATCTATTTCACGTAAGCGTGGATCCCAGCAAACAGGCTTGAAACAACGCGTCTTGGCAATCCATTTGCCGAGTAGACGCGACGCAACGGCGGCAGTGAATGAGGAGTATAAAGATCCGTCTCGACACCCTCAACACTCAACAAATCTCGCCACTTCCCTCTAACACATTTGACCACCAAACACCATGTCCACATACAAATCTTTCGCAATCGTCGGAGGCGGCAAGCTGGGGATGCCCATCGTAAATGCACTGGCAGCGCAGAACGTCGCCGTGGTGCTGCTGTCTCGTTCGGGGCCTCGACGCATCGAAGGCGCTTCCTGCGGGTGTCACAGTCGCCACGGTCGATACGACGGATGCAGCGGCGGTCGCGGCGGTCTTCGAGCAGCACCAGGTGGAGGTTGTGATATCGACTATCACTACCGCCGCTGTCGGTGCACAAGCCGTCTTGGTAGACGCGGCGAAGCGCGCTGGTGTCAAGTTGTTCGCGCCGTCTGAGTTTGGGATGTCGACCGAGGGCGATAACAAGAACCCGAAAAACAAGATAATAGGTATGTTGCTATTGTTGCGTCCTTCGTCTTGATAGCTTATTGAGAAATAGAGTACATCAAGACCGCTGGAGTCCCATACGCCCGGTTCTTCGTAAGTCCCTACGATAAGGTTATTAGTACGAGAAGCTGACTGCTTGCAGAACGGAATGATCACTGAGTTCCTCCCCTTCCTCATCGGGTTCGATAAGGAACACCGCAAGATCACACTCGTCGGTAGAGGAGATGCCGCGGTTTCGTTTACCTCGATAGCCGATATTGCAGGTAAGCACGCGATGCGTCTCAGTCGGATGGATCCTTATCGAAGTATTTATCTGCAGGATTCGTCGCATACGTCCTGACCACGCTGCCTCCCAGCGAACTCGCAATCGCACCTTCCGCGTTCAGGGAGACCGCGCGACGATGAACGAACTTGGACCGATCTTCAAAGCCGAGGTGCAGCACACAGATAAAATCGCCGGGCCGATGGGGGAGTTTAAGACGATGATGTTGTTGCTCACAGACACGGGGGTAGGGAGCACAGGGTGGGACGCAGAGAAGAAGGCGGAGAAGTCGGGAAGCGAGGCGGCGGGGAGTGCGAATGCGCTGTGGCCGGGTCATCACTGGAAGAGTATCAAGGAGGTTCACAATCTGTAACGCGCGCTGTAGACATCATAGCGACTTGGGGCTTACGCGTGCAGAACCTACGCTGGTCGTGGTGGCCCTATAGACAAGATCAAGTGGTCGAAAAGAGATGTTGTGTCCAAGCATTTGAAGTAGTAGCAGATCGAAACGATATAGAATGTGTCTTGCCGGTGGCGGATAGGCAAAACTGGCACATCTTCAGGCCGAATTGAAGGCAGATTGAAGGTCAAGGCAAAACTGGCACATCTTCAGGCCGAATTGAAGGCAGATTGAAGGTCAAGAAAAATTGTTGACAACTTGAACGTTCTAAACAAAGGTGACCACAAGCAAGTCCGGAACATCCCGTCGCAGCCAATCAGATTACACAGATAACTGTTCAATGCTCTCCTTGATATCCTGTCTCACTGCGTCGTTGTCGGAGAGTTTTCCAACCACATCTACGACAATTTTCTCGATGTAGTGGCCTCCGTCTTATCTGATCGGAAGTTCTGTCACTCGTCAGTTGCTTGTGAGCGTGCCGGGCACCGGAACCAGTTTCGCAATATGCAGAGTACCACCAGCAACACTTTGCAATGGCGGAAAGACCGCCGACGATTTCTCTAGTGCTTCAAGGACCGCGATTGCAGCGACTCCTGACCGTTCGACAAGTTTCCCTTTCCTATCCTTTTGTGGACTCATTGCAAAGTATTGGTCTTTTCTCGATGAGAGGAACTATCTGGGAGAGCTGAAGAACACCGACAAGTTCACAAGTAGAGAGTCGCATAGAGTCGCCGAGTCTGGAATCGCCGAACGAAGCTGTTAGCCTCTTCTTTCTCAGGACGCCAGATTTGAACGAACACGAGGCTTCCCCCGAATTCACTCCCACTCTACCATGGCTCATCCTCTATATTGGCCCGGGAAACGCTTCTTCTACGCAATTGGGAACACCTCCGCCGTGTCGCTGGCACGAGATGTAGCCCCCGACAAAGACATCAGCCTGCTACTTCTGGGCTGTGGAGATCCACGAAACGTATTATTCACTCTCTTTTCGGAACACGATGCTGGTGAGACTCGTTTGAGCGCAATTCGACCGAACTTGGTTGAAAGATCGCCAGTAACCCGCAAACTCGACTTCACATGTGTTGACTTTGAGCCCGCCGTACTTGGTTTGTTTCTCGTCAATTTGGCTGGCCACCGTGTTCTCAATTTTTTTTCCAGCTCGAAACGTCCTGCTACTCTCCTTGGCTATCGACAAAAAGGATCCAGCAAATATTTTCGACATCTTCTTCCATCTGTACTTGGAGACGGGTCCTCTTTCCCTGCTTACTTCCCAATGCCGCACTCTCCTCGACGCTTCGACGACTTTGAAGAGCTGGAAGGAGTCCTCGTATGGCTCCACACTTCGAATGAGTAGCCAGCATACTCTGACCGAATTACGTCGGCACTGGGTCCAGTACGCCAGAATGCATTCATTACCCAATTCAGAGCTATGTAAAATCGTGGCCAACTTCAAAGCTGGTGCCGAAGAAAACTACCGCCGGAGTCACGGTCGGGCTGGTGTTAACAAGGTAGGACACACCAGCCGATCGGCAGGCCCGCTCAGGATGTATGCCGGGGAGATACTCTCTGACTGCTTCGACGACTTTTGGAAATATGGAACGACCTTCGTATCTGCAGCTCGTCGCTCTGCAGCTACTCTTCTCAACCCGACCTTCGTCTACACTCAAGCCGGTGTAGGCTGTCATGTCCATTATGGCATCGACCCCGTTATGCCCTTCCACCTAGCACCCATCTTCGGCAATCATCTCGACACCGCGCCGTCCCGTTCAGATATTATGAACGGTATCCGTGCCCAATTTCAGGACTGGTGTGCCGCATTCCGCAACCATCACGAGCGCGGCCTATGCATTGTTCGTGTATTCTTCGCCGATGCGATCCTTGGTGCCCGCGCTCTCCAGGCCTGCAAGGAGTATGGTGCAGTACCGACAAGAATCCCTGTATGTCAGTGGCGCACCGAAACAATCACACTTGACAAAGAGGAGTACACACATGCTCCACTAACGTTCGACGTCGTCGATACTTCCAATCTGGATGATTACATTGGTCTACTCAATGTTCTCGTCGCATCCATACCTCTCCTGCCAGACTCTGAGGACGGTGTTCTCTACCTCGAATCGCTTATCATCCAAAACGATGTCGATGCCCCAAAAGACTTTGCTAAGCGCTTCACGCTGACCTGACGGTCATGAGCGTCCTGTTTCGCCTTTGTCCCATTGATCTCGTGACAGGCTATTCAGCTCGTGGTAACGTCCACGAGGCATACGCCCGGGCCTCTGCCGCCCCGCGGCAATATCATCAGGCCACTACTTGGAAGACACCAAGGAGCGACCCTCCTGTGGTTGATTCCTGGCAGTTGGGGACCTTCCTCTATGATCTGTACCGTACGCTCTTCGAGGAGGAGGATGTCGAAACCTTCTGGCAACGCCACAAGGCTATTGCCTTCTGGCATCGCTCCGGTCTTCCTCTCTACAGTCGAGAGAGTTTTGTGATGCTCTTGAGGTTCATTCGGGACAGGTTACAGATTCCTCGGGAGCAATGGATTGCAGTGGTCGATAGGTTTTTCCACCTTCATGAGTCCAATCGTGGCTCTATGAAAATGGATACCGTCAATTCTCATGACCTATTCGGTCTTCTTCATTTCCACGAAGTCTATACCATGGACTTCTATCGACCACCGTATCGACTGGACGACTCGCATGAGGTTCGTGTTGGGCCTTTCAGCGCATGGTCCAAAGTGCCCCGCTCTTGTTCGAGTGTTTCTGACGGTGCCGAGAGAGAAGCTTCGCGTTCTCATTGAAGGTCCGACTGGTACACCTATCCTTCACGCTGGAATGCGAGGTCCCACAATGATGAACGTCTTCTCGTCAATTCGTGCAGCATTCGGCATTGTCTCGGCCAGTGGAACACCTGCGAATCCGAAAGCATATTTCGAAGAAGATCCAGAGGGCTTCCGGGGCACAAAAACCCCTCGTTGTCTCGTTTGTCATGCCAGCAGAGCTGCTGACAGGCCACGGTCCCAACTATGATCCTCCCCGACAAATCTCGATTATCCTCGTCTTCACGAGCAACATCACCGACTCGGCGTTATATACCAAAGACTTTGGGCATGACCTAGAGATCCACTCGGCTCACCTATTCGACAAAGAAAGTGTTCTCGTTCTCCCGGAGCAGCCACTACCCTCTGCACTTTCAACTAGCCTGAGAGCCCCCTCCGCTCCCGGGCAGATTGGATCTCAAAGCCCCATTAGCGCGAATTTTAACGAGGAGTGCGATCTGTTGGAATCTTTCTCGACCAAGATCGAGGTAGAGGATGAACAAGCCAAGGCAGTGTTTCAGTCGTCTGGAACTGTCGCCGTGCAGCAGATCTCGTCCGGGATCGTTCAGCTCATGCTCGGCGAGAGAATTCAAGAACTTAGCTTTCCGTTCCCTGTTGCAGTGGCGCAACACCGGTTGCGCTTAGCCAGAAAATCCCTTTGGATTGAGGTCAGTATTCTCTCTTTTCCTCCGTTTTTGGGAATAACATTTGCATCTCGGCAGTTATTGTTCCTCTTCGTACGTCTCTTGCACAAGGGGGAGTAAACGTGGACCGTTCATGACCTTGTCCCTTGGAGCGTTCACCGTGTCAACCTCGAGCGTCTGCCTGTCTTGAATCTCAAGACTCCTCAGCTTAGTACGTGGCTGAATTCCCACGTCGCTGGTGCCTTCTCAGAGCGGGAGGCAAGGGCGAAAACGAAGAAAGAAGTGGACGCACTCATGTTCGTTAAGGACAGCATCAGCTCTATCATTGTCCATGCGTCCGGGACTCAATCCAAAGGATCTTCCCCTCAACCGGTGTTCGCTCTTCGAGACCAAGCAACAAATAACTGCGACACCGTCCTTTTCGTCGATCAGCTTCGATTCGACCTCTCCGCCCACACTGTGGTCTGCGACGGCTTTGTCTTACCCTTGAGCTTTGAACGAGTTTCCAAGATACACCAGGGTTTCTCTAAACTGGTTCCCGAGATGATAAACATGCCTTTGGAGCCGGGAGAACTCGCGTCTTGGAAGCAACTGCTTCCCGTTCTCGTCGAGCGATGCCGCACCTGGACACACCGCGACTCATGCCAATATGTCGTTGAAGGTCGCATCCCACTCACGACTGAAATAGAGGCCATTCCCCTGTGTGCATGTGGCGAGGGGCGGGACGTGCAGCGAATGCACGATGTGCCGCTCTGGCAGCCGCTGGCGAAGTACTGCACCAGGATGGCACTGTCGCCCTTGTTTGCCGTGTCGTACTTGGAGAACGTCGGAAGGAAAGATAAAAGTTGTTGTGTGTGTCGAGCCAAGGCTCAATTCAGGTGCCACAAATGCAAGAAGGACAGATACTGTAGCAAGTGAGTTCTGTGTACTAGTAATATCCCCGTATCATAAACTCACCGTTCCTTTCAGAGAATGCCAGAAGAAGGATCAGGAGAGACACAAACTCCGGCACCATGACTTTTGGGAGAAGTGATTGAGTTTTTTGGAATTGAAGTAACATTGCACTGTCGCCCTTGTTTTTCGTGTCGTACTTGGAGAACGTCGGAAGGAAAGATAAACGTTGTTGTGTCTGTCGAGCGAATGCAAGCTTTAGGTGTCCCAAATGCAAGAAAGACCGATACTGTGGCAAGCGAGTGTTTCTGTTACTGATACGCCGTATCATAAACTCACCGTTATTTTCAGGGATTGTCAGAAGAAAGACCAGGAGAGACACAAACGCCGGTATTATGAGTGATTGAGGTTAATATTTTGGACTATGCGCTGCTTTCCTTTATGGCCCTTTCTTGTAAAGTTTCCGCGACCCAATGCGTGCAATCGATATTGTTTCTTTCCCCCCGGTGTTTCATCTGGTGGCACACAGATAGATTCTCTCAAACGACGCCCTCCGATCCGGCAGCGTCTTTCTTTGCTGGATATCGGACTTTTACAGGGAAATAATTTGTCTCCAGCATCAAGGAGGTGTACAATCTGTGATTCGTAGGATGTAAAAACACGGGGAAGCTTGCACAATATTCAAAAGATACAGAAAGAAAGAAAGAGAGGAATGCGCTCTGCGGATGAAAGGGGCAGTGATGAAGATAAGCTTGTACTCAATCGCGAGGAACATGAGCTAGGAAGATGTAGCGTGAGTAAGCGGAGCACATCGCCGAGATTTCCGAAAGAGAACGTATCTAGCCATTGCCCATGTCCTCGGTTTTCTCATCCATCCGGGGCCGCGTCAGCTAAGCGTCGAAATTGCAGGCCATTTGACGAGCACGAAGTACGACTGGGAGACGACTGGGTCGCGGTGCATATAGCAGGGAAGAGCTGTGTACTTTCGTTTCGGCGACGTGCTGAGGCTGAGAGTAAGCCACAGACACACAGAATACGACTGAGGTTCACAGAGCTTCCTCTTGCAGCAAAGGCGCAGGTCCATTTGAGTATCCACTAGCGAGGATTCAAACAATCAGATAGCAGAGCACAAGAGAGAACATCGTTAAGTTGAGGAAACTTGGAAGAGATGCGCCTGGCGCGCGAATGGACGGGGCCCGAGTGAAAAACACCCAATCGCGTCTGAGAGTTGCCTTTCCGCACACCGTATACGGTCCCAGAACATGCTCTATCTGGGTGAATAGAACCAGCTCCCTGAGCAATGTACCGGGTGTGACGAGCCGCACAGTCCGCAACTTGTTTGACCCTCAAGACGCAGCGTTCCCGACATAAGAACCGACCAATTTTGGCGGGGGATTGGAGTTGTCAACGAGCCTCGAAGCGATGAGCTTTAGGACGAGCTTTAGAGTAATGCAAGGCCTTCAACTCCGGAGGTTCCCTTGCGCGGAAGAAAAGATCGGCCGGCAATTCCCGACTTGGAGGATGTAGTCTCTTTCAAGTTTCCTCCGATTACTTATATCCACAGTGAAAGAAGAAGGCTGGAGTACACCACAAGCTAGTTCCTTGAGCTGGAGAAACTAATAAACACTTGGTGTGCTTCCGGTGATTTCTCTTGGCGACTTGGAAACAGGAAAACCCTCTCTACGGCCATCCTGACGTCGCCCACCTCCGGAGATTCTCCTTCTGCTCCACACGGCGCGCCAAAGTTGCACCCTCACGCGCCGTCGGCATAATGGTCCTCTACAGCGTTATTCTGCGCCTGCGGCCTCACGTCCTCAAGTACCCTTGTCGTTGGAGCACGCATCCAGTCGTACTATCCATTCCGTGCCCGCCGTGCGGCCCCGTGCCTGTTCCTACCACCAAAAACTGCCCGTTGAGGCGGATCTCCACTGCGAGCTCCCCGCCCCGCGGACAAGGTGAGTTCATTTTTATATAGCGACATAAGTAATGGATAAACACTGATTGACTGAGCTTTTTCTGCGCTTGTGGATGCACAATCCGAGTCTGCCCCTCCATGCGCCGTGTATGCATCCATCCTACGCAGACGCCGAACGCACCGTATTGACTTGACTGTCTGGAACCCAGATACGAACTATCTGTGAGTCTATTCCTAGCCACCCCTCATGTGAAAATACTCGGGCTAACTTGGCTTTTTCATCGACTGTCAGGTTCTCTGGATCTTCGGCCCAGAGCACATCGTATTCAGACTTGGCAGCCGCATTCGCCGAATGTACCACTCATCCATGCGAGGAACATCAACTACAACTGCTTGCCGGCCCCGGACATGCTCGACCCGCGTTCGAATCATCGGCCTCAACCCGCTGGCGGCGGCCCCCCGGTCTTCTCGTGGTACATGAAGGACTTACGTACCGCGACCAGATCCATATCCTACACGTCGCTTGAGTTACGCGTCTCGCTGACCCATTCAAGGCGGCTGTGATTTGGTATTGGTGGAAAAGTTCAACCAATTCCTACAAGACGAGGCAGGGATCGGTCTTGGATGCGGAGAACCGCAAAGCCTGCCGGATGTCAAGTAAAGTACTGGAATATGCGTGGTCAAAATAGTGAGTTCATTCACGAAAGCGCTTCGGGGTTCAGAATTATTTCTTCTTCGAATTTGCCGACCGTAGCACATACAAGTGAGCTTCGAGGAAGAGTACCCCTCATGCATTACATACAGCGCAGAGGAATGAATTATAATGAAACAGAACGACTCCCAGCCATATATCCCATGCTCGCGACAAAGATGCGCTCCACAACCTCCAACTCTTCCTCGTCCCTAGGCGCGTACACCAGCAGATAGCTATTCGGGAGCGGGAGGAAGCGGCTTCTGCCGCTCAGCGGGTGCCTCTCCGCCCATCCAAGCTCGACGACGGTCTTGCTATCCGCAGGCGACAAGATAACGTGCATGCTATGGTCGATGGGGTGTATGTGCGCGATCTCCCGCAGCCCCTGCACAGCGTCCTGGTGCGGCGACGGGACGTCTGGGTGGAGGATCATTCCCGGGACGGTCTTCTCGTGCGGCGAGAGCGTGATTTGCACGAGGCGCGGGTTCGCGGCGACGTGTTTCTCGAAGACGGCTTCCAAGCGCTGTAAGGGCCCAGTCAGTCAACTTTGAAAATGAAGGGTAAACGCAACGTACTTTGGCCATCACATCCGAGGGCATTCTGTCCGTCTGACGATGGGGCACACAATGCCATCCAGTGAGCGGGCGTGCGCCGCGCCGCTCAGGAGGGGTTTCCAGCCAGCGTTCCTTGGTCGCACCGGACGTCTCGTACTGCGCCGTACTCACAGTCTCGCGGCCGAACGCAGTGAGTGTTAGTGCAACGATCCAGCCCAGCGGGCCGAGCGGGGGTGAGGCCGCTCTTCCCCCAGCGCGAGAAACTTGCGGTAATTCTTGACGGCCCACGGCACACCAAACGCGGCGATGACGGCAAGCAGGAGAGAGCGGGGGTTGCGATAGATGAGCGCCTCGATTTGACTGGTGTCCATTATCAATCAAAGTAGGGAATCGGTTTAGTGAATGTTGGATGATTTGGTGAATTTTACCGCTAGTGCTTGTAGTGCTGCTTTTATACGCGCTTGGATCTTGGCCGCTGCGCACTTGGCCGTACGCGTGCGTAGATTTGCCGACCATATTGATGCGCTCCCAGTCGGCCAGAGTACGAGAGAACGGGGAGTCCGTAAGTACCGCATCAAGCTGGTTATTGACTGTGTTGTATACGCGGCCGATGATCATGCACGGATCACGAGCGGACACGTCCTGTGAGTGCGGACTGTACGCTTGCTAAGCCGCGTCGAGTACTCTTGCTGGGCGCATTTCGTTATTGTGCTTGATGCTGTTCGTTTTTCGAAGGGATTGTATTTGGTGCAGTTAAGAGAGCAAAGAGCAAAGTAAGATGCCCGATGGTAAACATGAGCAGACAACTCTCGTCCCGAAGCCCAAAAAGGGAATTTCTGGGGTAAGCCGTCAACTTTCAGACCAATTTCAATTCAACCAAAGCAGGTAAAACGCACGACTAGGTATGAGCAAAATTGACGAGTACCATACACATAGGACTCGGTCAAAGCTTTGAGTCAGAAAACCGACAATGTCATCTATTTCACGTAAGCGTGGATCGCAGCAAAACAGGGCTTGAAACAACGCGCCTTGGCCATCCATTTGCCGAGTAGACGCGACGCAACGGCGGCAGTTAATGAGGAGTATAAAGATCCGTCTCGACACCCCCAACACTCAGCAAATCTCGCCACTTCCCTCTAACACATTTGACCACCAAACACCATGTCCACACACAAATCTTTCGCAGTCGTCGGAGGCGGCAAGCTGGGGATGCCCATCGTAAATGCACTGGCAGCGCAGAACGTCGCTGTGGTGCTGCTGTCTCGTTCGGGTCTCGACGCATCGAAGGCGCTTCCTGCGGGTGTCACAGTCGCCACGGTCGATACGACGGATGCAGCGGCGGTCGCAGCGGTCTTTGAGCACCATAAAGTCGAGGTCGTGATATCGACTATCACCACTGCCGCTGTCGGTGCACAAACCGTCTTGGTAGACGCGGCGAAGCGCGCTGGTGTCAAGTTGTTCGCGCCGTCTGAGTTTGGGATGATGACAGAGGGCGATAGCAAGAACCCGAAAAACAAGATAATAGGTATGTCGCCATTGCCGCGTCCTCCGTCTTGATAGCTTATCGATAAACAGAGTATACCAAAGCCGCCGGAGTCCCATACGCCCGGTTCTTCGTAAGTTCCTGAAATGCAATTTATAAGTACGAGAAACTGACTAGAATGTGCAGAACGGAATGATCACCGAGTTCCTCCCCTTCCTCGTCGGGTTTGACAAGGACCATCGCAAGATCACACTCGTCGGTAGAGGAGATGCCGCGGTTTCGTTTACCTCGATCGCCGATATTGCAGGTAAGCATGCGATGCGTCCCAGTCGAATGGATCTTTATCGAAGTATTTATCTGCAGGATTCGTCGCATACGTCCTGACCACGCTGCCTCCCAGCGAACTCGCAAATCACACCTTCCGCGTTCAGGGCGACCGCGCGACGATGAACGAACTTGGACCGATCTTCAAAGCTGAGGTGCAGCACATAGATAAAATCGCCGGGCCGATGGGGGAGTTCAAGACGATGATGTTGTTGCTCACGGACACGGGGGTAGGGAGCACAGGGTGGGACGCAGAGAGGAAGGCGGAGAAGTCGGGGAGCGAGGCGGCGGGAAGTGCGAATGCGCTGTGGCCGGGTCATCAGTGGAGGAGTATCAAGGAGGTTCACAATCTGTAATGCGCACTGTAAAAATAACGGCGACTTTGAAAGGATTTGGACTTACGCGTGCAGAACCTGTGCCGTGGTGGCCCTATAGTCACGACAAGACCAAGACAAGAGCAAGTGGTCGAAAAGAGATGTTGTGTCCAAGCATTTGAAGTAGTAGCAGACCGAAACGATATAGAATGTGTCTTGCCGGTGGCGGATAGGCAAAACTGGCACATCTTCAGGCCGAATTGAAGGCTAAGAAAAATTATTGACAACTTGAACGTTCTAAACAAACCGCAAGCAAGTCCGGAACATCCCGTCGCAGCCAATCAGAACACAGATAACTGTTCAATGCTCTCCTTGATATCCCGTCTCACTGCGTCGTTCTCGGAGAGTTTTCCAATCACATCTACGACAATTTTCTCGATGTGCTGGCTGAACACCGTCCACTTCTTCTTATCTGATCGGAAGTTCTGCCACTCGTCAGTTGCTTGTGAGCGTGCCGGACGGTCCACCGGTACGTACTTGAACCAGTTTCGCAATATGCAGAGTACCACAAACAACACTTTGCAGCGGAGGAAAGACCGATGACGATTTCTCCAGTGCTTCAAGGATCGCGATTGCAGCGGCTCCTGACTGCTCAACGAGTTTCCCTTTTCTGTCCTCAGGCTTGTGTGGGCCCATTGCGATGGATCGGCCTTTTCTTGAGAAGAACTGTTCGAGGAGCTGAAGAACACCGACAAGTAATCTGCACAAAGTAGAGAGCCGCAGAAAGTCGCCGAATCTGGAATCGCCGAACAAAGCTGTTAGCCTCTTCTCAGGACTCCGGATTTGAACGAACACGAGGCTTCCACGGAATTCACCCTCACTCTACCATGGCTCAGCCTCTATATTGGCCCGGGAAATGCTACTTCTACGCAATCGGGAACACCTCCGCCGTGTCGCTGGCCCGAGATGTAGCTCCCGATAAAGACATCAGCCTGTTACTTCTGGGCTGTGGAGACCCACGAAACGTATTATTCACTCTCTTTTCGGAACACGATGCTGGTGAGACTCGTTTGAGCGCAATTCGACCAAACTTGGCTGAGATATCACCAGCAACCCGCAAACTTGACTTCACATGTGTTGACTTTGAGCCCGCAGTACTTGGTTTGTTTCTCGTCCATTTGGCTGGCCACCGTATTCTCAATTTTTTTCCCAGCTCGCAACGTCCTACTACTCTCCATGATCATCGACAAACAGGATCCGGCGAGCATTTTCGACATCTTCTTCCACCTGTACTTGGAGACGGGTCCTCTTTCCCTGCTTACTTCCCAATGCCGCGCCCTCCTCGACGCTTCGACGACTTTGAAGTGCTGGAAGAAGTCCTCATATGGTTCCACACTTCGAATGAGTAGCCAGCATACTCTGGCCGAATTACGTCGGCACTGGGCCCAGTATACCACTATGCACGCGTTACCAAATTCACAGCTGGATTTAATCGTGGCGAACTTTAAAGCCGGGGTTAAAGAATACCAGACCGGACATGAGACCAAGACCATGATGCACACCAGCCGATCTGCAGGGCCACTCATGATGTATGCCATGCAGACGCTCTCCGACTGCTTCCACGACTTTTGGAAATATGGAACGACCTTCGTGTCTGCAGCACGTCGCTCTGCAGCTACACTTCTAAACCCCACGTTTGTCTACACCCAAGCAGGTATAGGCTGTCACGTCCATTATGGCACCGACCCCGTTATACCTTTCCATCTAGCACCCATTTTCGGGAATAACAACGTCGCGCCGTCCCGTTCAGATATTATGAACGGCATCCGTGCTCAATTCCGGGATTGGTGTGCCGCATTCCGCAGATACTACGAGCGCCGCCAGTGCACCGTTCGTATTTTCTTCGCCGATGCGATCCTTGGTACCCGCGCTCTTCTGGCCTACAAGGAATCCGGTGCGGTACAGACAAGGGTTCCTGTATGTCAGTGGCGTACGGAAACAATCACGCTTGACGAGGAGGAATACAAGCATGCCCCACTAGTCTTCGACGTGGTAGACACTTCCAATCTCGATGATCACATTGGTCTATTCAATATTCTCGTCACATCCATACCTCTCCTATCAGACTCTGGGGACGGTGTTCTCTACCTTGAATCCCTCCTCTTCCAAAATCATGGTGATGCGCCCAAGGACTTTGTTAAGCGCTTTCACGCTGACCTGACGGTCATGAGTGTTCTTTTCCGCCTGTCTCCAGTCGATCTCATCACAGGCTATTCGACTCGGAGTAATATCCATGAGCTGCTGGCGTACAGAGCCACTCATCGAACAGCTGTCCCGCAGCAATATCATCAGGCCACAACTTGGAAGACACTAAGGAGCGACCCTCCTGTTGTTGACCCCCGACAGCTGGGTACCTTCATCTATGACCTGTACCATGCGCTCTTTGAGGAGGAGGATGGCGCCACGTTTTTTTCTGCGCCACTCTGTTGATTTCCTATCCGCCCTCAGCCACTCCACTATTTCTCCCTATAATCGAGAGAGTTTCGTGGTGCTCTTGGGCTTATTCGGGACCGGTTACAGGTTCCCCGAGAGGAATGGATTGCGGTGCTCGATCGGTTCTTCGAGATTCGCGATTCTGATAGCTCCATGAAAATGGACACCGTCAATTATCAAGACTTATGTGGCCTACTTCATTTCCACGGAGTATATACCATGGACCTCTATCGACTGGAGGATGTGGCCCGCGTCGGGCCCTTCAGCGCCTGGGCCAAAGTCCCTCCTCTGGTTCGAGTGTTTCTGACGGTGCCGAGAGAGAAGCTTCGCATTCTCACCGAAGACCCGCCTGGCACACCTCTCCTTCAAGCAGGCATGCGCGGTCCCGCGATGCAGAATGTTTTTACATCGATTCATGCAGCATTCGGGATTGTCTCTGCCATTGGAACGCCTGCGAATCCGAAGGTGTACTTCGAAGAAGATCCAAGTGGTTTCCGTGGCACAAAACCCCTTGTCATTTCATTCGTTATGCCAGCCATACTGCTGACGGGTGACGGTCCCGGCTATGATCCTCCCCGAAACATTCTCATTTTCTTCGGCTTCAAGAGCAACCCCTCTAATTCGATCCTCTATATGAAGAGGCTTGGTGCTCAGTTAGAAATCCACTCTGCTAGGCTCTTCGACAGAGAAAGTGTCCTGGTTCTCCCAGAGCAGCCACTTCCTCATGAGTTTTCAACTAGCCCGAGAACCCCTTCCGTTCCCGGACAGATTGGAACACAAAGTTCCATTAGTGCGAATTTTAACGAGGAGTGCGACCTGTTGGAATCTTTCTCAGCCAAGATCGATGTGGAAAATGAACAAGCTAAGGCGACGTTTCAATCCTCTGAGGTTGTCGCTGTGCGGCAGATCTCGTCGGCGATCATTCAGCTTGTGCTCGGGGGAAGAGCCCAAGAAGTCAGTTTTCCGTTCCCTGTCGCAGCGGGACAGCATCGATTGCGCTTAGCCAGAAAGTCCCTTTGGATTGAGGTCAGTCACTGTTTACGCAGTTTGTAAAATTAATTGAAATCTGCATCCAGCTCATTGTTCCTCCTCGTCCACCCTTGACACAAGGAGGAGGAAACGTGGATCCATTCCCCATCGCTGTTCATGACCTCGTTCCTTGGAGCGTCCACCGCCTTAACCTCGAGCGCCTTCCTGTTTTGAATCCGAAGACTCGTAAGCTCGACGAATGGCTCAATCTGCACGTCTCTACCGCCTTCTCAGAGCGCGAGATGAAGGCAAGAAAGAATAAAGAGGTGGACGCACTCATGTTCGTCAAGGACAGCATCTACTCGATCATTATGCGAGCGTCCGGGATCCTACCCAAAGGATCTTCCTCTCAGCATGTGTTCGCCCTTCGAGACAAGACAGTACCAAAGAACTACGATACCGTCCTTTTTGTTGATCGGCTTCGGTTCGACCTCTCTTCCCACACCGTGGTTTGCGACGGCTTCGTTCTACCATTGAGCTCTGAACGTGTCTCCAAGATACGGTCAGACTTCCATAAACTTGTTCCCAAGATGAGCAACATCCTCTTGGAGCCGGGAGAACTCACGGCTTGGAAGCAGCTGCTTCCTGTTCTCGTCGAGCGATGCCGCACCTGGGTACACCGCGACTCATGCCAATATGCCGCCGAAAAGCGCGTCCCACTTACGATCAAACTGGGTGGCATTCCTCTGTGTTCGTGTGGCGAAGGGCAGGACGTGCAGCGAATGAATAGTGTGCCACTCTGGAAATCTATGGCGAAGTACTGCACCAGAATTGCGCTGTCGCCCTTGTTTGGCGTGTCGTACTTGGAGAACATTGGAAGGGAAGACAAAAGTTGTTGTCTTTGTCGAGCAAAGGCTCGCTTCATCTGCCCCAAATGCAAGAAGGACCGATACTGTGGGAAGTGAGTATTGTATAGTGGTATGCCCACATCAGGAACTCACCCCTACTTTCAGAGGATGTCAGAAGAAGGATCAGGAGAGACACAAACTCCGGCACCATGACATTTGGGGGAAGTGATCGAGATTTTTTGGAATTGAAGTAACATGCGCCGCCTTAATTTTGTGGACCTGTTGTCGTCCATTCTTATGAATTTTGGCAATCCGACACGTCCAATCGGCATCGTTCCATAAAACATGTATAAATGTAAATAATAATACAAAGAGCGAAACGCGCTCCGCAAATGTATCAGGCGTCAGGGTGGACATTTTTAGCGCAAGGGATGGTTCTGCACTCTTCTCGTCTGAGCTGGGTCGCGCAGATGCCGCCATCATCTGACGGAAAAAGGAAGAAAAAGGATCGGTTTGGGAGACGGCGTTTTGAGAATTTGGCTCGGCGTACTATGGTCAACCTGGAAGCAAGGCGCGGCGGTACGTGTTTGCGCCGTCCGAGTTTGGGATCTCGACCGAGGTTGACAGCAAAAACTCGAAAAACAAGATAATAGGTATGTCATTATTATCTTGTCCTACGGCTTGACAGCTCATTGATAAACAGAGTATACCAAAGCCGCCGGAGTCCCATATGCCCGGTTCTTCGTAAGTTCCTGAAATGCAATTTATTAGTACGAGAAACTGACTGGAATCTGCAGAACGGAATGATCACCGAGTTCCTCCCCTTCCTCGTCGGGTTTGACAAGGACCATCGCACGATCACACTCGTCGGTAGAGGAGATGCCGCGGTTTCGTTCACCTCGATAGCCGATATTGCAGGTAAGCACGCGATGCGTCTCAGTCGAATGGATCCTTATCAAAGTATTTATCTGCAGGATTCGTCGCATACGTCCTGACCACGCTGCCTCCCAGCGAAGTGGCAAATCGCACCTTCCTCGTTCAGGGCGACCGCGCGACGATGAACGAACTCGGGCCGATCTTCAAAGTCGAGGTGCAGCACACAGATAAAATTGCCGGGCCGATGAGGGAGTTCAAGACGATGATGTTGTTGCTCACGGACACGGGGGTAGGGAGCACAGGGTGGGACGCAGAGAGGAAGGCGGAGAAGTCGGGGAGCGAGGCGGCGGGGAGTGCGAATGCGCTGTGGCCGGGTCATCACTGGAGGAGTATCAAGGAGGTTCACAACCTGTAATGCGCCTTGTAAACATAACGGCGACTTTGAAAGGATTTGGGCTTACGCGTGCAGAACCTGTGCTGGCCGTGGTGGCCCTACAGACAAGACCAAGTGGGCGAAAAGAGATATTGTGTCCAAGTAAAGTAGTAGTGGATCGAAACGATATAAAATGCTGTCGGTGGCAGATAGGCAGATAGGCAAAACTGGCACCCCAAAGCGGCGACTTGAAGGTCAAGAATAGACACTGCAGCCGGAACAGTGGTGCTGAACTACGGTGGTGGGCTCTCCAGCTGATGCAACGTTGTGTGCGTTGTTTTTCCCGTCGCAATCGAGCTCCCACGCGTATGCGGAAGCAAGATTCGTGGTTTCGTGAAGGAGCGGCAGATGGGAGATCGGCGGAAGGCTAATGGTCCAGGTGAAATGGTCGCCAACCGAGCGAGCAATCCTCACTCCAAGTTCGGAGTTGCAACTCGGAGACGGGGATCGAATCATCTTCCACCCACGTTCAGCGTACTTCCGCCTGCCAGCCTCCTGTCCTGCGCCGACAGTCTCTACTACTAAGGCTTCCTTGGTGACAAACGTCGACCACGGATACAGAGAATACGCAGTGTCGTGGGTGATTATGTTCATAACACAGGCTGCCGAGGCCTATTAGACTTGTCCCGAACAAAAGATGAATGAACAGACTGGAGTGGAAGCTGAGGATGGTTTCCATGGGGCTTGTGGTAGCGACGATGAGTTGGATTTTCTTGTCGCCTTTGTGGAAGTCGAGGACGTCTGCGATTCCACGTCCCAGATAGCTCGGGGGCTTCTCCCTGGTGGACGCACACAGCTGAACGGATACATTTTTGACCTGCGATTTCCTAGGATCGAACGTGTACCCGTTTTCCACGAGAAAGAACGCCGCGAGGGCGGCCGATGCACGAGTAACATAGAGGTCCAGGTCGGTATTGGGCCACGTCAAGCGATTGAAAAATTGGAGGGCCATAGACCCAGAGATAATGGTGTCTGTCTGGCTCTGGATTTGGCGGAATTCATTCACTTTGGCGGGTTCACCGAAAAACCGGGATAGAAGACGATGGAGGTCGAAACTGGCTCTATAGATGAGACTGTACAGGCGATGGCATGTTTGCATTAGTCGGACGAGGTCGCGAGCCGGAATTTGAGAAAATAACACGTCGTGTGGGCCCATCCGTAAGTCGCTAGTCGAAATGAAGTTGGGATGAGGCAAAATACACGTTAAAACTCACAAAAACCACATGGCAGGGGACCAATCTGTAATGCTGCCTGAATAAGCCCCTGCGTTGAATGCTGAGTTCACCTACCACAGTCCATCACGGGCCTGAGGACAGTATTTGTGCACGCTCAATGGGAAGTGTTGTTGGAATTCCGAGTCCATCGCTCGCTATCTCCGATGCCGTTGTTACGCCGTTGACTGGTGTATTAAGGCAACAGGTACTGTACCTTTCCCTATTCATTTACCTTATTCTATGTTGTTCTCTCTCCCTTTGGTAAAATACTCCCCAGTTAGTTTAATTCACCTATCTTTAGTTTAAGTAGTTCCTGGCGGATTGTAGTATAACTACTGTGTAGTTTGCGAATGAATCCCCTGCGCGTTTGCGAGGGTCAACTGCTATCTCCCGAGTCAAGGCCGTGGCTACCTTGATTTTAACACAAACGCGCAGCATACCCTACTTGCTTTGTTCTTGCTCGCTCGCTGCCATTCCTTGGATCTTTGTCGACGATCATTGGTCTCTGGTCTTACTCCGATTTCCCCCCTTTTGTGTCCTCTTGAGCGGAGGCGCATTCCCCCCCTGTTTGCTTCTTGAGCGGAAGCAGATCCCCCTTGCCTCTTGAGCGGAGGCAGAGAAAGAAGAACTCGCCGACGGCCCGACTGATCGAGAACGACCCGACGCACAAAGAAGAACTTGCTGACGACCCGACTGTGCGAGAACGGTCCGACGCACAAGAAGAACCGCTGACAGCCGACGACGTAACTGGCTTGACGCACGAGAACCGCCGACGACCGACGACGTAACTGGTCCGACGCACCGAAGAGATGAAGAAGGAGAGGGACGAGCTGGGTGCAAAGAGAGACGCGGGGAAGATGGCGGAGGCGCATGCAGAAGTTGATTTTGCGTGTGGAGGATGGACGGCTCGCGCATATGACGGCGCGCGACCGGATGGAGGTTTGGGAGGATTTCTTTCTCTGGCCGTGGAGGAAGGAACCCACAGGTCAAACGGACGACACCACTCGAAACGACGATTGCCCATTTTCGATTCGCCGCAGTTTTTGGCGCGGATCTGGAGGACTTGTTTCAGTCTGGCGCATCTTCGTGTAAGCCGTCTTTGAGACGCATCTCTATTCGGAATTTGCCCAAGGTTCACGCGCCCGTTGGGATTTGAACGTATGTCGGCCGATGAACATTGGAGTTTTTGGGTCGGAGGTATCCGAATTGCCGCTGGGCGGATTGGTTGGAAGATGTTGTTTTTTGAGCGGCCGTTATACAGCCGTGCTGACGGTTGCGGGATTGAGACGATGGTGAAGGTTGGGTGGAGGTGATGTTGGGATTGGTCCCCGACTCCGATGTGTTCAATTCGGAGGTGCTGCGAACTTGCGGGGGTGCACAACTTGGTGCGCAATGCAAAGTTTGCGGGGGTGATAGCTCGCTAGCGGACTCGCGGGGGTGTGTTGGAATTCCGAGTCCATCGCTCGCTATCTCCGATGCCGTTGTTACGCCGTTGACTGGTGTATTAAGGCAACAGGTACTGTACCTTTCCCTATTCATTTACCTTATTCTATGTTGTTCTCTCTCCCTTTGGTAAAATACTCCCCAGTTAGTTTAATTCACCTATCTTTAGTTTAAGTAGTTCCTGGCGGATTGTAGTATAACTACTGTGTAGTTTGCGAATGAATCCCCTGCGCGTTTGCGAGGGTCAACTGCTATCTCCCGAGTCAAGGCCGTGGCTACCTTGATTTTAACAAGTGTTATCAGAAAAAGTAGCAAGGAGTCTTCGATCTATAAGTTTGCAGGCGCGGGGGGATATCCGACGCGTGTTGCGACTTCAGACTGAGGACGCGACCGAGGACCGCGACGTTGATGAGAAGATTGGTCGGCAACTTCCGAGCAGCTTTGACCGCTGGATTCTCATTTCCAAAGCCCGACTTGGCACTTCACGCGGCGGCGCGCGGTACTGAGTTGCTCACAGAATGGGAGATACGAAACACAATGGGATTATTTTACAAGACATTATTCACAATTTTTTTAGTTTTCTCTTCCCCCACGAACACCAACCCCAGCACCTCAGTGCCGGCTGGGACGACACACAAACATGTCTTGCCGGCACCCGCCAGGCAGAAATTGCCAAAGTAATGGCCTGGGTGCGAGAAAAAGATCTCTCTGGAACAGAGCAGATTTACTTCCTTGCCGATCTTGTTGGAAGTGGGAAGACCGCCCTTGCTCATAGCATAGCTCAGGAATGTTCGGACTGCAATCTGCTCGCCTCCTCATTTTTCTTTGACCGCAAAGTTGGTCGAACAGACCCTCGAGACTTCATTTTAACTTGGCGCGTGATCTAGGGTCCAGGTTTCCTGCGGTTTCCACATATATCTCACTTGCTCTACGGGCAGATCCCAACTTGGCCTTGTCGCAACCGGTCTCTCGACTTTTCAAGGAACTGATTTTAGAGCCTGTAATACAGTCCAACCCGCGGCACGGTAAGTACACGGCGTGACGGTAAGTACACAGGTGACAGCGCCCTAAACTCGCGCAACCCGGCCTGGGCTGGCCTGGGATCATATTTTTACCGAAATTCTCACAGCACGTCTCACTCAGCACGTCTTCGAAGCTTCCAATGCCCCACCTCAGCCTGATTCCGAATCTGTTCCATCGGGATATCAATATAAAGCTCAACTCCATGTCGTTGCCTTAATCAGATCTCTTCCTCCCTGAAATCCCAGTACAACCACGATGAAGGAAGCTATTGTCTACAGTGCCGACAAGGTCTGTCAGCACTCACCAACTGTGGCAAGTAATTAACAGCCGGCAGGTCGAGATTGTCGACTCTCCCATTCCATCTCCGGGTCCCGACCAAGTCGTCATCAAAGTGGTTGTGGTAAGTTATGCAAGTGGTCTACTCGATGTTCAACGCTGATATACCGCGACAAGAGCGGCTCCAATCCCAAGGACTGGTCAGTAGAACCTCTTCACAAAGCTTCTTCCTAAATTCACACCATCCCTCAGGAAAACACCCATATGGACAGAGAAATCCTCGAACACTGGCGACGACATTGCCGGCATCGTACACGCCATCGGGCCCAACGTATACGAATTCAAGCCGGGAGACCGCGTCGCCGCCTTTCACGAGATGCGCACACCGGGAGGCAGCTTCGCCGAGTACGCTGTGGCCTGGCAGCATACTACCTCGCACATTCCCGAGAACTTGAGCTTTGAAGGTACATACGCACCTTCTCTTCAACTAAGACAACAGGCCACTCACCACTTCCCACCTCGCAGAGGCCGCAACTATTCCCCTTGCCGCCCTCACTGCTGTCATCGGCAACTACATCCGCCTCTCCCTCCCCGAACCATGGCATCCTCTGCCCTCGGGCGAGAAACTCCCCTTCCTCGTCTACGGCGCCGCATCTGCCGTCGGCGCCTATGCCATCAAGCTCGCCCGCCTTTCCAACATCCACCCGCAAGTTTCCTTCCCTATTCGCGCGGAAAACTCGCACTCACCCCTCCACCAGCATCATCGCCGTCGCCGGTAACGGCATCCCCTACGTCGAGACGCTCCTCGACAAATCCCAAGGCGACGCAGTGATCGATTACCGTGAGGGCGACGAGAAACTAGTTGCCGGCATCAAAGCTGCTCTGAAAAACTCCGGCTCCGCCCCCCTCCGCCACGCCTTCGACGCCGTCTCGGAGAAAGGCTCCCACGGCAACGTCGTCGCCGTCCTCGCCCCCGACGCTCTGGTCACCAACGTGCTCCCCATCGAGCGCTACGCCCCCCCAGGCTTCGCCTACCCCTCGACCTACGTCGCCACCACGTGGAGCATGGTGGGCGACGTACACGGACCCCAGAAGGACATCGGGTTCGCGTATTTCCGGTTGATTTTTAGGAAGATCGCCCAGGGGGAGTTTAAGCCGCATCCGCATGAGGTGATCCCAGGGGGACTGGCGGGGGTGAGCGAGGGGTTGACGAGGTTGAAGGACGGGAAGGCGAGTGCGGTGAAGTATGTTTTCAGGATTGGGGACACAGAGGGGGCGGGGAAGGATTGAGTGGGCGGCTGTTTGTAAGAAAATAGGTAAAACCACAATAAATGTAACAGAAATAGCTATTTGTTCTCTCCATAACCGCTTCATCGTCGTCTGAGTCCTGAAAAGCTCAACAGCAAAGCATCCAGCAGGCCCCCTTCCATATCATTTTAAAGACTTGGATGCCCGGGGCATCCAAGTCTCTCTGGCTATGGATTCAAATGAGGCAAAAACCTGAAAAATAGTGTCAGAAAATATACAGAGCCATACGAATTTTTGTGTGCACCCTGCAACCTCCCTGTGTTTTAAAAATTTCCCTGTCTCCGTGGACGCGGTCACGTGCCAGTTAATTAAAGCGACGCGTCAAGACTAGAATGTTGGTGGGACCCCGGATAGTTGTGAAAGACGACATAAAATTAGGGGAGTACTGACTATTGACTATACATACTTCATATGCGAGGATTACAGGATTCTGACTACTTGCTACAGAGCGATACTTACCGGGGTTGGATTGAATCGAAACATACATCAGGAAGGAGAGTGAGGGCTCGGTATATTAAAATAGTCGTCGAAAAGACCATCCAGATCTAGAGTAGGATCGTCGGGCTGAATCCTGTCCGATGCCGAAGGAGCCTGGAACGGCAACGCAGACAGCGTTGGCGAGGGTTCTTCCACTTGCAAGGCGGGTATGTGCATCCCGTACGACGATGAAAAAGCATCCGGATTCTGCCCAGTCCACCCCGGGTTCGGGGGAGATTGGGACTGGAATGCGAACGGAATTGGCGAGGTTGCTTGGAGGGTGGACATCTCGTGCGACGAGTGAACAGAAGGTGAAGTCCACCCCAGGTTCGAGGACTGGAACTGGGACACGGATGCAGTCGGCGAGGGCGCCTCTACACGAATAGTGGGTATCTGCATCCCGTGCGGCGATGGAAGAGAGCCGAAACCCAACGGGTTATGCGGGACCGGGGCAGCCACTTGGGAGTGTGCCGTGCGATGCGACGGCGCGCGCGAAACACCAGCGTGAATGTGCGGAGCCAGCTGAGGAGGCTGACCGACAGTCGGCTGCATGTCGGCCGGGTCCGTGATACGTAGGACGTAGCGTTCGCCGGTCTGAGTATTATGCAGCTCATTGCCGTAGAAGCTGCTGCCTTCGCTCAGCCTAAGAGCCTCCAGGCCAGGCCCCCGTAACAAGCGAACAATCACCCCTTTGCCCGGAGTGATGCCCCGGAGCGGTTTGCTGTTTCGGCCATATACCAAGCCTTTGGTAGTAATATTCACCCTCCAATCGTTGCGCGTAGGCTGTATGCTGGTCGGTCGCGGGTGATTAATCGCAGCTTGGTCGACACTGCCATTGGACGGGACTTGTGAAAGCCGCGAGGCGACATCGACAGGCGTAGGAGGGTAGATGGACTGTGGAGGAGCCGGCAGCCGCTGAACGTTGCCGGAAACAGAGGGAGTGTTTGCTCGAGAAGGAGCGGCTGAGAAAGTATTCAGGCCCGCCTGAATCTCAGGGTTTTTTCTCCTCGAAGGTCGTGTATTTACGTTTCCTAGGTTGACCGCCTTGATTCTCGCTGGTGACCGCGACCTGTCAGCCAAAGTAAAAGTAAAAGGAAAGGGAGACGGTACCTTGCTCGCTTCCCCTGCGACTTAGCAGCTGAATGGACAGCCATGGGCGGTGCGGCGACCTGAGGTTTCACCCCGATATCCTGTGGCTCACATGGTGTGGCCATCCCTTCGAAGGATAAACCGAGATTATTGTGTTGTTTATGAGGGAGGGTGTGTGACGCGTATGATGCGCCTTGCGGTCGATATTGAGGAAGGTGATGGTCTGGCATGAAGTTGTCGACGGGAGAGAGGACATGGTACATGGGGGTGGCATGGTTAGGGAGAGAAAGGCTGTGGAAGCCTGCCCACGATGGGTGAGGCATCGTTTGGGTGGACTGAGTGTCACCATAGCGGAGGATGGAGTTGTGGACGGGAGACGGGACAGGGTGGATCTGGGTGGCATTGTACGCGGGGTTCGGGAGAGCAGGACTGCCAAAGCCTGACCACGATGAGTAAGGAGCCACTCGGGTGGATCGACCGTCATCGTAGTATTCATGACCAAATTGGGCAGGCTCGGCGTCGTCCATCGCTTAGGAAAAGTCGAGTTAGCGAGGAAAATGTTTGGAAACATCCCGAACTCACGAGGCTGCCATTGATTGTCAAAGAACCCGTCAGGAGGAGGGTATGACATCGCTGACGCGGGGAAAGAGGCTATCAAAGCCGAGGGGAGAGGGTATCAAAGCAGTAAGAGGATGAGGTCGGCTCTATGTATATGCGGAGGGGAAGAGGGAGGTTTAAAATCGGAAGTGGGACCGGAAGTGGTGGAAGTGGGAGAGAGAGAGAGAGCGGCCCAAACAACGCGTCAACAACGCGAAACTTTGTGATCACGGTTGGGTGGCAGAGAACTTTCCAAGTGTCAATTCAGTGAATCGCTTTGGCTGATAAATGGGTCCTTGGAATTCAAGCGTTGCCGGCATGCATTTCGAAGGCAGCTGGGGCAATTTGAGAACCGGAAGTGACAAGCTGCTTTATTCAACGCCTGCAACACGACTTTAGCGGTACAACGACAGTGTGGAAGTACTTTCTGCAAAGACTGGCTCATCCCACCTAACTCGAAACGGAGGTGAGTTTCATAGCCTACCCTAGACAAGAAATGAGCTGACCGGCGTCCACTGAAGCGAGGTTACTCCTGCTTGCTGGAAATCAGAGACAAGTCATTGAAACGCCGCATGGAAAAAAAAAAAAAATCTTACCATTCCAGAAACAGAAGTCTGTGCAACGGCCCGCATGCCGCAATCCTGTATTATCCTCGTCCACCGTGGTCCCAAGTGTTGTTTTCTCTCCGAAGATCGAACGACTGGTCTTCGGCGATAAATAAATCCAACGCATTCATAAAACGATCACAAACAGAAACGACATACATCTTCAGGGAAGACCATTTGCGGTTGGACTGAGAGGTAGGACCGCTAGCGACAAATCTTGGATCGCGAATTTGCGGAACAAGGCAAGTTGGCCAAACGGAGTAGCAAAATTTGAAGTTTTATTCGAGAAGGCAAGAATAAAATGCAAAGCGTTTATCCAGAGCTCAATGACGAAGTTTCTGTCCGTCCTTGTGTCAAGGTTTTGCACAAGCAGTCGAAGACCGAAGACATCGAAAGGCCGGCGAGGCAAGCCGTCGGAAACTTGCAGACTTGGATCTATGGCCATCCGAGCCGCCAAGAAGAACGAGGGCCTCACAGAATTTAGCCCTGAACTCGGCTCCGAAGTCGTAGAGTAGTGCTCTCGATCGCTGAATCGCTCGTGAGACTCGAGAGCTGGTGAGCGCTGATGTGGTTGTCGCCGCGCAACTTAAGATCAACTCCAGCTGACGCGAGACGTTTTCGAAATTTCGGTTCAACACCGTCCTGTAGGTTGCACTTGCTAGTGAGGCGGAGAATCCATTCCTTGTTCGTCGCTGTTGATGGGCGGCTATTGCCGCTTAAATTATGTAATATAAACCCGCCATATTTTACTTCCAAGAACATTTCGCATACTTCTACGTCCACTATTGGCCAATCTACTTGGCCTTTTGCCCAATCCATTTCGCGTTACCCAGAATCCTCATCGATTATCACTTGGCGAACCCCTTCATACCTCCAACGCGAAACATACGCCGGGGTCGACGCATTCTGCCCGTTCCCTGTCGCGTACACGCCGAGGATGGTGCCTGTGAAATTCAAGTTCATTCACGCCGCCGCGGCAGCCGCATCTATAAATGCACTGCTTACCAGTGAATCCCCAGCTGACATCCGCACTCAGACCGTAGCCAGCGGGGACCACCCTCGTGGCGCTGCCGCCGATTTGAGCATAGCTGAACGTGTAGTGCGTGACGTTCTCCGCGCGTATCTCGAGGCGCGTCGTGCGCGGATGCGTGAGCGGGACGATCGTGTCCGGCCGCGGGCCCGTAGCAGTCGTGGACGTCGTACGAATACGCAAGTCGTCGAATCGGCGCACGAAGCCGACGTGTTTGCAAGACAGACGATCCCAAAATCAATGTGGTGGTTCTGGAGTATTTACTTTGCTGTCAGATGGGCGCAACGCCAGCTTAAATAAAGCGCACCTGAGTGAGGAATACCGACACACCCGCCTCCTCCTCCGGCGCGGTCGGCGCGTACTCCATGTCGACGTTATACACGAACTCGCTGTGCACCTGCCGCCGTCCCACGAACGTCTGCGGTGTGGGGGCCGAGTTCGCGTCGAATCCCGTTAAATTCAGGAGGGACGGTAGGAGCCGCAGGGTGTTTTGGTGCCCAAGCGGCGAGATCGCATAAGCCGTCGGATCCGGGATGCGCCAATGCGCGAAATGGAGGGGGAGCGTTGACTTTGGGGTAAATTCGATGCTGTCTGGAGCAGTTACCAATGGGCTGGGTCTCGTCAGCTCGAAGATCTCCGGGAAAGGCCAAGACTCACCCGTTTCCTCGAATCACTGGACGGACCGGCAGAGTTGGACCGCTGATGATGCCCGAGACATTCTCAAATACGGGCCACCCGCATTTGTCCCATGTTACATTCGTCAGGACGGTCTCGCGTCCCTGAATTTCGAATGAACAAGAGCAAGCAGGGTACGTGAAGATCGCGCACCATTGGATAGGAAATATACTCGGGGCCTGAGCGCGTCGAGAGAGCAACTCCCCACCTGAAGGCGCCATCAGAAGGCTTTCAAAAATGGACGAGAACACAATTACCAGTTGCCCTGACTATCCTGGAACAGGTCTGCATGACCCACAGTCTGAACTGCGGCAAATATCAATGGCGGGTTTATCGTAAATATCGAGGAGGCGTACAGTACGAGGATGTGTTCGCGTTGGAAAGGAGCGGATTGTGGGGCGCCGGGATGAAGGGCCCAGTAATCTGCTTCGACCTCGCTGCGGTCTCCATATGATTGAGTCCAGTTCCACCTATTCACATTGGTACGAAGACGACTGAATATTGGAGACGTACTCACCCTCTGCAATGACGAGATAGTAGTATCCGTCCTTGAGGTGCATATGCGGACCCTCTGGTGCCTGAACGCCGGGAATTCAGCGAGGAATAAGCGCGACACGTCGCAAGGACGTACCAATCCACCTGTACCATTCCATATCGGCACCTGCGGAGTACCCTTCCCCGTATCGAGATCAAGCTGCATTTGGTCGATGTGAGGGCTGTGAAATTCAATCAACCTACATCCAAGAATTGAATAACGGTATCATACAAACCTCACTTCCCAGGGGTGTGAGCCCTGAACGTATACAGTCCCGTCCTCGTGCCAAAACGGCGAAGTATCGTATCCGTCAAAGATAAAATGCACCGGGTCCGACCACGCGTCTTTTGCATAGGGATCTTTGGTGCGGAGTATGATCTGCATGGAGGTTAGCAGCGTGGTTTATGCATGCAAGAGCAACACACATTATCCCACCGAGCCGTGTCGTTGATGGACATCTTGTCGAAGACTAGAGTCGTCAGGATGAAGAACTCGCCGTTGTGGTAACGCAGTGCTGGAGCCCAGATACCGCTCGTGCCTCCCACTAGACGGCGAGATTAATTCAAGGAAGATGAAGACAAACCACTCCTCGCCTGCATCCGTAAGTCTAGGTAACTGCTGTGGACGCGAAAGCGCATTGCCTGAACAGTATAGCCGTTAGCTCTGACACCTTTACAAGCATGGTTTTGCGCACCGATGAGTTTCCAGTTCTGCAGATCTTGACTCGCGTGAATGGGGATCCCAGGGAACGCGTTGAATGAACTGGACGCGCAGAAGAACGTGTCGTCCCATTCTGACACGAAGATACACGATGGGTCTGGATGGAACCCCGGAAGAATAGGATTTTGCGGCCGTCCGACGATGGGACCAGCGGCGAGCAGAACGATGGCAAGAACGAAGTACATGTCGGGGATGGTGGAGGGTACTATCAAAGTTCCAAATATACTCAGGTCATAGGGACAGATGAGCGGGCCGGCAGAGAATGTCTCTGAGACTGAGCGGCAGCGCAAAGTTAGTGCTCATCACGCGGGCTTGCTTCGCGTATTCATCGTTGTCCAAGTCGGCAAGAGTCGCGTTGACAAACCGAGGCCATTAGTTGTAAAATTTCGCTTCAGTCGCACACCAGTGAAGAGGGCCAAATTACGATAGGAAAAGGCGCGGTTCACGGAAATCGGGGTGTTTGCGGGAGTCATTCTCCGAGATATTGCAGACAAGGAGAATATTCAAATATGGATGTTGGGAGCAAAAGCATAATCATCATGATCTCGGCCGATATTCGGAATCCGGCCGATGCGATGCTTGATGCCATTGGGTTTCTTCCTCAACCAGCCTCAACCTCAACGCTCACGTTCTCGCCGGCTATTTTGCTCTATGTACCTTCAAGTCTGTGCGCTGTGAACTGCATATTCAAAGGCTTGAGGGTCTCGCTTGGAAACACTCGAAGCGGCCTTTTCACGTACTGGACTGTCGCCGAGCTTGAATGTGTCTGGTCCTGCCATTTCGAACCACAACCCATCCACGGCGCGGTCCTCTTTAGTTTATTCCCGGCATAGGCTCCGGCCGGCATGGGCCAACTTAATCGGCAGTCAGCCACCTTCTGGCTGATACTCTGGTTTTATCCCTCTTGTATTCTACCCTCATAAACCCACCCCTACTTCTGCTTCTACTCTCGAAGATGTTATTATCCAAGGTATGTGGTCCATTCTTCCTCGCGTTTAGTGTTAACCTGCGTATCACCAAACCCCCATCGCGCATTGGGCTGAAACTCCTGTCGATTGTCGACGAGTTGCAGAAAGAGGCGCAAGCCGTCAAGAATAAGCATCAGAAAGGGACCCGGTTGTTATCACGCCTCAGGCCCAAGAAGAAGGAAGACATCGACAGCGTCTCGACCGACGTCCTCGCCACCAAAGATATCGACGCCGCCCCTCTTCGTAGGATGGTCGCTCGACACCCGCTCACCATCGACCACATAATCGAGCGTACTCCTTTCGCTCCCCGAAAACTGTCTGCACTGTTCCCCCAAGTCCTCTTACGCAGCCGGACAGTCAACCTCCGTCGCGCGCTCAGCAACACCACGGCGTATCGGTCGCCTTCTGCCCCCAAGATTCGACCCCTGCACTTGTTCATCGTGCTCCCACCTCGTTCACAAATCGCGGCTTCGGCTCCCTTGATTTGTTACCGCGTCAAAGAGGCCAAAGCCCTCTCGGATACCTGTCTACGTTTGAGGACGCGGAACAGGATTCAGGCACTCAACGTCTCCCTACGCATTTCGCGGCGCGCGCGCTCCCCAAACTCGCCCGCGGGTCGTCTCCGAAACCGCAACTCAAGCAGACCCCCTCGACCCCGAGATCTCGTTAACTTTTGTATGGAAGGGGTATGCACCGGAATGGGCCCTGCTGAATGCTTTGCTGTTGAGCTTTTCAGGATTCAGACGACGATGAAGCGGTTATGGAGAGAACAAATAGCAATTTCTGTAACCTGTATTGTGGTTTTACCAAATTTCTTACAAACAGCCGCCCACTCAATCCTTCCCCGCCCCCTCTGTGTCGCCAATCCTGAAAACATACTTCACCGCACTCGCCTTCCCGTCCCTCAATCTCGTCAACCCCTCGCTCACCCCCGCCAGTCCCCCTGGGATCACCTCATGCGGATGCGGCTTAAACTCCCCCTGGGCGATCTTCCTGAAAATCAACCGGAAATACGCGAACCCGATGTCCTTCTGGGGTCCGTGTACGTCGCCCACCATGCTCCACGAGGTGGCGACGTAGGTCGAGGGGTAAGCGAAGCCCGGGGGGGCGAAGCGCTCGATGGGGAGCACGTTGGTGACCAGAGCGTCGGGGGCGAGGACGGCGACGACGTTGCCGTGGGAGCCTTTCTCCGAGACGGCGTCGAAGGCGTGGCGGAGGGGGGCGGAGCCGGAGTTTTTCAGAGCGGCTTTGATGCCGGCGACCAGTTTCTCGTCGCCCTCACGGTAATCGATCACTGCATCGCCTTGGGATTTGTCGAGGAGCGTCTCGACGTAGGGGATGCCGTTACCGGCGACGGCGATGATGCTGGTGGAGGGGTGAGTGCGAGTTTTCTGCGCGAATAGGGAAGGAAACTTGCGGGTGGATGTTGGAAAGGCGGGCGAGCTTGATGGCATAGGCGCCGACGGCAGATGCGGCGCCGTAGACGAGGAGGGGGAGTTTCTCGCCCGAGGGCACAGGATGCCATGGTTCGGGGAGGGAGAGGCGGATGTAGTTGCCGATGACAGCAGTGAGGGCGGCAAGGGGAATAGTTGCGGCCTCTGCGAGGTGGGAAGTGGTGAGTGGTTTGTTGTGTTAGCTGAAGAGAAGGTGCGTGTGTACCTTCAAAGCTCAAGTTCTCGGGAATGTGCGAGGGTAGTATGCTGCCAGGCCACAGCGTACTCGGCAAAGCTGCCTCCCGGTGTGGTCATCTCGTGAAAGGCGGCGACGCGGTCTCCCGGCTTGAATTCGTACACGTTGGGCCCGATGGCATGGACGATGCCGGCAATGTCGTCGCCAGTGTTCGAGGATTTCTCTCTCCATAGGGGCACTTTCCTGAGGGATGGGGTGAATTTAGGAAGAAGCTTCGTGAAGAGGTTCTACTGACCAGTCCTTGGGATTGGAGCCGCTCTTGTCGCGGTATATCAGCGTTGAACATCGAGTAGACCACTTGCATAACTTACCACGACCACTTTGATGACGACTTGGTCGGGACCCGGAGATGGAATGGGAGAGTCGACAATCTCGACCTGCCGGCTGTTAATTATTTGCCACAGTTGGTGAGTGCTGACAGACCTTGTCGGCACTGGAGACAATAGCTTCCTTCATCGTGGTTGTAATGGGCTTTCAGGGAATAAGAGATCTGATTGAGGCAACGACATAGAGTTGAGCTTTATACTGATGTCCCGACGGGACAGACTCGTAATCAGGCTCAGTCAGCTTGAGGTGGGGCATTGGAAGCTTCGAAGACGTGCTCAGTGAGACGTGCTGTGAGAATTTCGGTAAAAATATGATCCCAGGCCGGGTTGCGCGAGTTTAGGCGCTCTTGGGCGCTGTGTACGGGCGCTGTGTACTTACCGTGCCGCGGGTTGGACTCTCGACGCGCAGCCAAACCTGCGGGGTTATGAACTCGCCCAGCGCCACCGTGTCGAACCCTAGCTTTGAGTCGCTCGCCCTCGCAATCGACTTACGGATAATTCACCGCGGTCTTCATATGTTTGAGCCAAAAAAATAAATTGCAAGCGGTCGAAATGAAAGAAGGCAAGCGCGTTGTTTGATGCCGTAGGACGCCTCAGGACCGGGCTAGGCTTCAGCGCTCAGCACTCGGGAATGGCGCGACTACGGCGCGAGTTCTTGCAGGTCCGACTCTATAACCGTCTCGGCCGATAAAATCCGACTCACTGCTCTACCCCAAAGTGTATAGCGATCGCCTGCATTCAACCATCTGGTCTTTGTGTAGGTTCCGAGGTCGGCGCTGGACATAGATGCAAACTGACGAGCTGGCGGGAACACGAGTCGTGCACATGGAACAGAGACGCAACAGGAGTCGATGTCTGCGAATAATGTCCTGTAAAATAATCGCATTATGTTTCGCATCTACCATTGCGAGCAACTCAGTACTGGCGCGTGAAGTGTTTGAGAAATGGAATCCGATCTTCACAGTGGACTCAAAGTGGATCTGTCAAGGAGACGTTAACCTGCTTGAGCGCTCGGAAGTTGCCGCCCAATCTCATCATCAACGTCCTCAGTCTGCATCCCCAGTCTGAAATTGGCAACCCCTGCGTCGACGAATGGAGTACTGATCCACTCGCTTGCAATCTTATACATACTGAAGACTGGAGATGACCGCAGGCTTTGCAACTGGCTCTCGACCGCAAAACATTTTCAGTAGCTGTCTCTGTGGTGGCAATGATTGGGCCTGGATTCTATGCTGGCTATAGCGATACACATTTACTGCAAGCTGTGCTGGGGAAGGCATGTGCCGCGGCCAATCTGGGTGCCGCCACTTGTATGAGTGTTTGCGGCACGCCCAGCTTCGCCTTTTGTTGTCTTGTTTACATTCTATGAACTACAGAATATGGAGGAATCTCTTTCCTTAATGCGGTCTGTGGCAGGTTCAATTCTCAACAAGCAGTGCACCACCACCTCATCTCTCCCTCTGAAGATCTCCCAGCATAAGCTACCGCCGCAATCGGTATAACCGTCTCGATAGAAGAACCGCACGCACCGCAAACCGCGCGCGCCACACCATCGGTGCCCTCTCGTCTTTCGCGATCTTCCTTACTGCATCCTTAAACGAGCTTAACCACTCCCCACTACCCATACGCCCTTTCCTTCGTGCAATGCAGCACCACCGCTCACAACGCTTCCCATACCCCACGATTGACCGGATCCTCAAGCACACGTAGCAGTTCATGTCCCTGGTGGAAGAGTGACGGGAAACCGCTGTCTCTCGGCTTTTCTGCGCCGCGGAGGCCGTCTGTGTCGAGGCGCCCGACGAGAGACCACAGGTGCAGAAGCCCTTCGTGCTTGCGCGCATCTTCCGCGAGGTCCGCCTGGAATGAATCCCCTTGGCCTTGGACGTATTCGGGATCTGGATCCAACGCGAATGTGACCCAATTGTACTTGTAGCCCGGTGGTACGGCGATACGGCGATATCGCTGCTCCAGAATCATCAGTTCTAGCGAGAAGCGTCCGGGGCACGTACTACGCCAATAAACGTATCGTTGGGTACACTGTGGCCCTCCCAAACGCACCGTTGCTGTCGGGGTCGCCGTCGCGTTTAAACCCCTCCTCTTTCAAGAGCCCAAAGAGCGCTGCGATTAGCGCGATGCCACCCCTGCGTTGGAGCAGTCCCGCGTGACCCTCATCAACTCAGTGCACACGTCGTAGAAATGGTCCGGCTCGTGCTCCGGCGCGTCGAAGAGCGCGAAGAGCTGCGCGGCGGTCGTCTCTGGCGAGAGCTTGCTGGTGACGATGTTCTTCACGAATGCGTGGATTTCGGCCTCCCGCACCACGTCCATTTCCAGCTCCTCTTGTACGGTTATTCCTGGCGGGGAGGGTGCGGGGAGGCCCATATGAGATGGCGAGTGCCGGCCACGAAGGGATAATCTGGGGCAAGGCGGTACACGTACAACCGCGTCCTGCCTAGGTCAAGCATGGTCAAGCTGATCCTTTTCCCTGCTTTTTCCGTCAGATGGTGACGAGATCTGGACGGGCCCAGCTCGAAGAGTGTGTCCTCGCGCGTTTCGCGATGCGCGATGCGCTTCGCTTGCTCATGCTACATCCGCGCAGGTGCATACAGACTCATCTCTTGCCCTGCAAACATCCACGGTTCCACCGTCACCTCATCATCTATTGTTTCGCTTGTTTTACAGTTACTTATGTATACATGTTCCATGGCACGATACCGATTGGATGTGTCGGATTGCAGAAATTTATAAGAATGGATGACAACAGGTCCACAAAGATAAAGCGGCACATACTACTTCAATTCCAAGAATTCTACTCAATCACTTCTCCCAGAAGTCATGGTGCCCGAGTTTGTGTCTGTCCTCATCCTTCATGGCAAAAGGTAAAACCATCGGAGGGCTGTTCCCGGATTTGAGGCAACTACTCGCTGGCGCGACACAGATGTGTAGAGCACTGTCCAAAAAGCCCATGAGCATTCATACATTTCGTTGTTAAATAGAAAACCAACACACCCTGTTCGCGGGGAGACAGACGTTCGCAGCACATACGCTGTCGCCTGCACTTACAAGCGATACGCGTCCGCCATTCCCTGGTTCCGTAAAAACTATAAACTTTCCAGGGCCTGGTGAAGAGGCACGGGCAGCGGGCGGGAGATTTGATAGTGCACACTAAAGTTAGCTGCACTTTCCACTGGGAATGGGGGACGGTTGAAGCTAGCGAAGACTGGTTTGTAGGAGCAGATGACGAAGATAACACAACGAGCACCGAGAACAGCAGGATTGAGGATAATCAAAGCCGTAGGAAGAAACAGCATTTTCCGCTTAGGAGCTTTTGCAGTACCGGTACTACCTGTTTTTGACGAGCACCGGTGCCTCGAGGTCCCTTGCGGTGAACGTTGACATCGGACATATCCGTCTGAAACTGCAGATGAGGCACCGTCTCTTGTGAAAGAAACATAACTGACCTGAAGGCTGCTTTGCGCATTGGCATGATTATTGGCCTCATCGGGGTATTGGATAACAGTAGGCTCGTCAATGGTGGGACTGGGAGGATCTTCGTCAAACTGGGACCCTGCAGCTCAAGTTGTTTAGCCTTTGCAAGACAATCCATCGAGATATACTTCACCGAAAGATTCCCCCCCAAGAGCGCAATTACTATATTTGGAAGTGCCGTCCGAGCCGTTTTGCGTATTTTCATTATTGTCGAAGGTGTAGAATGGAATCGGAGAACTGCTTCCTGTGAAGAGATAGATGGAAAGCCAGTATGCCTGAATGAACACACACCCAAAGCCTGGTCCATTAGCTGAAACAAAGCTTGAACTTCGTCCTTGCTGAACAAAGAGACTTTGGCCTGAAATTGGTCGAGCGACATCCGAGGGAGAGGATTCTGGGGATCAAGATATTGCGGATAGTGCGGCTGGCGGTTTATCTGAAGAGGCTGCAGAGGAATACAGGCCGGTGCAGAAGCCGGCTCCCGGGCACTGGACGGTCCACAGGGAACACTGCAAGTGAATCTCAAGCTCGAGTTGTCTGAAAAACAGGATGTGTTTACTCAGAGACCTTTGCGGAAAGCCCTGTTGTGGTGGAAGGGAGAAGAGCTTTGCTGGTACGGTAGTGCATCCATGTATCAATCGGAGGTATTGGCTGTAGCAATAGTGACGAAGCGAGCTTACCTGGGGACATGTAATGCTGCAGTGGAGCTTGGGACAATTCCACCCCGTGGCGAGGCATCGTCACGGCAGCTAGATACGGCTGTGGCCCGGGCTGCCCCCCAGGTGACATATTGCTAGTGGGCTCCACTGCTACCGCGGCATTTCAACGGCGGATTTCTTGACGCTGGACATTGCTGGCAGCATTCTTTTCGAGTATTGCACCTATCGACACATTCCAGCTATCAGAAAACTGGAAAATATGGATGAAAACATATGATGAGCCAAATAGCTATCAGTCTTAATACTCGAGCGGTGAGTCCTACCCAAGGCTTGAGGCTGGTTGTGGGGGAATTGACTGGTGTCGAAAGCCCCATTCTGTCCATAGGACATGGCGGTAGCGGAAAGAAGATCGCGGACTTTGAAAAAAAAAAGGTGGCGCAACTCAGCCACATTCGAAATAAATTTAGATCCAACAATTATCAAATGATGCCAAGGGGTAGCCATGATCAGGCTCCTACCCACCGCGCGTTGGGGAGACAGAAGTGAAATCCATGCACTAGCACTTGTAGTCATATGAAAAGACAAATCACTGTTAGTCGAGACAATAGCTTCCGAACTTCCCAGGCCCCAACCCTCCACGATTGATTCGGCTAACAGTGATTTGTCTTCTCGTATTACACTACTGTGATCCAGCTCTGAATCCGTTACTCTGTCTTTCCCAACCCCGTAACGTGCGGTGGGTAGGAGCCTAGCCATGATGAGAATCCTGGACACAGGGTACCGTGGGAGTGAAACTTTTCCCCAAAAGGAAACCCCCAACCCAAGGATTTTTCTGAACGAGAGCTTTCTGCGCACTGGTCAAAAACAAAATCTGAGGCTGAGACACCCCACCCTACGTAATGATGATCGGATTATCACTATATATGGTGCCTGTCACACCATATATAGTAATTCCGTGATACATCAAACTTGCACCCACGGCGACATTGTGTTGACATTTCCCATCATGGAGGGAGCTCGTATATGACCCACACGCGGCAACTGCGTTTGTCTGTCCGTACTCCGGATTTTTCCAACACAGCTTCATGGGGCTCTTAAAAGCCAGCCTCCGAGGCTGGCTTTAAGAACCCATAGTTTTCCTGTACCATCTTCGACTTTTTCCACCATAGAAGCCATACCGCAACCGTGCCTAGCGCCTTAGAACTCATTGCCTCGCCTAATAGCACCTTCAACTCATCATTATGCTCATTATCGCATACCTCGTGATAGGCGTCACTCTCCTCGCGAATCTCGCTTCCGGCCTTTCCGTGCAGGCATCCAACAGCCATGGGTCGATCTCGCCCAGCGTCACCAAGGCTGCGGCGTCCTCATTGAACACGAATATTACTTCGGCCTACATGGCTGCCACTCCCACATGTAAGCCTAATAGAGTTCATCATGTCCCGTCATCGCTTATCAATTATCCCGCGACACAGTTTCTCCGACCACAACGAACGTCTTGCTCAAAACCTCTGTAGACGGCCACGACGTCGCGGTCGCCTCTTCCAGCCTTTTTCTGTCGGCGTCCAACAGCCATGGGTCGATCTCGCCCAGCATCACCAAGGCTGCGGCGGCTACCACCTCCAACCCCACATGTAGGCCTAATAGATTTAATCATGTCCCGTCATCGCTTATCAATTATCCCGCGACACAGTTTCTCCGGGTCATTCGACCACAACGACCGTCTTGCTCAACACCTCTGTAGACGACACCGACAGTCAGAACAAATTTCACGGGATCTGGAGTGTGGTCTTGAATGATCAGGCTTATGATGGCTCGTACCATATCACCAACGATTTTTCGGCGTTCGTGTCTTTCACTTTCGACGGTGAGTCTTCGCAGTCAGCATAGAAAGAACAAATCTTGATCAATTGCTCAGGTTCTGCGGTTTACCTCTTGGTTTCCCGTTGGACCTGCGGGGTCGCGCTGTATGTAGGCCTTGATGCTCAGCCCAACATCCGTCTCGATCTGCAGGACCAGAGCACTCCCATTACCGCCAATTGCGTTCCCGTGGCGCCGCCTCAGGTCCTCACAATAGCGAACGGCCTCTCAAACACAACCCACACGCTGACGGTCCGCACCGCGCCTGATGCGGCGTTCGCTGTGTTTGATGGACTAGTGTGCGTCCCCCCTGCCTTTTTTTTACTGTTCTACATTTTTCCTTAAAAGAATATCCAGCTATACGTCCGTACAAGCACAAGGAGATGAACCTACCCTTACATCTGCTGATATCCCCATGTCGAGCAGCTCTACTGCTCCCACCACTACCTCCCCTGACCCGACTCCCAACCATACCAAGCCAAACACCAAGATCATACCAGGTACCATCGTCCCATCAGTCGTAGCCGCTTTAGTCGGTGTTTTCGGTTACCGCAAAAAATGGCACCACCATATCAAGAGGCTCGGCCCGCGCAGGCACAGGCACAGGCACTCGGGGTCCAGCTCTGGGAACTTGCTGGGGGGCTAGAGAGATAGCAGTGGGCGACGCGTCCAAGCCCGCTGTTGTCTGCTTGCTTGGCGGGGGCTGCTACGCTTAGAGTATTGTGGTTTTATATTTTTATCCTTTATAAAGTAGAAATTTAGAATACAAGACTCATCTAATCTACCACGCTAACTCGTCGTGAAAAAGTGGAAGGTAAGTAAACAGTAGGATATTTTAATGAATTGTTAAGGATGCCATGAATGACGGCAAGACAGGCCTCACCCGTTCCGCTGTTTCCTGATACCGCTCCTCCGAGGATAGTGCTCGTTTCTCCCTGCGTCTGCAATGTCTCGATACATCACCCCATATTCTCCTGGCAATCACTCTCTGTGCACACAATTTGTCGGTATTGGAGATGCGGAGATGGCGGACCACGAGACGGGCGGTCGCAGACGACGAGTCGGGGGCGGGGGCAGATGGAGACGTAGACGAGCGCGTGCACAGCCTCCTGGCGGACCTCGGCGAGGACGTGCTCGCGCGGATCGACGCCAGCGCGTACGGGCCCGCGGGGCGAAGGAGGGTGCGGATGCCAGTGGAGGAGTCCTGTGGATGGGGTTGGGATTGGGAAGATGACAGGGGCGGGGGCGAGGGGGCATCCCGTACGGCGATGGAAGAGAGCCGAAACCCGACGGGTCACGCGCGACCGGGGCAGCCACTTGGGAGTGTGCCGCGCTATGCGACGGCGCGCGCGAAACACCAGCGTGAATGTGCGGAGGCTGACCGACAGTCGGCTGCATGTCAGCCGGGTCCGTGATACGTAGGACGTAGCGTTCGCCGGTCTGAGTATTATGCAGCTCATTGCCGTAGAAGCTGCTGCCTTCACTCAGCCCAAGAGCCTCCAGGTCAGGCCCCCGTAACAAGCGAACAATCACCCCTTTTCCCGGAGTGATGCCCCAGAGCGGTTTACTGTTTCGGCCATATACCAAGCCTTTGGTGGTAATATTCACCCTCCAATCGTTGCGCGTAGGCTTTATGCTGGCCGGTCGCGGGTGATTAATCGCAGCTTGGTCGACACTGCCATTGGACGGGACTTGTGAAAGCCGCGAGGCGACATCGACAGGCGTAGGCGGGTAGATGGACTGTGGAGGAGCCGGCAGCCACTGAACGTTGCCGGAAACAGAGGGAGTGTTTGCTCGAGAAGGAGCGGCTGAGAAAGTATTCAGGCCCGCCTGAATCTCAGGGTTTTTCTCCTCGAAGGTCGTGTATTTACGTTTCCTAGGTTGACCGCCTTGATTCTCGCTGGTGACCGCGACCTGTCAGCCAAAGTAAAAGTAAAAGGAAAGGGAGACGGTACCTTGCTCGCTTCCCCTGCGACTTAGCAGCTGAATGGACAGGAATGGGCGGTGCGGCGACCTGAGGTTTCGCCCCGAGATCCTGTGGCTCACATGGTGTGGTCATCCCTTCGAAGGATAAACCTATATTATTGTGTTGTTTATGAGGGAGGGTGTGTGACGTGTATGATGCGCCTTGCGGTTGATATTGAGGAAGGTGATGGTTTGGCATGAAGTTGTCGACGGGAGAGAGGACATGGTACATGGGGGTGGCATGGTTAGGGAGAGAAAGGCTGTGGAAGCCTGCCCACGATGGGTGAGGCATCGTTTGGGTGGACTGAGTGTCACCATAGCGGAGGATGGAGTTGTGGACGGGAGACGGGACAGGGTGGATCTGGGTGGCATTGTACGCGGGGTTCGGGAGAGCAGGACTGCCAAAGCCTGACCACGATGAGTAAGGAGCTGCTCGGGTGGATCGACCGTCATCGTAGTATTCATGACCAAATTGGGCAGGCTCGGCGTCGTCCATCGCTTAGGAAAAGTCGAGTTAGCGAGGAAAATGTTTGGAAACATCCCGAACTCACGAGGCTGCCATTGATTGTCGAAGAACCCGTCAGGAGGAGGGTATGACATTGCTGACGCGGGGAAAGAGGCTATCAAAGCCGAGGGGAGAGGGTATCAAAGGAGTAAGAGGATGCTATGCGGAGGGGAAGAGGGAGGTTTAAAATCGGAAGTGGGACCGGAAGTGGTGGAAGTGGGAGAGAGAGAGAGAGCGGCCCAAACAACGCGTCAACAACGCGAATCTTTGTGATCACGCTTGGGTGGCAGAGAACTTTCCAAGTGTCAATTCAGTGAATCGCTTTGGCTGATAAATGGGTCCTTGGAATTCAAGCGTTGCCGGCATACATTTCGAAGGCAGCTGGGGCAATTGGAGAACCGGAAGTGACAAGCTGCTTTATTCAACTTCAACGCCTGCAACACGACTTTAGCGGTACCACGACAGTGTGGAAGTACTTTCTGCAAAGACTGGCTCATCCCACCTAACTCGAAACGGAGGTGAGTTTCATAGCCTACCCTAGACAAGAAATGAGCTGACCGGCGACCACTGAAAGCAGCCACGCGTAGTCTACAGCGAGGTTACTCCTGCTTGCTGGAAATCAGAGACAAGTCATTGAAACGCCGCATGGAAAAAAAAAAAGAATCTTACCATTCCTGAAACAGAAGTCTGTGCAACGGCCCGCATACCGCAATCCTGTATTATCCTCGTCCACCGTGGTCCCAGGTGTTGTTTTCTCTCCGAAGATCGAACGACTGGTCTTCGGCAATAAATAAATCCAACGCATTCATAAAACGATCACAAACAGAAACGGCATACATCTTTAGGGAAGCCCAATTGCGGTGAGACTGAGAGGTAGGACCGCTAGCGACAAATCTTGGATCGCGAATTTGCGGAACAAGGCAAGTTGGCCAAACGGAGTAGCAAACTTTTGAAGTTTTATTCGAGAAGGCAAGAATAAAATGCAAAGCGTTTATCCAGAGTTCAATGACGAAGTTTCTGTCCGTCCTTGTGTCAAGATTTTGCACGAGCAGTCGAAGACCGAAGACATCGCCTTTGAAAGGCCGGCGAGGCAAGCCGTCGGAAACTTGCAGACTTGGATCTATGGCCATCCGAGCCGCCAAGAAGAACGAGGGCCTCACAGAATTTAGCCCTGAACTCGGCTCCGAAGTCGTAGAGTAGTGCTCTCGATCGCTGAATCGCTCGTGAGACTCGAGAGCTGGTGAGCGCTGGTGTGGTTGTCGCCGCGCAACTTAAGATCAACTCCAGCTGACGCGAGACGTTTTCGAAATTTCGGTTCAACACCGTCCTGTAGGTTGCACTTGCTAGTGAGGCGGAGAATCCATTCCTTGTTCGTCGCTGTTGATGGGCGGCTATTGCCGCTTAAATTATGTAATATAAACCCGCCATATTTTACTTCCAAGAACATTTCGCATACTTACTTCTACGTCCACTATTGGCCAATCTACTTGGCCTTTTGCCCAATCCATTTCGCGTTACCAGAATCCTCATCAATTATCACTTGGCGAACCCCTTCATACCTCCAACGCGAAACATACGCCGGGGTCGACGCATTCTGCCCGTTCCCTGTCGCGTACACGCCGAGGATGGTGCCTGTGGAATTCAAGTTCATTCACGCCGCAGCCGCATCTATAAATGCACTACTTACCAGTGAATCCCCAGCTGACATCCGCGCTCAGACCGTAGCCAGCGGTGACCATCCTCGTGGCACTGCCGCCGATTTGAGCATAGCTGAACGTATAGTGCGTGAGGTTCTCCGCGCGTATCTCGAGGCGCGTCGTGCGCGGATGCGCGAGCGGGACGATCGTGTCCGGCCGCGGGCCCGTAGCAGTCGTGGACGTCGTACGAATACGCAAGACCGTCGAATCGGCGCACGAAGCCGACGTGTTTGCAAGACAGACGATCCCAAAATCAATGTGGTGGTTCTGGGGTATTTAATTTGCTGTCAGATGGGCGCAACGCCAGCTTAAATAAAGCGCACCTGAGTGAGGAATACCGACACACCCGCCTCCTCCTCCGGCGCGGTCGGCGCGTACTCCATGTCGACGTTATACACGAACTCGCTGTGCACCTGCCGCCGTCCCACGAACGTCTGCGGTGTGGGGGCCGAGTTCGCGTCGAATCCCGTTAAATTCAGGAGAGACGGTAGGAGCCGCAGGGTGTTTTGGTGCCCAAGCGGCGAGATTGCATAAGCCGTCGGATCCGGGATGCGCCAATGCGCGAAATGGAGGGGGAGCGTTGACTTTGGGGTAAATTCAATGCTGTCTGGAGCAGTTACCAATGGGCTGGATCTCGTCAGCTCGAAGATCTCCGGGAAAGGCCGAGACTCACCCGTTTCCTCGAATCACTGGACGGACCGGCAGAGTTGGACCGCTGATGATGCTCGACACATTCTCAAATACGGGCCACCCGCCTTTGTCCCATGTTACATTCGTCAGGACGGTCTCGCGTCCCTGAATTTCGAATAAACAAGAGCAAGCAAGGTACGTGAAGATCTCGCGCACCATTGGATAGGAAATATACTCGGGGCCTGAGCGCGTTGAGAGCGCAACTCCCCACCTGAAGGCGCCGTCAGAAGGCTTTCAAAAATGGACGAGAACACAATTACCAGTTGCCCTGACTATCCTGGAACAGGTCTGCATGACCCACAGTCTGAACTGCGGCAAATATCAATGGCGAGTTTGTCGTAAATATCGAGGAGGCGTACAGTACGAGGATGTGTTCGCGTTGGAAAGAAGCGGATTGTGGGGCGCCGGGATGAAGGGCCCAGTAATCTGCTTCGACCTCGCTGCGGTCTCCATATGATTGAGTCCAGTTCCACCTATTCACATAGGTACGAAGACGACTGAATATTGGAGACGTACTCACCCTCTGCAATGACGAGATAGTAGTATCCGTCCTTGAGGTGCATATGCGGACCCTCTGGTGCCTGAACGCCGGGAATTCAGCGAGGAATAAGCGCGACACGTCGCAAGGACGTACCAATCCACCTGTACCATTCCATATCGGCACCTGCGGAGTACCCTTCCCCGTATCGAGATCAAGCTGCATTTGGTCGATGTGAGGGCTGTGAATTTCAATCAACCTACATCCAAGAATTGAATAACGGTATCATACAAACCTCACTTCCCAGGGGTGCGAGCCCTGAACGTATACAGTCCCGTCCTCGTGCCAAAACGGCGAATTATCGTATCCGTCAAAGATAAAATGCACCGGGTCCGACCACGCGTCTTTTGCATAGGGATCTTTGGTGCGGAGTATGATCTGCATGGAGGTTAGCAGCGTGATTTATGCATGTACGAGCAACACACATTATCCCAACGAGTCGTGTCGTTGATGGGCATCTTGTCGAAGACTAGAGTCGTCAGGATGAAGAACTCGCCGTTGTGGTAACGCAGTGCTGGAGCCCAGATACCGCTCGTGCCTCCCACTAGACGGCGAGATTAACTCAAGGAAGATGAAGACAAACCACTCCTCGCCTGCATCCGTAAGTCTAGGTAACTGCTGTGGACGCGAAAGCGCATTGCCTGAACAGTATAGCCGTTAGCTCTGACACCTTTACAGGCATGGTTTTGCGCACCGATTAGTTTCCAGTTCTGCAGATCTTGACTCGCGTGAATGGGGATCCCAGGGAACGCGTTGAATGAACTGGACGCGCAGAAGAATGTGTCTTCCCATTCTGACACGAAGATACACGATGGGTCTGGATGGAACCCCGGAAGAATAGGATTTTGCGGCCGTCCGACGATGGGACCAGCGGCGAGCAGAACGATGGCAAGAACGAAGTACATGTCGGGGATGGTGGAGTGTACTATGAGGGTTCCAAATATACTCAGGTCATAGGGACAGATGAGCGGGCCGGCAGAGAATGCCTCTGAGACTGAGCGGCAGCGCAAAATCAGTGCTCGTCACGCGGGCTTGCTTCGCGTATTCGCCGTTGTCGAAGTTGGCAAGAGTCGCGTTGACAAACCGAGGCCATTAGTTGTAAACTTTCGCTTCAGTCGCACACCAGTGAAGAGGGCCAAATTACGATAGAAAAGGCGCGGTTCACGAAAATCGGGGTGTTTGCGGGAGTGATTCTCCGAGATATTGCAGACAAGGAGGACATTCAAATATGGATGTTGGGAGCAAAAGCATGATCTCGGCCGATAGAACCGGCTGTGATGCTTGATGCCATTGGGTTTCTTCCTTATTGCAACAGTTGAACTTGCAAAATAGTTGGCGGTCACGCGCTTGTTGATCAAAAACGCCACATTTGAACGCGAAACCGCTCGAGCCATAACTCACGAACGGGGGCTCCAATCGACATGGTGTAAAGGCGGAAAATGAAGTATTCGTCGAGCGCTAGGGCGCCCCGGGGTTTTTGAGGCCAATTTACGAGATGATTGTACAGTAGTTTTTGGTTGACATCAGTGCACGTACCCAAGTTGGAACGGCTTGTGTTCGACTTCAACCAACCTCTTCCAACTTCAACAGACTCCATCCTCTATGCCTAGAGGCAAAGCCGTCTCCGACGATCTTCGTGGGGTCATTCTCAACATGGGAATGGCCCATGATGTCCCCAAAATCATGGCACATTCTCATCATTCTTGGCCTTCTTTGCTTTCCGAGACCCCTTGTTACGCGACGAGGCTGGTTTATTGGCCTGTGATACTTTTTTGCTAGCCATGAGAGGGTGTATACTGTAGATAGTGGATGTAGAAGTTCAACTTGTGTCAGATGTAAACAAACCATGATCTCGGGCGCACATGGGATTGAACACTTGGAAAGCTTGTTAGAGTCTCAATATACAAGTCTAGGAGCGTTGCCGTTCAATTTACGTGCACCCGAGAGCCCGAGGTCATTGTGCCAATTATTGTCCAAGCCTTATACACCGCGGTAGAGAAATCTACAACCTGTCCAAATTCGCTCAAAAACCCCGGGGCGCCCTAGCGCTCGACGAATACTTCATTTTCCGCCTTTACACCATGTCGATTGGAGTCCCCGTTCGTGAGTTATGGCTCGAGCGGTTTCGCGTTCAAATGTGGCGTTTTTGATCAACAAGCGCGTGACCGCCAACTATTTTGCAAGTTGCAATAACCAGCCTCAACCTCAACGCTCACGTTCTCGCCCGCTACTTTGCTCTAGGTACCTTCAAGTTTGTGCGCTGTGAACTGTATATTCAAAGGCTTGAGGGTCTCGCTTGGAAACACTCGAAGCGAGCTTTTCACGACGACGAGTCGAATGTCGCCGAGCTTGAATGTGTCTGGTCCTGCCATTTCGAACCACAACCCATCCACGGCGCGGTCCTCTTTAATTTATTCCCGGCATGGGCCAACTTAAGTAATCGGCAGTCAGCCACCTTCTGGCTGATACTCTGGTTTTATCCCTCTTGTATTCTACCCTCATCAACCCACCCCTACTTCTGCTTCTACTGTCGAAGATGTTATTATCCAAGGCATATGGTCCATTCTCTCTCGCGTTCAGTGTTAACCTGCGTATCGCAGACGCTTGTCTTCTCCAAACCCCCATCGCGGATTGGGCTGAAACCCCTGTCGATTGTCGACGAGTTGCAGGAAGCGGTGCAAGCCGCCAAGATAAGCATCAGAAAGGCACCCGCTTGTTATCACGCCTCAGGCCCAAGAAGACGGAAAACATCGACAGCGTCTCGACCGACGTCCTCGCCACCAAAGATATCGACGCCGCCCCTCTTCGTAGGATCGTAGGATGGTCGCTCGACACCCGCTCACCATCGACCACACAATCGAGCGCACCCCTTTCGCTCCCCGAAAACTGTCTGCACTGTTCCCCCAAGTCCTCTTACGCAGCTGGACAGTCAACCTCCGTCGCGCGCTCAGCAACACCACGGCGTATCGGTCGCCTTCTGCCCCTGAGATTCGACCCCTGCGCTTGTTCATCGTGCCCCTACCTCGTTCACAAATCGCGGCTTCGGCTCCCTTGATTGTTACCCCGTCAAAGACGCCAAAGCCCTCTCGGATACCAGTCTACGTTCGAGGACGCGGAACAGGATTCAGGCACTCAACGTCTCCCTACGCATTTTGCCGTTCACAAATCGCGGCTTCGGCTCCCTTGATTGTTACCCCGTCAAAGACGCCAAAGCCCTCTCGGATACCAGTCTACGTTCGAGGACGCGGAACAGGATTCAGGCACTCAACGTCTCCCTACGCATTTCGCGGCGCGCGCGCTCCCCAAACTCGCCCGCGGGTCGTCTCCGAAACCGCAACTCAAGCAGACCCCCTCGACCCCGAGATCTCGTTAACTTTTGTATGGAAGGGGTATGCACCGGAATGGGCCCTGCTGAATGCTTTGCTGTTGAGCTTTTCAGGATTCAGACGACGATGAAGCGGTTATGGAGAGAACAAATAGCAATTTCTGTAACCTGTATTGTGGTTTTACCAATTTTCTTACAAACAGCCGCCCACTCAATCCTTCCCCGCCCCCTCTGTGTCCCCAATCCTGAAAACATACTTCACCGCACTCGCCTTCCCGTCCCTCAACCTCGTCAACCCCTCGCTCACCCCCGCCAGTCCCCCTGGGATCACCTCATGCGGATGCGGCTTAAACTCCCCCTGGGCGATCTTCCTGAAAATCAACCGGAAATACGCGAACCCGATGTCCTTCTGGGGTCCGTGTACGTCGCCCACCATGCTCCACGTGGTGGCGACGTAGGTCGAGGGGTAAGCGAAGCCCGGGGGGGCGAAGCGCTCGATGGGGAGCACGTTGGTGACCAGAGCGTCGGGGGCGAGGACGGCGACGACGTTGCCGTGGGAGCCTTTCTCCGAGACGGCGTCGAAGGCGTGGCGGAGGGGGGCGGAGCCGGAGTTTTTCAGAGCGGCTTTGATGCCGGCGACCAGTTTCTCGTCGCCCTCACGGTAATCGATCACTGCATCGCCTTGGGATTTGTCGAGGAGCGTCTCGACGTAGGGGATGCCGTTACCGGCGACGGCGATGATGCTGGTGGAGGGGTGAGTGCGAGTTTTCTGCGCGAATAGGGAAGGAAACTTGCGGGTGGATGTTGGAAAGGCGGGCGAGCTTGATGGCATAGGCGCCGACGGCAGATGCGGCGCCGTAGACGAGGAAGGGGAGTTTCTCGCCCGAGGGCACAGGATGCCATGGTTCGGGGAGGGAGAGGCGGATGTAGTTGCCGATGACAGCAGTGAGGGCGGCAAGGGGAATAGTTGCAGCCTCTGCAAGGTGGGAAGTGGTGAGTGGTTTGTTATCTTAGTTGAAGAGAAGGTGCGTATGTACCTTCAAAGCTCAAGTTCTCGGGAATGTGCGAGGTAGTATGCTGCCAGGCCACAGCGTACTCGGCAAAGCTGCCTCCCGGTGTGGTCATCTCGTGAAAGGCGGCGACGCGGTCTCCCGGCTTGAATTCGTACACGTTGGGCCCGATGGCATGGACGATGCCGGCAATGTCGTCGCCAGTGTTCGAGGATTTCTCTCTCCATAGGGGCACTTTCCTGAGGGATGGGGTGAATTTAGGAAGAAGCTTCGTGAAGAGGTTCTACTGACCAGTCCTTGGGATTGGAGCCGCTCTTGTGGCGGTATATCAGCGTTGAACATCGAGTAGACCACTTGCATAACTTACCACGACCACTTTGATGACGACTTGGTCGGGACCCGGAGATGGAATGGGAGAGTCGACAATCTCGACCTGCCGGCTGTTAATTATTTGCCACAGTTGGTGAGTGCTGACAGACCTTGTCGGCACTGGAGACAATAGCTTCCTTCATCGTGGTTGTAATGGGTTTTCAGGGAATAAGAGATCTGATTGAGGCAACGACATATAGTTGAGCTTTATACTGATGTCCCGACGGGACAGACTCGTAATCAGGCTCAGTCAGCTTGAGGTGGGGCATTGGAAGCTTCGAAGACGTGCTGAGTGAGACGTGCTGTGAGAATTTCGGTAAAAATATGATCCTAGGCCGGGTTGCGAGTTTAGGCGCTCTTGGGCGCTGTGTACTTACCGTGCCGCGGGTTGGACTCTCGACGCGCAGCCAAACCTGCGGGGTTATGAACTCGCCCAGCGCCACCGTGTCGAACCCTAGCTTTGAGTCGCTCGCCCTCGCAATCGACTTACGGATAATTCACCGCAGTCTTCATATGTTTGAGCCGAAAAAATAAATTGCAAGCGGTCGAAATGAAAGAAGGCAAGCGCGTTGTTTGATGCCGTAGGACGCCTCAGAACCGGGCTAGGCTTCAGCGCTCAGCACTCGGGAATGGCGCGACTGTGGCACGAGTTCTTGCAGGTACGACTCTAAGTGCATAACCGTCTCGGCCGATAAAATCCGACTCACTGCTCTACCTCAAAGTGTATAGCGATCGCCTGTATTCAACCATCTGGTCTTTGTGCAGGCTCCGAGGTCGGCGCTGGACACAGATGCAAACTGACGAGCTCGCGGGAACACGAGTCGTGCACATGGAACAGAGACGCAACAGGAGTCGATGTCTGCGAATAATGTCCTGTAAAATAATCGCATTATGTTTCGCATCTACCATTGCGAGCAACTCAGTACTGGCGCGTGAAGTGTTTGAGAAATGGAATCCGATCTTCACAGTGGACTCAAAGTGGATCTGTCAAGGAGACGTTAAATAACCTGCTCGAGCGCTCGGAAGTTGCCGCCCAATCTCATCACCAACGTCCTCAGTCTGCATCCCCAGTCTGAAATTGGCAACCCCTGCGTCGACGAATGGAGTACTGATCCACTCGCTTGCAATCTCATACTGAAGACTGGAGATGACCGCGGGCTTTGCAACTGGCTCTCGACCGCAAAACATTTTCAGTAGCTGTCTCTGTGGTGGCAATGATTGGGCCTGGATTCTATGCTGGCTATAGCGATACACATTTACTGCAAGCTCTGCTGGGGAAGGCATGTGCCGCCGCGGCACAATCCACAACTATCCACAATCTGGGTGCCGCCACTTGTATGAGTGTTTGCGGCACGCCCAGCTTCGCCTTTTGTTGTCTTGTTTACATTCTATGAACTACAGAATATGGAGGAATCTCTTTCCTTAATACACCATCGGTGCCCTCTGGTCTTCCGCGATCTTCCTTGCTACATCCTTAAACGATCCTAACCACTCCGGTTCATCGGCGCCCCACTGCCCATACGCCCTTTCCTTCGTGCAATGCAGCACCGCCGCCCACAACGCTTCCCATACCCCACGATTGACCGGATCCTCAAGCACACGTAGCAGTTCATGTCCCTGGTGGAAGAGTAGCGGGAAACCGCTGTCTCTCGGCTTTTCTGCGCCGCGGAGGCCGTCTGTGTCGAGGCGCCCGACGAGAGACCACAGGTGCAGAAGCCCTTCGTGCTTGCGCGCATCTTCCGCGAGGTCCGCCTGGAATGAATCCCCTTGGCCTTGGACGTATTCGGGATCTGGATCCAACGCGAATGTGACCCAATTGTACTTGTAGCCCGGTGGTACGGCGATACGGCGATATCGCTGCTCCAGGATCATCAGTTCTAATGAGAAGCGTCCGGGGTACGTACTACGCCAATAAACGTATCGTTGGGTACGCTGTGGCTCTCCCAAACGCACCGTTGCTGTCGGGGTCGTCGTCGCGTTTGAAACCCTCCTCTTTCAAGAGCCCAAAGAGCGCTGCGATGAGCGTGCTGCCCCCCTGCGTTGGAGCAGTCCCGCGTGACCCTCATCAGCTCAGCGCACACGTCGTAGAAGTGGTCCGGCTCGTGCTCCGGCGCGTCGAAGAGCGCGAAGAGCTTGCTGGTGACGATGTTCTTCACGAATGCGTGGAGTTCGGCCTCCCACACCGCGTCCTTCTCCTGCTCGGCTGCTTCGTTCGGTCCTCGCGTGGAGTCCGGCGCGGCGAAGAGTGCGAAGAACTGCGCGGCGGTCGCCTCTGGCGAGAGCTTGCAGATGACGAGGTTCTTCACGAATGCGTGGAATTCGGCCTCCCACACCACGTCCTTCTCCAGCTCCTCTTCTACGGTTATTCCTGGCGGGTAGGGTGCGGGAAGGCGAGGGTCTAGGGAAGCCATATGAGATGGCGAGTGCCGGCCACGAAGTAATCATCTACGGCAAGGCGGTACACGTACCGCTGCGCCCAGCTTCCAGGTACGCCGTCTCCCAAACCGATCATTTTCCTTCCTTTTTCCGTCAGATGATGGCGGCATCTGCGCTGCCCAGTTCAGACGAGAAGAGGACAGAATCATCCCTTGCGCTGAAAACGTCCACCCTGTCGCCTGATATCTCTGCGGAGCGCGTTTCGCTCTTTTTTTTAAATACATTTATACAGTAGAGTTCCTCATATGGAATATTGTCAGGACAGGGCTTAGGGCTAATCCATATGATAGGTATTCCATAATAAATAAAATGAATATAAAATATGAAATATCATGATTTTTCTTCTAGTACAATGTTGGCAGCAAAGGCAGTGTGCCTTACATCTTCTACTCAGCAATTGACACCATGTTCAAATTCTGAAAAAAGATTCGAAAATAATTGCCATGACTGTCTCTCAAGCCATATGTCTAGGACATTATCTGCACCCTGAATTCAGTATATCTGGAAAATGAGAATATTCAACAGTCCCAAGTGATTCCGCAGTTGCCCAGAACAGTAAAAGTTGGGACATCGGCCGAAAAATTACTGTTCTGAGCGTTGAATGGAATATCAGCCTAAAAAAGTGCAGAAAGGTTATTCTATATTCCAGATGATGATGAGCGGAATATTCCCCTATCCCGACTCCGGAACTGCTGAAAAGCTATTCCATATGGGGGTTATTCCATATGAGATTATTCCACATGAGGAACTCTACTGTACATGTTTTATGGAACGATGCCGATTGGACGTGTCGGATTGCCAAAATTCATAAGAATGGACGACAACAGGTCCACAAAATTAAATAAGGCGCATGTTACTTCAATTCCAAAAAATCCCCTCGATCACTTCTTCCAAAAGTCATGGTGCCAGAGTTTGTGCCTCTCCTGATCCTTCTTCTGGCATTCTCTGAAAGTAACGGTGAGTTTATGATACAGGAATACTAGTACACAGAACTCACTTGCTACAGTATCTGTCCTTCTTGCATTTGTGGCACCTGAATTGAGCCTTGGCTCGACACACACAACAACTTTTATCTTTCCGCCCGATGTTCTCCAAGTATGACACGCCAAACAAGGGCGACAACGCAATCCTGGTGCAGTACTTCGCCATAGGTTTCCAGAGTGGCACGTCATTCATTCGCTGCACGTCCTGCCCTTCGCCACACGAACACAGAGGAATGCCACCCAGTTTGGTCGTGAGTGGGACGCGCTTTTCGGCGGCATATTGGCATAAGTCGCGGTGTACCCAGGTGCGGCATCGCTCGACGAGAACAGGAAGCAGCTGCTTCCAAGACGCGAGTTCTCCCGGCTCCAAGAGGATGTTGCTCATCTTGGGGACAAGCTTATGGAAGTCTGACCGTATCTTGGAGACACGTTCAGAGCTCAATGGTAGAACGAAGCCGTCGCAAACCACGGTGTGGGCAGAAAGGTCGAACCGAAGCCGATCAACAAAAAGGACGGTATCGTAGTTCTTTGGTACTGTCTTGTCTCGAAGGGCGAACACATGCTGAGAGGAAGATCCTTTGGGTAGGATCCCGGACGCTTGCATAAAGATCGAGTGGATGCTGTCCTTGACGAACATGAGTGCGTCCACCTCTTTATTCTTTCTTGCCTTCATCTCGCGCTCTGAGAAGGCACCACCGACGTGGGGATTGAGCCATTTGTCGAGCTTAAGAGTCTTCGGATTCAAAACAGGAAGGCGCTCGAGATTAAGACGGTGGACGCTCCAAGGAACGAGGTCATGAACAGCGATGGGGAATGGGTCCGTGTTTCCTCCTCCTTGTGTCAAGGGTGGACGAGGAGGAACAATGAACTGGATGCCAATTTCAATTAATTTCACAATCTGCGTAAATAGTGACTGACCTTGATCCAAAGGGACTTCCTGGCTAAGCGTAACCGGTATTGAGCCACTGCAACGGGGAATGGGAAACTGACTGCCTGTGTTCTTTCCCCGAGCACGATCTGAACGATCCCGGACGATATCTGCTGCACGACAACAGTTCCAGAGGATTGAAACGCCGCCTTGGCTTGTTCATCCTCTACATTGATCTTGGCGGAGAAAGATTCTAGCAGGTCGCACTCCTCGTTAAAATTTGCACTAATGGGACTTTGAGATCCAATCTGGCCGGGAGCGGAGGGGACCCTCAGGCTAGTTGAAAATTCATGAGGTAGTGGCTGCTCTGGGAGAACCAGGACACTTTCTTTGTCGAAGAGCCTAGCAGAGTGGATTTCTAACTGAGAACCAAGCCTCTTCACATAGAGGCTCGAATTAGAGGGATTGCTCTTGAAGCCGAAGAAGATGAGAATGTTTCGGGGAGGATCATAGTTGGGACCGTCGCCCGTCAGCAGCATAGCTGGCATAACGAATGAAATGACAAGGGGTTTTGTGCCACGGAAACCATTTGGATCTCCTTCGAAGTATACTTTCGGATTTGCGGCTGTTCCAATGGCAGAGACAATCCCGAATGCTGCATGAATCGATGTAAAAATATTCTGCATCGCGGGACTGCGCATGCCCGCTTGAAGGAGAGGTGTGACAGGCGGGTCTTCGGTGAGAATGCGAAGCTTCTCTCTCGGCACCGTCAGAAACACTCGAACCAGAGGAGGGACTCTGGCCCAGGCGCTGAAGGCCCCGACGCGCGCCACATCCTCCAGTCGATAGAGGTCCATGGTATATACTCCGTGGAAATGAAGGAGGCCACATAAGTCATGACAATTGAGGGTGTCCATTTTCATGGAGCTATCAGAACGGTGAATCTCGAAGAACCTATCGAGCACCGCAATCCATTCCTCCCGAGGGACCTGTAACCGATCCCGAATGAACCCCAAGAGCACCACGAAACTCTCTCGATTATAGGGAGAAATACTGGAGTGGCTGATGGCGAGTTGGGAATCAACAGAGTGGCGCAGAAAAAACGTGGCGCCATCCTCCTCCTCAAAGAGCACATGGTATAGATCATAGATGAAGGTACCCAGCTGTCGGGGGTCAACCACAGGAGGGTCGCTCCTTAGCGTCTTCCAAGTTGTGGCCTGATGATATTGCTGCAGGACAGTTGTTCGACGAGTGGATTCGTACGCCAGCAGCTCATGGATATTACTCCGAGTCGAATAGCCTGTGATGAGATCGACTGGAGACAGGCGGAAAAGAACACTCATGACCGTCAGGTCAGCGTGAAAGCGCTTAACAAAGTCCTTGGGCGCATCACCATGATTTTGGAAGAGGAGGGATTCAAGGTAGAGAACACCGTCCCCAGAGTCTGATAGGAGAGGTATGGATGTGACGAGAATATTGAATAGACCAATGTGATCATCAAGATTCGAGGTATCGATCACGTCGAAGATGAGTGGGGCATGCTGGTACTCTTTCTTGTCAAGCATGATTGTTTCCATGCGCCATTGACATACCAGAATCCTCGTCTGCACTGCACCAGACTTCTTGCAGGCTTGGAGAGCGCGCGCACCGAGGATCACATCGGCAAAGAATACACGAACGATGCACAGGCCGCGCTCGTGATGGTTGCGGAATGCGGCACACCAATCCTGGAATTGGGCACGGATTCCGTTCATAATATCTGAGCGGGACGGCGCGGCGTCGCGATGATTGCCGAAGATGGGTGCTAGATGGAAAGGCATAACGGGGTCGGTGCCATAATGAACGTGACAGCCTACACCGGCTTGAGTGTAGACAAACGTGGGGTTTAGAAGCGTAGCTGCAGAGCGACGTGCTGCAGATACGAAGGTCGTTCCATATTTCCAAAAGTCGTGGAAGCAGTCAGAGAGTGTCTGCATGGCATACATCATAAGTGGCCCTGCAGATCGGCTGGGGGCGAGGAACGTCGTCCTCGGGGTGTGATACTCGCTCTCATATTCTTTGACCCTGGCTTTGAAATTGGCCACGATTAAATCAAGTTGTGAGTTCGGTAACGCGTGCATTCTGGCATATTGGTCCCAGTGCCAACGTAATTCGGTCAGGGTATGTTGGCTACTCATTCGAAGGGTAGAGCCATACGAGGAATCCTGCCAGCGTTGTAACGTCGCCGAAGCGTCGAGGAGAGCCTGGCATTGGGACGTGAGAAGGGAGAGGGGATCCTTCTCCAGGTACAGATGGAAGAAGATGTCGAAAATATTCGCTGGATCCTTTTTGTCGATAACCATAGAGAGTAGCAGGACGTTACGAGCTGGGGAAAAAAATTGAGAATACGGTGACCACTGACCAGCCAAATTGACGAGAAACAAACCAAGTACGGCGGGCTCAAAGTCAACACATGTGAAATCAAGTTTGCGGGTTGCTGGGGATCTCTCAGCCAAGTTCGGTCGAATTGCGCTCAAGCGAGTCTCACCAGCATCGTGTTCCGAAAAGAGAGTGAATAATACGTTTCGTGGGTCTCCACAGCCCAGAAGTAACAGGCTGATGTCTTTATCGGGGGCTACATCTCGGGCCAGCGACACGGCGGAGGTGTTCCCGATTGCGTAGAAGTAGCGTTCCCCGGGCCAATATAGAGGATGAGCCATAGTAGAGTGAGGGTGAATTCCGGGGAAGCCTCGTGTTCGTTCAAATCCGGAGTCCTGAGAAAGAAGAAGCTAACAGCTTTGTTCGGCGATTCCAGATTCGGCAACTCTCTGCTTTGTGCTCATTGCTTGTCGGTGTTCTCTCTCGGACAGCTCCTTTTATCGAGAGACCAATACATCGCAATGAGCCCACAAGAGGACAGAAAAGGGAAACTTGGCGAACGGTCAGGAGCCGCTGCAATCGCGATCCTTGAAGCACTGGAGAAATCGTCATCGGTCTTTCCTCCGCTGCAAAGTGTTGTTGGTGGTACTCTGCATATTACGAAACTGGTTCGAGTACGTACCGATTCCCGGCACGCTCACAAGCACTGACGAGTGGCAGAACTTCCGATCAGATAAGAAAAAATGGACGGAGTTCAGCCAATACATCGAGAAAATTGTCGTAGATGTGATTGGAAAACTCCCCGACAACGATGCAGTGAGAGAGGATATCAAGGAGAGCATCCGACAGTTATCTGTGTATGTGATCCGACGGTCCGCGACGAGATGTTCCGGACTTACCCGCGGTTTGTTCAGAACGTTGTCGACAATTGGCAAAGAAATCGAGGAAATCCAGAACAAATCCACGGGCTCCCGCTTCTTCATGTTCGCCACAAAGCCGGACAATATATCGGACATGAAACAACGTGTTGAAGATTCTATGAAACTTCTCGAGGTACATAGTATGGATTATTGAATTTTCTGCCATGGTTAACAGCAACTTCGATAGCGGAAAATCAACATGTTTACCCATATGGATGTCGCTACCATTGCTGCGGTTCAAAAGGAGAGCTCTCTACTGCAACGAAATAATCAAGCAGTGACCGGCAAACTTTGTGGGTTTTCAACTCACCTCCGAGTCATATATCGACATTGATTGCTGTGTCTCAACAGTCGACCGCTGCATGGAAATGATTGGTAGGATGATGAGTTTTCATGTATTTTATTCCACAACCTGATGGTTCACGGCAGGGTCCACAATCACCTTTACTGCCTTGCCGTACACTTCAAATGCTGGCTGGGACGACACACAAACATGTCTAGCCGGCACCCGACAGGCGGAAATTGCCAAAATAATGGCCTGGGTCCGAGAAAAAGATCTCTCTGGAACAGAGCAGATTTACTTTCTTGCCGATGTTGTTGGGAGTGGGAAGACCGCCCTTGCTCATAGCGTAGCTCAGGAATGTTTCAACTGCAAGCTGCTCACCTCCTCATTTTTCTTTGACCGCAAAGTTGGTCGAACAAACCCTCGAGATTTCATTTCCAACTTGGCGCGCGATCTAGGATCCAGGTTTCCCGAGGTTTCTACATATATCTCACTCGCTCTACGGGCAGATCCCAACTTGGCCTTGTCGCAACCAGTCTCTCAACTTTTCAAGGAGCTGATTTTAGAGCCTGTAATACAGAGCGGCATTCCCGGACCAATTGTGGTGGTCATTGATGCCCTTCACGAAGCGGAGACTCCAGAGGTACAGAATATTCTGCGCACTCAAATCACCAACCTCTCTGGACAATTCCGTGTGTTTGTTACATCACGATCAGAGCACAGTGTCCTCCGTAGCCTTGGCCCTGCCATTACACCGCACAATCTGGCCATTCACGAGTCAGCCAATCGTGCAGATATGAAAATCTATGTGACACACAGGTTGGAACAAATTGCCTTGGAACATGAACTGGAGAAATGGCCAAATCAACAGCTCGTAAGAACACTCCTGGACCGAGCGGAGGGACTCTTCATTTGGATAGCAACAATCTGCGACTACTTATTTCACCATGTCTATCCAGACAAAATACTCCAAGATCTACTAGAAACTATGCGGGAATCTCAACTGCCACCGGAGAAGAAAATGGACACTCTGTATTCAAGCATTATGGCATCGTGTCAATGGGATGATGTCTACTTTGTGGAAGGATATCAACAGGTCATGGGTGTAATGGTTGTTGAAAAAACACCATTAACTGTGGACGGCCTGCAGGGACTCCATGGCACCATGCCCAGAGTCAAGGCGATTGTCGTTCAATTGGCATCGCTCATTACCGGGTTGACCAGCCGCAGCGTCAACCGACCTATACAGATTTTGCACAGCTCTTTCCGCGAATATGTCACCCAGCGAGCTCCAGGCAGTCATCGCATTTTTGCCGAAGAACAAAATGTCCGAGTCGCCCACATATGTCTCCGCTTATTGAATGACACACTCTCCCTTGAGGCCATCGGATGCGGATACCTGAACTCTAAAAAGGGTTCTGGGGTCCCAAACATCGAAATTGAATTTACGGAGGGTGTGTCCACGCTATCCTTGTAATGGTTCCCTACTCAGCACTCATCTATTGCAGAACAGTGGTATGCTGTTGAGTTCTGGATTACCCATATCACGAACTGCGACTTTGTGAACTCAACTACCGGCGTGCAAGAGGCACTCTCGACATTTCTCACTGTTTGTCTTCCGACCTGGATAGAAGTCATTGTTTCCAAATCCAAATACCAGTCGTTGATCCCCCTCCGAAAGAAGCTCCCGGTGGGTCATGGGCCAATATTGGAATCATCAATTAATTTCAGTTTGGACTTTAACAGGATAGTTTGAGTCTACAAACAAGTAAAACCAGGCTGGGACTTCCCCTCCGTCGGCTCCTCAAACGTTTGATGGAAGATGAGTCCCGTCTGGGTGAGGTCCTGATTGTCATGGAAGATCTGAAGGATATGGGAGAGGATAATTGGGACACAGACTCGGAGTCAGATGGCGAATCCTCACTGGAACTCGAGAGCGTTTCTGACTCCAGCGACGATTAACATGGAGACGGCACCAGTTCTGATCTGGATGATGAGAGGGCATGGACCTGAAACTCACAATTCCACTCTGTATAATTTTGTGTTGAGCATTCTGGAATAATCATTCTTCTCCGCGTTCGGGATATATGCTCAATATTTTCAAGAAATAGAACTGGATTTTGGAACCCAAGAAAAACAATGCATGTTGTTGCGACACAGACGGAAGGAAGCGCAGCCGATAGCCATCGATGAAGCCAGCACAACGAGTATTGCAAACCCAAGGATCAGATATTCAAGTTCCGAGTCTTGAGATCCAGGCAGCCGCAGGATCGAAGGCGGAAAGGAAATTTGGATGTGGTCGGGGTCGATGTAAAATCCAGCACATGCAAGGTTTCCGTCGAGAGACATCGATGCCAGCGCGCGGTCGTCCAAGAACGATGGACGTGATGGATGTAATCCATGAAGTTCGGCTCGGCCGACAGAATCCGCGACGATCATGATATGATATGATGTTCTCTCCTCTGCTCTTCGTGCGCTCGCAAACGTGAATACGAAAACGGAATGCAATTTGTAAAGTACTCGCACCCCGGAATCTCGTTTGGAAGGATCTGAAGCGGGCTTTTTTTATGCACCGACAATGCGGTCGACCTTCAAAGATGGAATTTACCGGTTCCTCAGTTTCTAGCACACAGCGCACCACAACCTCATCTCTCCCTCTCAAGCTCTTCCAGCATAAGCCACTGCCGCAATCAGTATAACCATCGATGGAAGAACCGCATGCACCGCAAACCGCGCGCGCCACACCATCGGTGCCCTTTCATCTCCTGCGACGGTGGTACGACGATACGGCGATATCGCTGCGCCAGAATCATCAGTTCTAGCGAGAAGTGTCCGGGGCACGTACTACGCCAATAAACGTATCGTTGGGTACGCTGTGGCCCTCCCAAACGCACCGTTGCTGTCGGGGTCGTCGTCGCGTTTGAATCCCTCCTCTTTCAAGAGCCCAAAGAGCACCGCGATGAGCGCGATGTCCCCCCGCGTTGGGGCATTCCCGTGTGACCGTCACTAGCTCAGCGCATACGTCGTAGAAAATGTCCGGCTCGTGCTCCGGCGCAGCGAAGAGCGCGAAGAGCTGCGCGGCGGTCGTCTCTGGCAAGAGCTTGCAGGTGACGAGGTTCTTTACGAATCCGTGGATTTCGACCTCCCGCACCACGTCCAGGTCCAGTTCCTCTTGTACGGTTATTCCTGGTGGGTAGGGTGCGGGGAGGCCAGGATCTGGAGAAGCCATATGAGATGGCGAGTGCCGGCCACCGAAGTGATAATCTGGGGGCAAGGTGGTACACGTACTGCCGCGTCCTGCTTCTAGGTCAATCATGGTCGGCGCGCTGAGCCAAATTCTTAAAACCCCGTCTCTCAAGCTGATCTTTTTCCCTGCTTTTCCCGTCAGATGATGAAATCCAGACGGGCCCAGCTCGAAGAGTGTGTCTTCGTGCATTTCACGATGTGCTCCGCTTGCTCATGCTACATCCGCGCAGGTGCATGCAGACTCACCCCTTGCGCTGCAAACGTCCATCCCGTCGCCTCATCTATCTACGGAGCGCGTCTCGCTTTTGGGGGGTATTTTTACACTTGTACATGTTTCATGGATCGATACCGATTGGATGTGTCGGATTGCAGAAATTTATAAGAATGGATGACAACAGGTCCACAAAGATAAAGCGGCACATTTTACTTCAATTCCAAGAATTCTGCTCGATCACTTCTCCCAGAAGTCATGGTGCCCGAGTTTGTGTCTGTCCTATGGCAACGTAGAGTGAGTTGCTCTGTTGTGCAGTGAGTTGCTGATGATCCGGCTGATTTCAGTTGATCCCCGACACGGCGGGGTGTTCGGGACCCCAGATACCTCATCTCTGCACTCTTCCTCGGCGATGTCCGTTCAAGGAAGTTTCCGGGCACATCAAGCACATGAAGCTTCAGGCTCAATGCTTGAGACGCTAATAGTAACCGAGAATGATTGGGAGCTTGAAAACAGTTCTGGGAACTGTGGAACCCGTGAACGCTCACGCCTCTCAAGGTATGTTATCTCGGTGTGTCGACTGACGACGTTATTCATAATGATAATCATCCGCGGGGCTGTTCTCGCTGCGTCAGTACGTGGTTCGAGGATTCAGCAGCTAGAAAGAGTTAAATGGTGTATTCTACAGAGCATCACAAATAAATGCACGTATTCTGGCTAGCGAACTGGCCGGACACCAGACTAGCACTGAATCCTGAGAAACTGGTCATACCGTGGCCTGTATCCGTGGGTGGGTGGTTCGAGTACTTGCTGGGTGAGATAGAGTTTTTTGAACGGGTCTTTGAACATTTTTGACACTGCGGCAGGGCCACGTTCCGTATTAATACATGTGCCATGGTAGATGTAGGTTCGCGCCCATCAAGACCTGGTGTAAATAGAACACCAAGGCGAATCAGAACCGCTTTGTTGCATTGGCACCGCCTTCGCTGGATGTTGCCCACGGCCACTGTATTGAGCCGATTGAAAGAGGTTTCCATCCGCCATCCCCATCGCTGCTGTGGAGTCCTTCACCGATATCCAGGAGGTTGTAGCGCTGCTCAAGTTGCCAAACATGTGTGTAGATGTCATCAAGGCTCCACCGCGCGCGAGTGCACGCCGGAAACCAGCCAGCGGTCTCGCACTGGCTACATTTTGTTTGGGACCTTTCTTTTTTTCTTTGAGGCTAAGTAATTTTTAATGTCCAAGTCGGACCTCCAACATTACCCGTCTCATCAACAGCGACTAAATCCAGTCTGTCGTGCGCCCTGCCGGGCAGAAGTCATAAACGCTCCCGAACAACAATAACCCCTTCAGCGACCAAGGCCGTTCTTTTCCACCCTACCGCACGCTGCCAAGTCCACCCGCAGGCACATTCTCCGTACGCCTGCTCCTTTGTTCCTCGGCCTGTCGTGTATATCCATTGACTGACATTGTTATCTTTGCTTTTATAATTGACTGAGGAAAAGCAATGTGCTATTAATATTCTCTTTGTGCCTTAGAACTTGGTCACAGTCATCGGAGTAGAAACTCCGTTAATGCTGAGTGAAGACCGGCTCTGCCTGTTCAGTGCCTGTTATTGTACCGTCGCCGCCATCCCAATAATGCTCGCTCTTAAATAAAATAAAAACATCCATACTTTGGGCCCAGCATGCTATCCTTTAAACCCACAGAATAAAACATACAACCTAAGCTGTAGCTCGATGGCGCCGTCAAAGACGATGTGGAGGGCAGAGATGAGGTATCTGGGGTCCCGAACACCCCGCCGCGTCGAGGATCAATTGAAATCAACCGGATCATCAGCAACTCACTGCACAACAGAGCAACTCACTCTACGTTGCCATACTGTCCTCATCCTTCAAGGCGAAAAGTAAAACCACCGGAGGGCTGTTCCCGGATTTAAGGCAACTACTCGCTGGCGCGACACGGATGTGTAGAGCGCTGTCCAAAAAGTCCATGAGCATTCATACATTTCGTTGTTGAATAGAAAACCAACGCACCCTGTTCGCGGGGAGACAGACGTTCGCAGCACCTACGCTGCCTGCACTTGAACCCCAAACGATACGCGTCCGCCATTCCCTGGTTCCGCAAAAACTATAAACTTTCCAGGGCCTGGTGAACGAGGCGCGGGCGGCGGGCGGGAAATTTGATAGCGCGCACTAAAGTTGGCTGCACTTTCCGCTGGGAATGGGGGGTTGAAGCTAGCGAAGACTGGTTTGTAGGAGCAGATGACGGAGATAACACAACGAGCCCCGAGCACAGCAGGATTGAGGATAATCAAAGCCGTAGGACAAAATGAGCCGCGTGTTGTGTGATGTGGCGCGCGAGATCAAACGGTTCCACTGCATAGCACTTTCGACCTTTAACTGCCCATGAACCATCCAGTGTTCGCCTAGCCGCCTCCGGTCAGTATTCACATTCGGCAGCGAAGAGAAAAAAAACACGCACTTGTCACCCGGGATCACCTTCCTGTCCAACCTAACGACAGCAGCTAAAGCCTGCAGCGCCACCTCCACGACCTTCGGGTGCTTCTCGTCTGCCACGCCTTTCACCAGCTCCCCGATGTGGGTCTTGTACAGCTCCGGCTGGCGCTTCGACACGAAAGTCAGCAGCTTCAGCGCGCTGTCCGCCGCCAGCGAGTTCGATTTCTGCGGGCGCTTGATTAGGGTGAAGATCGAAGACTGATTCCGTATGCGCAGCGACGCCTGCCGCAGGTCAATGCCATAGCCCGGCGATGCCGTCGCCGTAAAACCGCTCTGTGCTCGGTGTGCTGATGGCAAAGCCGTTGTTGCGCACGATGAAAAGCGTCGGAGAGGGGATGGTCGACGCGAGGAGCAGACAGGCGTGGAAATCTGAGTGGCGCGGTAAGTCAAGACCAGAATTGAGGCAGATTACACAAACCTCTTTCGGACGCGGCGCCCTCGCCAAGAAAACACGCCGCGATGGACCGGGACCGACGCGCAGGAGTGCGGCGTAAAGCGTATGCGTAGGCCACGCCGGCGGCTTGCGGAATCTGGGTCGCCAATGTGGAAGAGCTGGTGTGGAAGTGGTGTTTCGGGGATCCGAAGTGCTAGGACGTCGCCGTCAGTATTCATTGCCTGTGCAGGAGAAGACCGGATCTTACGATGGGCATTTGCCTGCCTTTGCCTGAGATGTCGTCTTGGTTGCCGAAACACTGGGCCATGACGGAGTCGACTCCGAAGCCCCTCCAGAGGAGGACACCCATTTCGCGGTATTGGCCTGCGTTTTGTAAGAAATCCGGGTATCTTGTACCGGAATGTTGAACTACCTAACACTCTGTAAATTCACATCAGTTGAAACAATACCACAAACGCATCCGCTTACTCGTCATCCCGTTCCAAAGCAGCTGCAGATCCGATTATGGTGGCCTCTTCTCCGTGCTGAATAAAAATTCAAGATCCGAGAGCTGTCTTCGACAATGAACTCACTGAAGTCATCCACTTATCAGACCGTGAGCACATGTATTCGACGAGGAGAGAAAACTAACGTGAAAAGAGATCTTCCCCTGACGCTGGACATTATATAGCAAGTGAGGAGGTTCATCGTTGGCGCGATGCCAGAGTTAAGTGTGTCGATGCGTTTGGCGAATTCGTTCTGGAGTCGAGCGAAGCGACACGATTAGAACGGATAGTCGGGCGCAAAAGAATACTCACAGTCGCCTTGACCAGGCCCTTGAGATCCGTATGTAGGTCTCCGCACGTATTGAACAGCCTTTACAACCTTTGCTCATTCAGCTTCGCAAACGCGTGCAGGTCCTCCGACATCTTGTGCGGGTCGGGGTACAATCCTAAAAAAAAAGGAAGGAGAGAAATCAGCTCGCAAAGACCCACCACTAAGATACTTGATCACACCCCCCCAGCTTCGCCGTCACCGCCTCCTCGTCGTCGATAACACCCTCATTATTCGCGATGTAGGCCTTGACGAAGTGTTCGAAGATCGTCGGGCGGCTGCTCGTGCATGCTGTCAGTCTCGCGGCGAAACACTCAGAGAACGATTACGCACGCCCCTCTGCCCCCCGCTAAACGCAAGCAGCGTATTCATCGAGTGTTCGTCGTCCAGAAACGCCATAACCGTCAGCAGGCGGTCCGTTCACGCGCCCTCGTCAACTTCGCCCACGTTCGCGCTCGCGCTTTTCGATGTTGAGGGCGCAGAAGAGACCGAGGGCAGGGGGAGGATGAACTCTGCCACCGTGTCCTTGACTAACGGTCTGAATGAACACCACAGGTCAGCAAGTGCGCGCGGGGAGAAGGGGAGCACGCACCTGACCCCGGAGGTGACCTTTATCATCTGGAAGAGCTCGTGGGGGATCCACGCGAACTGCAGGATGGCGGCGCTGTCTTTGTTCTCGCTGTGTCGCATTCAGCACTCGCGTAGTGAAATATTCAGAAACACGCACATCTCGGGATAAGCGAGCGAATACAGCTTCCCCAGCGCACGCAGTGCCTCCACCCGTACTTACTGAGTGCTTTGAAATGCGTCAGAACATACTCCGTCAAACTACACACACACACCTTCTTGTCCACACCCCTCCCCGCCACCGCGCGCAGCTGGTCCGTCTTCACATGATGCAGCGCCGTTTCGTCGAGCCCCCATACCCGCGACACACCGCCGCCTGCACCTTATCGTCCGGGTCCATCAGCTTCGCTCCCAACGAATCCTCCACCGCGTCCCTCAGCTCCGCGGCCGGCGAGCTGAGCAGATCCCGCGTAGCGCCGACGAACTTGAGCCGCACCTGTCGTTCTTGCGCTTGAGCCAGACCTGGAAGGCGGACGGGTGCTGGCGCATGAGCGCGCCGGTGTCTGGTGTAGTCTGCGTTGGCCAGATGGGTCGAGTCCAACAAAAGCATGTACGCTGCGATGATGGTCTCGAGATATGGCTCCGTCGCCGCAGTCGGCAGCTTCTGGTGCATCTCGAGCATCTCCGCGCTGGAGTAGACTTCTCCATAGACCGGTTGATGGGCCGGAGGCAGCGGGGGAAGCCCTTGCTCATCCACGGGAGCGGTGTCGTCAGGCGCGGTGTGAGGATTATTCGGGTCGTACTCGGGATCCCATCGGGCAGCGAACGGTGTGATGTGATATTGGAGGAAGGCGGGACTCTGGAATGCCTCGACCAGGACATCCAGAAGGGGGTGGTACATGATTCCCGGGACCTCAAACTCGGGCGCATCCGCTTCCGCTGTGCGATTTTTGGGTGCGGGGGATCGGGAAGTTCGTCATGGTATCGCACGGGGAGGCGGATACGGCGGGCAGGACGACCGCTAGGGCGAGGCGGTGGTGGTGGAGAGGGTTCTCTGGGAGGTGGGGGCATTAACTGTGCATAGTGTGAGCCAATATTTTCAGAATGTATCACAATTATTATTTTTTTACCTCGTCGGCGGCAAAATCTGGTTGCGCGGCGGCGGCGGCAAATCTGCTTTGTAGTTCGGCACGATCCACCCCTTGGTGCGCAGCATCGACTGGATCCACGCCTGCTGCACGTGTGGGTACTCCGACGCGAACTTGAGAGCCGGAAGGAGACGATGGGCAGCCCGCGCTCGTACAGCTCCGGGTCCTCGTCCGTGTCGATGGCGTTGGGGCCTTCGAGCTGGGCACGCCCCTTCTCGGACGGCTTGTGGATGTTGCTGAAGACAGTGAAGTAGGGGGCTTCGAGCGCGCGGGAGAGCATGCGCGCGTTGCGGAGGTCTTTGATTGCGATGTGGCGGTAGCCGTCAAAGCCTGAGCGGATTAGGTTCAGCAAAGATGAAGCGGGGAACGAGATGAGAGGGAAACGAACCCAAATTGAGGAAGTTGTCCATCTGAGAAAGTATGAGCGTAAGCGGAGGCAGACAGGTAGCAAGACGACACACCTGTGCGATGATAGGAGACACGGGCTTGGAGAAATTGCTGGTAAGGCATTAATTGAGCAATCCGACGCAGGGGTGTGGAAGACATACAAAATGAGGGAGTATTCGACGCTTCCGAGGTAATCTACAGCGGGGATGAGCGCGCTATCTCTTTTCTTTTTGGTTGGGGAGACTCACGCAGCTCGAAAATCAGATCCTTATCCAGCATCGACTAGTCCTTCCACAGAATCCAGCCCAGGCCCGCGTACACCAGACCTACATACCCACAAAAAATTAATTGTACGTCAAAAACGAGCCCGATTGAAATTGCGAAATAGACCGACGCACCGAACTTGTGCCCAGACGTGTTGATGGAGTACGCGCGCTTGACGTCAAAAGCCCATCTGTACGTCGGGTACACGAACGCGATGCACGCGCCCGAGGCGCTGTCAACGTGGATAAGGATATCGAGCCCGGTCTTTTTCTCCAGTTCGTCCACTACGGAAGAACGGAATCATTAGCCTGGGCTCGGGAGTTGTTAGATAGACAAGAGAGGGAAGACGCACGCAGATCCGACATGAGCTGCATGTCCTGTAGGGCGAGTCAGACGCAAAACACGCAATTGGGAGGCGGGCATGTACTTCAAAGTGCCGGTGTAGAGGATCACCATGACCTAAATACAATATAATAAGCATTTTAAACGAAACGCGAGATGCTCACACCGATAGTATTCTTGTCGATATACGGGATAGCGTCGTACAGGTTCATGACGTAGTTCGTCGACGCGTTCACGGGGACCAAGCGCGCCTCGACGTCCCAGTACCTAGATCTTACTTCAGACACCGACACGGAAAGGATTAGAGGGGCACACCTATCGAATTTCTCAAGCGCTACTTGCGCGTTTGACCCAAACTTCCGCCATATTGTTAAGTAGCAAAACGCTCAAACGAGAGTACGGACGCACCACAACGTTGGGCGATAATGGTCTTTCCCCGCCGCCTTCCGGGCTTCCTGCCAGCACTTCCTCGAGCGCGAGCCCACCGAGCATTTCCGCCTCGGACGAGCCTGCGGTGGACGTCCCGATCGCCTTGTTCTCCTTCGGCGCCTTCCACAGGTTCGCCACTAAATCGCACGTCGGAATGCGGAGGAGTGAGAGATGAAAGAAGGTCGTACACATGGAGATGCAGCGATTGTGGATGATCGTGGCGGCGGAGTACTCGTCGAGGTCGACCTGATTCTTGTTTTTCCATGATAAGCTTCGCCTCCTCGGGCATCCACGTGTGCACAAATCTGAATGAATCGGACTCGTATATCTTCAAGGGCAGGGTGGGGTAGGGTAGAGTGCACTCGCGACGCGAGGTTAAGCAGGGGGTTGCCGTCCAAGTTGGTTTCGTCGTGGAGGAACTGGTACGCGGCCTTGGAGTAGGATCCAGGTCGGGAGGAGAGAGCAAGGAAAGGGATGAAGTCGAATTCAACTTGAAGAGAGGCCACGTCATAGATCTTGAGAGAGTAGTTGAGCCAAAGCTCCCATTTGCGAGCAGTCTCAAGCCCTGGACGCGACCTTGCGAGACACGCTCAAGGTCTCAAGAGGCCTTGATCGGCTAGGTTCGGAGCAAGCCTGTCTCCGGTCCGGCGCGCCGGACTATCTCGGAGAGAGGCTTGCCGCAAACTCGTGAAAAAAGGGGATGTGTTGGAAGTCAAATATCTACAGCAATTCTGAGCAGAATCCCTCGGTGTAGAGGGCTGAAGTGCTTATTCAATTGATTCCTTTCGATCTATCAACTCAGTTCCGGCATTGGTGTCCCCAGATCGTTGTTAATCGGTATCTTTTGGGAAGGGTCGTTCCGCAGAAATGGGCATCAAACAAAATATATTTACATTATATTCCACACATTTAATAGGCTCGATGAGACCAGGGAGTCTCTACGACAATATTGTTCACCAAAACTCAAGTGATTCAAGAACTTTCTGGCTTAGAACACACACTTTTCTCTGAACATCCATTTTGGGAAAGTGACCCGCGAGGCGATAGAAGGGTGAAAAGGATATCCAGCATGATGCTAGTGGTTTAAATGATTTGTGAGAGGGTTGAGAGGTGTTTGTTTTTCCCAGTGGGCATGGGATGCGGACGGAGAGGGCAGGAGAGACGCGACGCGATGCTGACAAATCATGCCGCTAAGCTGGTCTCTTTTGTTTTGCTCTAGAAAATTGATTCCTAGATCGTTTGATACACTTCAAAGGTGGAGCCCTATCGCAATTGATGTCCCAACAATTCTGTCTCCTCAAAATTCTTTTAGACTGTCAAACAACAATTTAATGCGGAACTCTTTGTTCAGAATGCATTTTCTCCATCGCTACATCAACGTCCGAATAATAAGGCTCTCAGGCAGTAAAGGCCAAATCTGAGGAGGCCATCTCATGCGGATTGCTAATAATAACAACTGATTCTAAATGACCCTGAGGTTTGACATGTTTGCTGTAGCAGGAGAACACGCCGAACACATCCCCTTTTTTTCTGAGTTTGAAACAAGCCCCTTCTCAGAAGGCGCTGCGAAGCACGTGCTGGTCATGTGAGCTGAGAAGGTGGCTTGATCCGAACCTATTGATCGGCAAGTTCCAGTTTCGGACACTTTTGGTGATGGAAGTAGCCGACCAATCTCAGAGTCATCATCAACGTCCTCAGTCTGCATCTTCAAGTTGGCAACCCCTGCGTCGACGAATGGAGTACTGATCCACTCGCTTGCAATCTTATACTGAAGACTGAAGATGACCGCAGGCTTTGCAACTGGCTCTCGACCCGCAAAACATTTTCAGTAGCTGTCTCTGGCAATGGTTGGGCCTGGATTCTATGCTGGCTATAGCGACACACATTTACTGCAAGCTCGCAGGCGACGAGGTTCTTCACGAATCTGTGGATTTCGACCTCCCACACCACGTCCTTCTCCAGCTTCTCTTCTACGGTTATTTCTGCGGGGAGGCGAGGTCTGGGGAAGCCATATGAGATGGCGAGTGCCGGCCACGAAGTAATCATATGCGGCAAGGCGGTACACGTACCACCACGCCCTGCTTCCAGGTCGACCATGGTATGCCGAGCCCAATTCTCAAAACGCCGTCTCCCAAACCGATCCTTTTCCTTCCTTTTCCGTCAGATGATGGTGCGCGGCCCAGCTCAGACGAGAAGAGTGTGCGTCTTTGCACATTTCGCGATGCACGCGGCTTGCTCACGTTATATCCGCCCAGGTGCATACAGGCTCATCCCTTGCGTTACAAACGTCCATCCCGTCGCCTCATCTATTAGCGGAGCGCGTTTCGCTTTTTTTTTTTGTATTTTTTACTGTGCAGCTATGCATGTTTCATTGGTCGGATTGCAGAAATCTATAAGAATGGACGACACCAGGTCTACAAAAATAAGGCGGCGCATAAGCACTACTTCAGAACTCTCCTCAATCACTTCTTCCAAATTTCATGGTGCCAGAGTTTGTGTCTGACCTCATCCCTCTTCTGACATTCTCTGAAAGTAACGGTGAGTTTATGATACGGGCATACTAGTACACAGAACTCACTTGCCACAGTATCTGTCCTTCTTGCATTTGTGGCACCTGAATTGAGCCTTGGCTCGACACACACAACAACTTTTATCTTTCCGCCCGATGTTCTCCAAGTACGACACGCCAAACAAGGGCGACAACGCAATCCTGGTGCAGTACTTCGCCATAGGTTTCCAGAGTGGCACGTCATTCATTCGCTGCACGTCCTGCCCTTCGCCACACGAACACAGAGGAATGCCACCCAATTTGGTCGTGAGTGGGACGCGGCCTTCGGCGGCATATTGGCATGAGTCGCGGTGTACCCAGGTGCGGCATCTCTCGACGAGAACAGGAAGTAGCTGCTTCCAGGACGTGATTTCGCCTGACTCCAAAGTGATGTTCATGACCTTTGGAACAAGCTTCCAAAAATCATCCCCTATCTTTGTCATCCGTTCTTCGCTCAATGGTAGAGCAAAGCCATCGCAGACCACAGTGTGGGCAGAGAGGTCAAATCGAAGCTTGTCGACGAAAAGGATGGTGTCACAATCGCTTGTTGCCTTGTCTCGAAGGGCGAAAAACATGCTGAGGGGAAGAGCCTTTGGGTTGGATCCCGGACGAACGCACAATGATTGAGTGGATGCTGTTCTTGACGAACATGAGGGCGTCCACGTCTTTATTCTTTCTTGCCTTCATCTCGCGCTCTGAGAAGGCAGCACCGACGTGGGGATTGAGCCATTTGTCGAGCTCATGAGTCTTCGGATTCAAAACAGGAAGGCGCTCGAGATTAAGACGGTGGACGCTCCAAGGAACGAGGTCATGAACAGCGATGGGGAATGGGTCCGCGTTTCCTCCTCCTTGTGTCAAGGGTGGACGAGGGGGAACAATGAGCTGGATGCCAATTTCAATTAATTTTACAATCTGCGTAAACAGTAACTGACCTCGATCCAAAGGGACTTTCTGGCTAAGCGCAATCGATGCTGTCCCGCTGCGACAGGGAACGGAAAACTGACTTCTTGGGCTCTTCCCCCGAGCACAAGCTGAATGATCGCCGACGAAATCTGCCGCACAGCGACAACCTCAGAGGATTGAAACGCCGCCTTAGCTTGTTCATTTTCCACACCGATCTTGGCCGAGAAAGATTCCAACAGGTCGCACTCCTCGTTAAAATTCGCACTAATGGAACTTTGTGTTCCAATCTGCCCGGGAGCGGAGGGAACCCTCGGGCTAGTTGAAAACTCACGAGGAAGTGGCTGCTCTGGCTCTGGGAGAACCAGGACACTTTCTTTGTCGAAGAGCCTAGCAGAGTGGATTTCTAACCGAGAACCAAGTCTCTTCATATAGAGGATCGGATTAGAGGGGTTGCTCTTGAAGCCGAAGAAAATGAGAATGTCTCGGGGAGAATCATAGCCGGGACCGTCGCCCGTCAGCAGTATGGCTGGCATGACGAATGAAATGACCAGGGGTTTTGTGCCACGGAAACCACTTGGGTCTTCTTCGAAGTACACCTTCGGATTCGCGGGTGTTCCAATGGCAGAGGCAATCCCGAATGCTGCATGAATCGATGTAAAATCATTCTGCATCACGGGACCGCGCATGCCCGCTTGAAGGAGAGGTGTGCCAGGCAGGTCTTCGGTGAGAATGCGAAGCTTCTCTCTCGGCACCGTCAGAAACACTCGAACCAGAGGAGGGACTTTGGCCCAGGCGCTGAAGGGCCCGACGCGGGCCACATCATTCAGTCGATAGAGGTCCATGGTATGTACTCCGTGGAAATGAAGTAGGCCACATAAGTCTTGATAATTGAGGGTGTCCATTTTCATGGAGCTATCGGAACCGTGAATCTCGAAGAACCTATCGAGCACCGCAATCCATTCCTCCCGAGGAACCTGTAACCGATCCCGAATGAACCCCAAGAGCACCACAAAGCTCTCTCGATTATAGTGAGAAATACCAGAGTGGGCGATGGCGAAAGGGAGATTAACAGGGTGGCGTAGTAAGAATGTTATGTTGTCCTCCTCCTCAAAGAGCGCATGGTACAGGTCATAGATGAAGGTGCCCAACTGTCGGGGGTCAACAACAGGAGGGTCGCTCCTTAGTGTCTTCCAAGTTGTGGCCTGATGATATTGCTGCCGGACAGCTGAAGTTCGACGAGTGAATTCGTACGCCAGCAGCTCGTGGATATTACCCCGAGTCGAATAGCCTGTGATGAGATCGACGGGACACAGGCGGAAAAGAACACTCATGGCCGTCAGGTCAGCGTGAAAGCGCTTAGTAAAGTCCTTGGGCGCATCACCATGGTTTTGGAGGAGGAAGGATTCAAGGTAGAGAACACCGTCCCCAGAGTCTGGTAGGAGAGGTATGGATGTGACGAGAACATTGAGTAGGCCAATGTGATCATCCATATTGGAGGTATCGATCACGTCGAAGATGAGTGGGGCATTCTTGTACTCCTTCTTGTCAAGCGTGATTGTTTCCGTGCGCCATTGACATACCGGAATCCTTGTCTGCTTCACGCCGGACTTCTTGTACGCCTGGAGAGCGCGGGCACCAAGGATCACATCGGCGAAGAATACACGGACAGTGCACAGGCCGCGCTCGTGATGGTTGCGGAACGCGGCACACCAATCCTGGAATTGGGCACGGATACCGTTCATGATATCTGAGCGGGACGGCGCGGCGTCGCGATGATTACCGAAGATGGGTGCTAGATGGAAAGGCATAACGGGGTCGATGCCATAATGGACATGACAGCCTACACCGGCTTGAGTATAGACGAAGGTCGGGTTGAGAAGAGTAGCTGCAGAGCGACGAGCTGCAGATACGAAGGTCGTTCCATATTTCCAAAAGTCGTGGAAGCAGTCAGAGAGCATCTCCCCGGCAGACATCATGAGCGGGCCCGCCGATCGGCTGGTGTGCAACACTATCTGTCTGTGATACTGGCTCTGGTATTCTTCAACACCGGCTTTGAAGTTGGCCACGATTTTACATTGCTCTGAACTGGGTAATGAGTGCATTCTGGCGTACTGGTCCCAGTGCCAACGTAATTCGGTCAGGGTATGTTGGCTACTCATTCGAAGGGTAGAGCCATACGAGGAGTCCTGCCAGCGTTGTAACGTCGTCGAAGCGTCGAGGAGAGCCCGGCATTGGGACGTGAGAAGGGAGAGGGGATCCTTCTCCAAGTACAGATGGAAGAAGATGTCGAAAATATTTGCTGAATCCTTTTTGTCGATAACCATGGAGAGTAGCAGGACGTTACGAGCTGGGAAATTTTTTGAGAATACGGTGACCAGCCAAATTGACGAGAAACGAACCAAGTACGGCGGGCTCAAAGTCAACACATGTGAAGTCAAGTTTGCGGGTTGCTGGTGATCTCTCAGCCAAGTTTGGTCGAATTGCGCTCAAACGAGTCTCACCAGCATCGTGTTCCGAAAAGAGAGTGAATAATACGTTTCGTGGATCTCCACAGCCCAGAAGTAACAGACTGATGTCTTTATCGGGGGCTACATCTCGGGCCAGCGACACGGCGGAGGTGTTCCCGATTGCGTAGAAGTAGCGTTTCCCGGGCCAATATAGAGGATGAGCCATGGTAAAGTGAGAGTGAATTCTGGGGAAGCCTCGTGTTCGTTCAAATCCGGAGTCCTGAGAAAGAAGAGGCTAACAGCTTTGTTCGGCGACTCCAGATTCGGCGACTTTCTCGGCCCTCTACTTTGTGCATATTACTTGTCGGTGTTCTTCAGCTCCTCGAACAGTTCTTCTCAAGAAAAGGCCGATCCATCGCAATAGGCCCACACAACGACAGAAAAGGGAAACTCGTTGAGCGGTCAGGAGCCGCTGCAATCGCGGTCCTCGAAGCACTGGAGAAATCGTCATCGGTCTTTCCTCCGTTGCAAAGTGTTGCTGGTGGTACTCTACATATTGCGAAACTGGTTCGAGTACGTACCGATCCCCGGCACGCTCACAAGCAACTGACGAGTGGCAGAACTTCCGATCAGGTAAGAAAAAGTGGACGGAATTCAGCCAATACATCGAGAAAATCGTCGTAGATGTACTTATACATGTCTCATGGATCGATACCGATTGGATGTGTCGGATTGCAGAAATTTATAAGAATGGATGACAACAGGTCCACAAAGATAAAGCGGCACATACTACTTCAATTCCAAGAATTCTACTCGATCACTTCTCCCAGAAGTCATGGTGCCCGAGTTCGTGTCTGTCCTCATCCTTCATGGCGAAAGGTAAAACCAGGGCTGTTCCCGGATTTGAGGCAACTACTCGCTGGCGCGACACGGATGTGTAGAGCACTGTCCAAAAAGTCCATGAGCATTCATACATTTCGTTGTTGAATAGAAAACCAACGCACCCTGTTCGCGGGAGACAGACGTTCGCAGCACCTACGCTGTCGCCTGCACTTAAACCCCAAGCGACACGCGTCCGCCATTCCCTGGTTCCGCAAAAACTATAAACTTTCCGGGGCCTGGTGAACGAGGCGCGGGCGGCGGGCGGGAGATCTGATAGCGCGCACTACATCGGCGTGGAAGGCCGTTTGCAGGGGGAAGAGCAGGAGGTTCGGGATGTGTGCGTCTTTGGCGAAGGATTTGGGGGAGCTGGGGGTGGGTGTGCGTTAGTGCGAGTTGTGAATCGGGGAAAGAAAGAAAGAAGGAAAGAAGAAAAGAGGTACACACATCGTGGAATCGAGCGGGCCATCAGCGAGAACGAAGCCCGGGCAGTATTTGACGTCGGCAAGAGACCACATCGTCGTGTTGACGTGCACGTAGCGCGGGATCTGGGCTGCAACTGGCACGTAAGTAACCACCACGAAGAAGACGACCCCGACCGGTACGCGCGGTGATGATCGCCGGGTGCTGCAGCGCGAACTGTTCTGCCCCGGCATCCTCAGCTGCTGCTGCCCATACGCCCCCGCCTACATCCTATTCCCGTTCGCCGCCCCCGCCCCCCACAGGCGCCGGGTCAAACGAGCGCAGGTGCGGGTGCGGGTGCGAGTGCGCGAGCGGGTGCGGGCGGGCGCGGATGCCGGATCTGCGATAGTTGCACCGAAGGGGCTGCCGTCGCTATCGCTGGTGTTGTTGTTGCTAGTGGTATTGCTGCTGCGATTGGTGTTTTAATTTTGCCCCTGCCACCGCTCGCGCGTGCGGCACAGGACATGCACACCGTCGCCTCGCCTTACTCTTCGAGAACGCAAGGAACCGCGTTGCGAACTTGGCCTGGCGGTGCGATCCCTTCAGCGCAATGTGCTTGATCCGCTCCAGTGTTCGCCTAGCCGCCTCCGGTCAGTATTCACATTCGGCAGCAAAGAAGAAGAAAAAACACGCACTTGTCACCCGGGACCACCTTCTCGTCCAACCTAACGACAGCAGCTAAAGCCTGCAGCGCCACCTCCACGACCTTCGGGTGCTTCTCGTCTGCCCCGCCTTTCACCAGCTCCCGATGTGGGTCTTGTACAGCTCCGGCTGGTGCTTCGAAACGAAAGTCAGCAACTTCAGCGCGCTGTCCGCCGCCAGCGAGTTCGATTTCCGCAGGCGCTTGATTGGGGTGGGGATCGAAGACTGATTCAGTATGCGCAGCGACGCCTGCCGCAGGTCAATGCCATAGCCCGGCCCTCGACTGGCGATGCCGCCGCCGTAAAACTGCTCTGTGCTCGGTGTGCTGATGGCAAAGCCGCTGTTGCGCACGATGAAAAGCGTCGGAGAGAGGATGGTCACCGCGAGGAGCAGACCGGCGTGGAAATCTGAGTGGCGCGGTAAGTCAAGACCAAAATTGAGGCAGACTATACAAACCTCTTTCGGACGCGGCGCCCTCGCCAAAAAAACACGCCGCGATGGACCGGGACCGACGCGCAGGAGTCCGGCGTAAAGCGTAGGCCCCGCCGGCGGCTTGCGGGATCCGGGTCGCCAATGTGGAAGAGAGGGTGTGGGGGTGGTGTTTCGGGGATCCGAAGTGCTAGGACGTCGCAGTCAGTATTCATTGCCCGTGCAGGAGAAGACCGGATCTTACGATGGGCATTTGCCTGCCTTTGCCTGAGGTGTCGTCTTGGTTCCCGAAACACTGGGCCATGACGGAGTCGACTCCGTAACCCCTCCAGAGGACACCCATTTCGCGGTATTGGCCTGCGTTTTGTAAAAAAATCCGGGTATCTTGTACCGGAATGTTGAACTACTCAGCACTCTGTAAATTCACATCAGTTGAAACAATACCACAGACGCATCCGCTTACTCGTCATCCCGTTTCAAAGCAGCTGCAGATCCGATTATGGTGGCCTCTTCTCCGTGCTGAATAAAGGTTCGGGGTCCGAGAGCTGTCTTCGACAATGAACTCACTGAAGTCATCCACTTATCAGACCGTGGGCACACGTATTCGACGAGGAGAGAGAACTAACGTGAAAAGAGATCTTCCCCTGACGCTGAACATTATATAGCACAGTAACGAGGCCCATCGCTGGCGCGATGCGAGAGCCAAGTGTGCCGACGCGTCTGGCGAATTCGTTCTGGAGTCAAGCGAAGCGACACGATTAGAACGGATAGTCGGGCGCAAAATAATACTCACAGTCGCCTTGACCAGGCCCTTGAGATCCGTCTGCAGGTCTCCGCACGTATTGAACAGCCTTTACAGCCTTTGCTCATTCAGCTTCGCAAACGCGTGCAGGTCCTCCGACATCTTGTGCGGGTCGGGGCACAATCCTGCATCCATGCTGTCAGTCTCGCAACAAAACACTCAGGGAACGATACGCACGCCCTCTGCACCCCGCTAAACGCAAGCAGCGTATTCATCGAGTGTTCGTCGTCCAGAAACGCCATAACCGTCAGCAGGCGGTCCGGTCCGTCCACGCGCCCCCGTCAACTTCGCCCACATTCGCGCTCGCGCTTTTCGATGCTGAGGGCGCAGAAAAGGCCAAGAGCAGGGGGAGGATGAACTCTGCCACCGCGTCCTCGACTAACGGTCTGAATGAACACCACAGGTCAGCCAGTGCGCGCGGGGAGAAGGGGAGCACGCACCTGACTTCGGAGGTGACCTTTATCATCTGGAAGAGCTCGTGGGGGGATCCACGCGACCTGCAGGATGGCGGCGCTGTCTTTGTTCTCGCTGTGTCGCATTCAGCACTCTCGTAGTAAAATATAGGGAAACACGCACATCTCGGGATATGCGAGCGAATACAGCTTCCCCAGCGCACGCAGTGCCTCCACCCGTACTTACTGAGTGCTTTATGGGTGCTGGCGGTGTAGTCTGCGAGCGATCAGCGACGTAATTAGAATCAATTACGACAACGACACATTATTTTTGGACGGCTCTTAAAGCGGCTTTATGAACTTTTTCCACCATAGAAGCCATACCGCAACCGTCTGTGCCTAGCGCCTTACAACTCATTGCCTAGCACCTTCAACTCATCATTATCCGGCTAGGCAAAACACGACCAGATTTCTCTCGTATCGGCCACTGATTTGCCCGATAGGTCGATATCAGAAGAATCCAGTGGCATTTCGCCTCACCAGATATCTAATTGGCCATGGATACTTAGTCGGTTCGAACTAACTTCCGGTGGCCGGAAATCTGGTTAATTGCCGTGTGTTTCAACTTGGTTTCAACTTTCCGCGATCAAATAGCACTTCTCAATGGCTTCAAAAGCTGTCGAAAATTGCCGGATTTGGCTGGATGGCTGTCGAACTTCTGCATGAATGGTTCCTTCATCACTTCCTTGTTCCCGTCCTCACCGGCGCGCTGGCCTCATTCCAACAGCGCCAGCGCTCTGAGTTGATGTATAAATGGAGAGGCCAGTGAAAGAGTCCTCTTGTTACTTCCCCACGAGTACCATGATCAAGTCTGTTCATAACATCTTTGCAACCGTGCTGCTACTACTGGCTCTGCGGGGTACGTACGGCCGAAAATATTGTCCCTCCATGTATGCTCATCCACGTTCGTAGTCTACGCAGGACCCGTGACGCTGTATGGGGTTTCTGCGAGCTCTGGACCAACAAGCCTCCTTAACGACGGGTCCATCAGCATCTCCGCACTTGGTGTTGGGACAGACGGGTGGACTACGTATGTCGAGGAAGAGGTCATTACTTCCGAAGTCATAGCGGCACCCAGCACAACCATCACTCTCATCAGCACACCGACCACTGCGACACGTTCGTTCTTTAATTTGAATCCGAAAATTGAGGCAGAAACTGACTTTTTTGGCTCGTTTATTCAGTTACGTTTGAAGAGAATGCGTCCGGCTACAGGGAGTCTGTCCCTTTCACCGAGGTTGGGGCGACGTTTTATCAATCGTGTGGTTTCGGCGGGAACGGACAGGGCACTTGCGTCCAGCATCAGCTTATTCAGAGCACGCAGGACGCGGCGTTTGAGACGATTTCGGGCAGCGTCGTGCCGTTCTACACACTCAGCTCGAGTACTTCGGCATGTCGCCCAACACGAATTTGTGAGGGGCGCACGGGGTCTTTGGTGTTGACGATGGCCCTGGTGATGGGTGCACTTTTTTATGCCGTGTAGATTTTATTCACGACCGAATCGACTGTCGACGAGGTTGCAGAGATGCACTGAAACTGCGATGGGAATGGGGGTTGAAGCTAGCGAAGACTGGTTTGTAGGAGCAGATGACGAAGATAACACAACGAGCCTCGAGAACAGCATGATTGAGGATAGTAATCAAAGCCGTAGGACAAAATGAGCCGCGTGTTGTGTGATGCGACGCGCGAAGAGCTAAACCACTTCATATGAGGCCTACTCAGGTATTGAAGAGACAGCATTTTCCGCTTGGGAGCTTTTGCAAATTGAATCTTGATTGGATCTAACTCTAACGCGCCCAGAGGTCAAGGGCATTCCCGGTTGTCAAGTTTCTCCGACGGCTCAGTCGAACTGGAGGGGCTGCGCTTTGCGTTGTCCGCGTGCCTTATAAAGGATCCGCGGCTCGCGACGGGTGCTCGCTCCGAAGATTGCCGTCGATCACGTGATCTGGGTGGCAGCGAGCCAGTGCCTTCAAACTCATCCAAATTTCTAGCAGCAGAGCCAATATCTCGCCAGATCATACTATTATAACATATAACTCACAATCTGGAGTATCTAAGGAATATACACCGGCATGACCAAGTTTGAGGCCGTTCTTTCCTTACCATCAAAAACGTTCGCAGAATTTGTTCTTGTTTAGTGCACGGTTCAGCCCTCTCCACCTCACGTGCTTTAGTGGATAATTGCTCGCTTCGCTCGCAATAAAGCAGGCACGCCTCGGGCCCGTAGCGAGCCTTCAAGATGCCGGTCAGAACAGAATGGGAGAAGAAAGAGCAACATACGCGGCTCGACGTTCGGCCTCGCCTCGCATGAGTTCCTCCCGATGTCTGCAGCCAGTGACAGGTAAGTGTTGAACAGCCCAGAGCCAGTTTCTGCACACACTTTGCACGGTATTTCGCCTGATGAATCTTGGCTCGTTCCGCGACCGCTGGCGTGTTATATATTTTCTCATTGATAGCGGCACCAACGAACCAACTTTTGCTCCTTCAGAGGTCGAAACACAAGTTCAGCACGTTTCCGATGTATGGTCGGCGGAAGGAGTCGCGCGGCTGGCCCAGCACTCACCGGGCCATACGCAACCGTGCTTTCTCGTTCCGCTCGGCACGCCTTTGGAGTCAAGATAGCATTCCAATAGCAATGTCAGCGACCAGATGTGAAGCAGCGAGGGAGCAATTAGTAATTACTTACTTGATTTCAAGCGGCGTCAGCCCGGGCGCGTGTGTAGAGGTCGACGGCGGTGGCTCGCTCGTCATTAAATAAAATGAAGATTGCAACGCGATTCTTGTCTGCTTTGAATCTTTCTTACCCGAAGCCTTTATTTATTTAAGCTCCGCTTCAGGCTAATCCCAAATCTTGAGCTTCCTTTTGACGCCGAACTGGTGGGCGGCGTCGCACCGCGCTCTTGTGCTTTTTCTAGTCACCCACTCTGCTGAACCATCGACAGTCGATGTTCCAATATTTCAATGGTCCCGCACTTTTGCGTCTCTGTCGGCTCAGACGCGTCGCTCAAACGCAAGCTAACGCAAGTATAAGTTTGACCTGACCCCGATTGGACATGGGCTCGTTCGCCCTCTCTTTTGCCACCCTCTGCGCACGTCGTGAGCATAGGCTCATCTTCATCCTCATACGTTGATCGTCCTGCGGCCGCCCTGTCCATCCTTATAGCTTGTTTCTCTTCCCTGCACAATTCAGATCAACTCGCATTGCATCCTAAACCTTCCCTCAATCTTCTGCTCGCAATCCGGGGAAGTACTCGCTGTCTGGCACTCCGATGACCTGCTTCGATCTTCCTCATTCCGTAAATCCATCAAGCTACAAATGAGCATCTAAATTCCTTTGCTCCCTTTGAGTGTCGCCTGCATGCTTCATCTACCCTACGAACGTATTTTGATTCAAATTCTCCTGCAGTTTCTTGGTATCTTTCCGCGTAACCTTCTAGATAGCTCATGGATTGATAGGGTGCCTTTGGGCGGCATCGCGTCTCTGGCGTAGGTGGATTAGGCGGAAACGAATTACGCGCTTTGAACGTTTCATTTGGCCCAGAGATTACTGTCTTGTGGTGATTTGATACGCCGGCGAGTCGGGCATGGGCAGGAATAGAGAGTGGGAAACGGGCAGAGTTAGGCAGGGGCGTCCCGCTAGCAAGTCTGTGCTGCTCGCCTCAACCACCGCGGAGAGTTGGACTTGGAGTGTCCGACGAGCATGCTGCTCCGCTGCGTCAGCGCGACATGCGGCTCACGGCGCCGAGGGCATCGATGTTGAGCTCGGCGCGAACCGCGGGACCGACACGAGGAAGATGGTCGGGGGTAGTTCGGGGATGGGGATGCACCCCGCGGACCTGCTCCGCCAACGCGTGCGGTGCACCGATGTTGGTGAGTGAACAGAGAGACGAAGACAAGGCGATAGAGAGTGATGATTCAACTCGGGAGGAAAGGGATGAAAGGAAGATTTAAAATCTATACTATAATTCTATACATTGAATTTATTAACCACACACCTTGCACACACCGTCTTCCTAGTCGCGACCTCACACCCCCTCGGCGTGTCTCAGCGCCTCCTCGAACACCTCCAGTAGCTCTGCCTCATCCTCCAACCCCACAGCAACCCGCACCTGCTCCCTCCGCAGCCCATACCCGATATGATATTTGAACTCCTCCTCGTCCTTCCCCCACGAGCAGTCATTGACATTCATCGCAAGCGTGCGGTGCGCCCCGAGATGCGGGCCCTGGTGCACCTCCAGGTTGTCGTAGAACGCGCGCGCCGCCGCCAGAGTCGCAAAGTCGATGCTCAGCAGGCACCCATGGCCCGGGGCGAACTCCGCCGTGGCGGGGCGCAGGCATGCGGCGTAGTTGGCGGCGGTGTCGGAGAGCGAGGGGTACAGGACCTTAGTGATGGGCGAGTCGGGGCGGGAGACGTGTGCATGGAGGCGGGCGGCGAGCGCGGCGGCGTTGCGGTTGAGGATCGTGCTGCGGGCGAGGTAGTCAGCGCTGTTTGCGAGGAGCTGCTCAGCGTCGCCGGAGAAGTATTCGTTGTGGAAGGTGTCTTGGTAGACCTTCTTGAGGGCCGGGTACAATGGGGAGGAGGGACTGAGGACGATGCTGCCACCCATAACGTCAGCGTAGCCGCTGAATGACTTGGTGAGAGAGGTGATGATAGCGTCGGCGGCTGGAAGCACGTCGATGTTGGAGAAGCTGCCGATGGTGTCGTCTACGAGAACAAGAAAGTCGTACTGGTCGGCCTGTTTGGCATGTAAGCACGTATTCGCTCGGCGAAGTATTCTGGACTTACCAGCTGCCGCAGCCTCTTCAAGTCGACGCTGACCAAGATGGGATTGCTCGGGAACTCGACGAACACGTAACTGATTTTGCGATTTGACACTGCTTCATCCTTCAGATAGGCCTCCAGTTTTTCCATCACACCGCTCTGCGCGTCGCACTGGCCGAAGTGTTTGAAGCCATCGGGAGCCTCGAGGAACAGCTGATACGTCGAGCGGAAAAGTGCACCGAGCGCAACCACTGGTCCCTTGCGGACGCGCATGATGGCTTCGTGCACGCGGTAGATAGCTGCCATGCCCGTCGGGTAGAGATAAACATCATGCGTCTGAACTGGCTTCTTCTGCGGCGCCACGGGAGCGCGATTAAGCAGGCCCACGATGCGCTCTCGCAGTCCCTGATGCACCGCGGTCTCGGGCAAATAAGTCGGGGCTGGGACCAATTCGACGTTGACAGCATCGAATGGCACCTCGACGAGCGTGTCGACTTGCTTGAGCAGATACTCGGCGAGGCGCGAGCTGACGCCCAACCCGGGGTTCCCCCAGACGCCGATGATGCCCGCGGTCTTGGCCATGGGGAAGCCAACACAGTAGATACGAACGCCGCCGATGTCAACGACCTTGAAGAGCATATCGCTGGGAACAAGCTTCGCCTCCTTGCGGTGATGTGAGAGAGCATGGCCCTGCGCCATGGCGAAGCTGTCCGGGTTGACGAACGGGAGACATCCGTGGGTTGGGGGGAAGGAGAATTTTTGGTGGACTACCATAGAGAGCTAGGAGTGTCTCAGTATATGCACCAGCGGTAGTTCCGAGCGACTGTACCTCCCTGGCGAAACTAAAAGGCATGAAGCGCGGGTAGATGGACCTGATCTTCTGGAACAGAGCCTGGTCTCCATCGCGAAACGCAAGGGCCGTGTCCCAACCTTTGACGTGGACTGTGATGGTGTGAGGGCCTTCCGGAGGGGTCGAATGGCCTATCTCGGTGGTGAGTGCTTGGACTGTCATTCCGGGGAGTCGCCGAGGGTCGTTGTGTGCAGAAAGAGACGGCCGCAGTTAGACCGGTCAATAGATATTCGGGCTGTCACACTGGTTCCCGTTCAGCAAAAATCCTTTCGTCCGCCATGGGTGAGCGCTCAGTACTCGCTCGAAGGTTCTTGAAGAGACAGTGCTGAGGGAACATTTTCAAGCCGATGGAAGCCGAGTTTCTCAGGCCGTAACGCGTTGAAAGCCGATTTCATCCTCTCTCAGCAGCAATCCTGATTCTTCTTCAACGAGATTTAGCTTTCTTCCGAACAAGACCGGCCGCTCTGAAATGGTCGATCCCTGTTGACTGAACTCGAGTAGAATTATTCAAGGTTTACATATCGCAGAACGCATGCGCGCATTATCAAACGCCGACTACTCTGACCCAGAATCCTCTTCATAACTCATATCCGGCACCGATTTGGGGTTCGTCCTTCCCCACTCTTGGCAATACTCTACAAGAGACGCGGCTTCGTATTTCTCGGCTTCCTTGATAACTGAGAAACATCAGTCTTCATCATTATGAATGTCCGGTGCGACTCACTCATCCAGTATGTGGCCCGCGACAACAATCTCTCGTCCCGGATAACTCGACCAATCTCGTCCTTCAACTCGGGCATATTCCACTCGTCTGCACCTGGGAGCAGCTCAAGCAGATCTCGCAAAAGGATCATGTGGCCATCGTCACTCTCCGCTGCAGTAGGTTCAATTTTTCCGGTGTATATGAAATCTTGGAACTGATCAACATCAATCTTAGAATGAACTTGTACTACTTACCGAGGACAGCACACGCTCCAAAGTACGTCCCAGGGAACGAGTAGCTCCCATTTTGACTCTCGGCCCAGCCACAGAGCCCGTCTCTGACGTGCGGAATTGCTGCAGCGAGAAAAGTGGAATGGGCCTGGAGTGTCGCTACGGTCGCATCGTCTAAAACCTCGCCTAGTGCCAGTGTCGGCATGAGTGCAACATCTGTCAGTTGCCCCGCTTTCCGCATGGTGTCGAACGAGTCGCGCAATGCATTGCCGTCTTGTACTGTTGTTTTGCGCCGATAATCCACGGCGCGTTCGATTCCTGCTCCGGCCGCAAGCAACAATGGACGATAATTCTGAAGGAACTGGCGAACCCTGAACGTGTTCGACTCCGGGAAATCATATTCAATGTCGAATAAGAGCTGGGACGCTGTTCGCCATTCCCAAGGTCCCCAGAGGGGATCATCGACGTTCAGGAAAAGAGGAGTAGTTGGGCTCAGGAGACCTGCTGCTTCTCCTCTGTTGTCGTTGAGCCATTCATACGTTGCGCTGATTTGCTGAATTAGGGTTCGATTTCTCGGGTGATTGGCGGCGACATTTTGGGTCAGTACCACGAGGTGTCTGACCTAGGAGGTAGTATGGCTGATCAGCGATAGATTTAAAGGACTCGACCGCACACTTACCACCTCTGCCGCAGTCGGTGCTCCAAATGACGGGTTGAGTGTTCCCAGAAGTCCGGTCGGCTCCTCCTCACACAAGGCGCGCTGAGTCCAGGCAATCTGTTCGTACTTCCCCCGGAGAATCTGCGACGGGGAAACGATACCGGGGAGGGGCTCGTAATACGGATCTGTTGGAAAAGACGAGGATGGGCTTCGATTCTGCCTTCGCGGTATGAAGCGCAGCCCGTTCAACTGTCTCCACCTGATCGCGTTCGTCATCACAATTCCTGGGAGGTTCGAGCTGTAGAAGCGATATACAACTTCGGCCCTAGCCAAAATATCCGGCTCCGGAAGATAACGCGCTGTGAGATCTTGATCGACTGTGGTGGCGCAAAGGAGGAAGGACTCCCAATCGACATTGAAGTGCAGGCCCTTCGCGCGCAGCGGTGCGTGCATGTGTTGCATGTGTTGCAAGTCGGGATGCAAAAACAGGCTTCGTTCAAAGCTCTGCAAAGCCACGGCAAACAGCTCGACTGAATGATCGTAAAGGCTGTTCACCGGCCGCAAACGGAGGTTTCCATCAGGCACTGGGATCGTCCCCGCGCCGCCGATATTCAGAAATTCTGTGAGCAGAGCTAAATACTGGTCCACGTCGGAAAGATAGAGAGAATCAGGGAAAACCAAAAGCCCAGCGAGCCGTTCAGAGGTCATGGAAGTGCTTTTCGGAGGCCAAGAAAGAACGGTCGCAAGCTGGCTGTCGAAGTTGGCAATTGCGACTCCCGATTGTGTGTACCTGTCGAATATTTCTGCGTTCAACCCATACATAGGAAGCATCTCCAAGCGACGGGCGGCGATTAAAACCGTCCTGCTGTTTTGGCGAGCTTCCCATATCGGAAGATCTTTCACCACCGTTCTAGATTCGGTGCTAGTGCAAACGTCCACATTTGACCGAATCCAGCTACCGATCTCGCGAGTCTCATCCGGAGAGAGGCCATCGAAAGAAGCCGATTTGAACCGGATCGCCTCCAGGAATGACTGCAGATTGAAAGGTTTGTCAAAGGACGCGTGCAATGGTTCTGGAACTTGGCAGAAAACTACCGCCATCTTTCGCATCGCAGAGACGAGAGCGGGACGTCCAAACGGTTCGGTTATGACGTCGGGTCTGCGGCAGTATTCCAATGATATGTACTCCCCATTGGCAGTTGAGATTAGAGGGAGGGTATCGAGAGAACTCGGTGTAGGGGGACCGGGTAAATGGCGATAGGTCTCCCAAAATCTGGTGATCCATTGTTGGGTTTCCGTGTTATGAGCGCATCGAGGTTGTGGTTGAACATATTTCTTCACAAGTGCGAGAACGCCGGAGGAATCGAACCGCCGCACATTCATATCCGGGCATCGAATGAGGAGATCGCGTGTTTCTTCGTCCATGTCGTCATGCAGAAAATCATTCCGCGGAAAAATGTTCGGGATGCTGCCTTGGAAGACGTACTTGATAGGGCGCCGAGAATTTCCATAGGCGAGGGTCGCATCCGCGGTAACGAGAAGGGGTAGGTCGGATACGGAGACTGCTCCTTTCAACAGGTATCGTAGTAGAGCGTCAATCGTTGAGGCAAAAATGTGCTTCATACTGAACAATTCCGCGAATCTGGAGCTCCTAGATTGCAGAACCTCTCGGACGAACGAGGGGTCGACAAATCGGAGCCGGTCAACGCCAGAGGCCTTGACGAGCAGCCTGTCGATTGTGTAGGGAAGCTCAACAAAATTTGGTGTTTGGAGCCTCCGCAACACATCTTGAACTGACAGCGGTGTTCGATCCACGAGGGAGGGAAACACAGCATCGATTGGAGCAATCAAGTCTCCCGTGACTGTACGGCAGATAGGCACCGACGACTCGGCAACCAAATCATAGAAGGCATGAACAATTACTCGCGATATGGAGTCATTGTTGAGGTCGTTCACTGGCCACCATGGAAAGGGATTTCTAGGTCCACGCATATTCCTCGCGTGGGAAGCGGCATGGATGGTTGAAATGTAGAGGGGAGGTATAAGTGTATCAAGAATCCAGTTATTGTATGCTGCCTCAGGGACACGATTGCCTGTCGAATCGGGAGGCTCGAAAATGATATACCGCCTGGAGGAAGAAATGGCCCATTGTGCTGAAATATGTGCCGACAGTGAAGTCTGGACCGGAAGACGCAAGGTGGAGAAGATGAAGTGAGATTGAGCGGGCTGTCGGACTTCTAGGGTCTTCTGTACGTTGGTATGTTCCAAAAGAAGTGCTATTCGGACAACTAGTCCGACTTTGCTTTCTTGTAAACCCATGCCCACAAGAACAGATTTGTAGTGAGGTGGAACGGAAGAAATCGGGGTTATTGATTTCGTGACCAGCCAAATCTGTGAGGACTCGGATGCCGGGGAGTCCCGGCTTTTTGCCGTGATAGAAACGAGCTCGCGATCAAGGCGCCTTTCTCTCTGGGCATCAACTGACCACAGAGAAACACTGGGCCCCTTCAGAGAACATAATTAATCCTAGTATAATGTAGGAACTGGAGGAAATCATACCATCGGTGGTTGTCTGGCGGCCGAGACCTTTTCCAAGCAGGTGAAGTACATGCTTTCTCTGCCAAGCTCGAAATATGGGCCGTTGAGAAGATTCACACAGTACGACAAGCTCGGCACCGTCGACGAAAGTACGCTTGGTTTATCCCGCAAAGGAAGCCGGAATAAAGTCTGCACGAGATTTAAATGGTTGGACGAAGATATGGAGGTATCACATACCCCAGAGTAGGATGAATTGTGCTTTGAAAATCCATGGATCGACTCGAAAACCGAGAGCTGGTCCGGGTAGCGCCTGTTGGATGGTTGAGTACATACAATGTCATCGAAAGCGAGGGTCGCACCGAGCCATGTCCGAAATGCGCCTCAGCAGTGATGTTCTTGGTCTTCCTTTCACCGGTGGAAGGTGGGTCCCAGAAGGATCAAGAATCAAGAAATATTGGTTCGACACGAGTTGAACAACCTAAATAAAATTGAGTTCTGACAATAGAGGTTATCTAGAAGCCCATACATCTGTGAAATGGAATAGAGACAGTGCACCAAGGCCATACCGCCCAATACTATCTGGGTTCGAACGTTTGCCGCCTTGGCCAACCTGTCTTAGACCGCGGAAGTCGGTTTCGGAGAACATGGTGTTATTGTATAAGAACAACGACGGCTTGCTGTGGAAGTCGGAAAGGCCGGCGAGGACCTTTGAGCACTCGAAGGTTCTCTCGTTCAACAGAACCGAAAAGCTGGTTGCTCTAGCGTCGATTGCGTTGGCCAGGAATTCGTTAAGGGCATGTGAAATATCGTGCTCCTTCAAGATTCCTTCGACCCGCGTGGTAAAATCTTCGCCCATCTGCAAATCGTCGTCGTCATCGTCGTCGTCTTGGTCAAGTTCGAGAGAGCTCAGAAGTTCAATTTTTAGATCGCGTGCAAGTGATCCAGAAATTGTGGGATGCGCAGCAATTCCTGTCTCAGGACGAAAGTCGGATTTGCAGTCGACGAAATAGACTTGAGAAATGGGACGCAAGACACGGTCCTCCCCTGGAACCAAAATACGGCCGTAATCGTCTTGAGAGCGGCCCGGAAGCACAGGTGCGATTTCTTTTAAATCTCCAGAACGTCTCCCAGTTTCACACTACTTTGCTCGAGAAGAGCCTCGAGTTCGGCCAGTAAAGTCTCGAAGCATGGACTGAATTTCACGTTAAATGGCTTTCTGGATACAAGGTAAAATCGGCCGACCTTTCAGTGCAACCCATCTGTTGAAAAAAGATGATTCCTCGTCCTTTCAACAATGATCTCGGTACAACTTTGAAGCGACCGCGCAGTGTGGATTCCGAGCGCAACAAAGCATGCCTGGTCTCGACAATCACTGGTGGTTCCTCCTGGACGGGAACCCATGGATGATTTGATACGGTGGCTTTCAGAGATTCTATTTCCTCGTCGGTGAGAGTGCGTCGTGAAAGTTCTGTTATTATTGCATGCAGACGATAGAGGCGATTCCCGGGATGGGTAAGCGCGCGCTGCAACTGATCCTGCAGTACACGCGTGGGCACAGAATCCCATCCCAGGGACCGTCGAAGAGCTTCGTTGTGAACCCTACCGTTGACTGCGGAAAGAACCAAATCAAAAAGGTAAATTGTTTCCCCTTTGTCCCGGGATTGACTGGGAGCGGCTAGGGGGCTGTCTTTTTGGATAGGCATCCACGGCTTGGTGAGGTTGTTGGCGATGTTGAAAGGCGGGTGGATGTATTGCCATGACTCATCCAACAATCCTAGAAACTTTCGAGCTTTGGCAAAGATGTGGGGATGATCAGCGGCAGACCATGTTGTCGCCAGATATGTGATGCGTTCGTCGACTATCTCAGCCGTTACTTCCCTTCGAAAGTATCCGTGTGATGAAAGCAGCGACAAATACGGCTCTTTCGCCCAGCGGCCGCTTGGCAGCTTGCCGGGCTCGCCTTCATAGAGAGATGCAAGTTTGGATCGAGGATCGATGACTTTGGATGGAGCGATTCGGCCTGTTCGACCCACAACTGGGACAAATGGCACATCATGAAGTTTCCTTCGGGCAGAGTCCGATAAATCTGCAAGGCGACGGATTATCCGATCGAGCAATGCATCGAGAATCGGTATGGGTTGAGTGGCCAGCCGGTCAATCGCCATCTCCAGAACCCCGACCTCATCCAACGCCCTTTTCATTCCCGTAATATCGATGATGGTCCCAAGAACGCCGCTCCGCGGCACGACATCGAAAAATGTGGTGTGATCGCCTGGGATAGGTACTGGGCAGGACTCGTCCACGCGCATGTAAATCAAAGTCCCAGCAGCAGGCCCTACTTCCCGTCGAGAAGGCTTTTGCCCTCCTTTCAGATCGGGAATGGGAACGCGAGTCGGAAAGATCGGCAATTGGAGAAATTTCTGGCGGCTCTGGTTATCGAGTCGAACCGAGGCTCCTTGAGCCGCTTGGACAAGATGTTCTTGGATCAATGACGCGGAAGCGCGATCGAGACCGGATATGTGCGAAGATGATATAGAGGTGATGAGGAAAGGGATATTGTTGGCGGCGACAGTGACGTGTTGGAATGCAGAGGCGTACGACACCACACTTGGATGCAAGAAGCCTATTCCGAGCACCCTCCATGCGGTCATCGTACTGTCTCCCTTCGGACCGGTAATTGGCAAGAGAATACGACTCTGCATTTTGCGTAGTGTCCCCTGGGTGGTCGGCAGCAAATGAAACTGATTAATGAGCTGCAGGAGCCCATGTTTGTCTTCCCACATCGACTCGCACATCCACTTCCAGAACCGCGTTAGCCATTCGACTTTCGAAGAAGCATTGCCGTCGGCGACTTCATCGTTTGCCGGATTGAACGCGCCGAATACAGTGTTTAGGTAATTTCGGACGTGGGTCTTGTTGAGACGAGCAACGTTGGCCATATTGGCAGCGCGGAAGACCGCCGCGACGTCGGGAGGCATTTTGGAGAGTGAGATCAGATGCCCGTTGCAATCCGAGTCCCCCGAAAATCTCCCCTTCCATTTTTGTCACCATTACATATTGTTGGAATGCAGATAGAGCAACTCGAGTTCCGTTGACGAGGGGAACGAGGGGCAGTCGGATGATGTGTGTAATGTTGCCAGGTGCAAGAACAAGGTACCGCAGAATATTGGTTTTATCCTCCTCGGTAGCAGCCGTCAGCGCTGAAATGCGACTCTGAAGCAACAGTTAGTGTACGCCGCAGTTTCCACAGATAGAACATACCGTCAAGGCATTACTGACGCGAGTGGGATGCAACAAAGGTCGCGGGAGGCAAAGGGGAGGGCGCTTTGGAGATGCCGAGGCAATCTTACAAGGGCCAACCCGACGTTTGTCAAGGCACGCAAAACGACAACTTCGTCGCTCTCCGAAGCTATGAGCGCAGACGACAAGGAGACATAGTGTTCAGCATTCGGAAATGCTGGGAAGACTGAGAGGTCCAGATCCAGCACCCGCTTCATCAGGTTGGGCAGAATTTGGCTCCAATAACCGGAATCATTCGTCGCCTCCAGGGCCGGCCATGCAGACCAGATATCCCCCACCTCGTTTTCCTCGACGAGAATTCGCAGCAGAGCAGCCCAGGTTGTGGGCAGAAACTCTTCGAAAACAGCTCGATTCCACGTAACGAGCAGCCTGGTGAAGACGAACAAAAATTCAATGTTGCAAATTTCAACAAGAGCTATAGTACAAACCTTTCTCGTGATTCGGGACCCGTTCCCGTTTCTTCGATGTTGCGAAGACTTTGCCGATCCTGCGTAAGAGCTAAAATAGCGTGCAAATGCACGGGGAACTTGGTATGGATCGGAAGGGGGAGCAACTGGGAACGGCATGAGACAGAAACGTAATCGTGAAGAACACGGATACTGACCGTGAACAGTCTTCCGTTGAACTCGGAGACGGAAGGTTCAATCGGGAAGGCGAGTGCTACATGCGAAAACAACTTGTCGTTCGCCAATTTTGAGCCCACATCGTAGGCTAGTTGTCGGCGAATTATGTTTGAGGTCTCTTCTGTACTCCGAACCGTGTGGAAGATGCGCCAGACTTGACGCAGTGTTGTCGAATTTCGGAGTCTCACATCAACGGCACATTTGAAAGTTTCCTGCTGAGCGCTGGCATTGCGAGAGAATGCACGCTTCGATGCTATCGAAATGTCGGGGATTTCGGCACTACCAACAAAGTGTTCTTGACCGTCAGGGAAAATGACTTTGAGGCATATATAGTGTATGTGTTTCAGAAAAAGCATGACTACGCTCAATTCCTTTTCGACGAAGTCGTCGAACAGCATTTGAATGTCGGAGGGGTCGACAGCGGTCGGCTTAATGGTGCTTTTGGATGCCTGACTGGGGGTCCGCAAGGGTAAACGTACGACCGTACCGCGAAAGAATCCGGTGGCATCCAGGGTAAGAGTTTTGTCGAAGGCGGCAAGCTGGTCTGGGTACAGAGTCCCTTCTGTGAGGATATCAATTCGAACCCCTCCTTCTCTACCAGCGGAAAATCTCTCATGAGGGTCGAATATAACCAACTTTCTGCCGGAGAGAAAGTGAGGATTGTCCGTGATCTAAATGGTTACGACTTAAAGTAAAGTTCGAAAGAGTGGAGGAAACGTACATGGTAACATGACCGGACTCCGATGCCAAACTTTCCAATTTTTCTAGTCAAAAGTCAGAAATGGACGTCGGAAGGAAGTATTCGGGTTCACGTTTCATCTGCAGTCTTGCTGGAGCTGTGGAGAGTGCTTATGGCCTTCCAATCCGAGTCCGAAAACTGGGTGTCGTTGATCGCCAGTAGCGCCGGGCCTTGACACTCCACGAGGTCTCCGTCCACTACTGATTCCGACGGATGGGAGCGCAAGTCCAGAATAAACGTCTAATGTTTCGAGTCATTCGAGAGCAATGCTGATGAGAAATTATACCGACCTGCGTTGTGGCAGAAGCGTCGTCCGAGTTCTGAGGTGTTCATGAGTTGGACAGTGCCGTGTATCCCTACCTACTCGCCTGAAGTAACTCTCGCAAGATCCGTTTCCAAGTGGGTAGGAGTCCAGAATACTTTTTATAATCTTTGTGAGATCCGCGCGTTCGCGGAAATTTTCAGGCATTGGTGAAGAACGAGCAGTTCGAGTGCAAGAGTTAGGTGAGGTGAGTTGGGGTGAGGGTAAAGGGCAAGTTTCGGCGTTTCAAGGACAGGCGCTAAGATCGTATGACACGAGGTGGTTAATTTCCGAGAATAGTTCAAAGGCGAGGCTTCATCGAGACGGCCCGGAAAGCGATAGGCCATAGAGAGGACAAAGGAGTTTAAACTCTGACCTAGGCGCCCGTTAACAGATGGGCGCTCCTCGGTATTTGGAGGGCGGGGGTAGGAAGAACTGAATGCCAGATTGAGTCTCGCAACGGATCAAGCGTCTTTTGTAGTGCACTCAAGGTGCACTTGTCGGCGTGGCCTCAGCTTGGTGTCGCGGGGGCGATTGCAAGCGGGATTTTGACGCCATCACGGCGTTTTCAGAAGATGCGATCGCGATCATCGTCCAATCAGCGACATTCCACGACGACTCTCGGAGGAGCAAAACATTGTAAGTACAGCATCCAGCGCACTAGTTCGCGCAATATTTCGAGAGTTTCCTGTTTTTTTTTTGGTTCATCTCGTCTCCCTACTTACAAACTCCGAGCCGGACATCGTGGGCAGCCCACTGGGGCCGTTCGGTCTGGGGCTCATTTCCGCAGGACTTTCTCGTGTATTGGCCAATGCGGCTTCTGGCACGTAACCCCCGCAGTAGAACGTATATCAAACTCGGTAAGCTCAATATATGCACTAGAACAATATTACACATCGGTTCCCGTTCGTTGCTGCCTTTATTCTGAGACTATGAGCAGGGATGGTACCTCCTCCAACATCATGATGAACAGAGCTTTATCGCGTCCCCTTCCACACCATACAGCAAGATCCCAAGCGCGACTGCAACGGGAGTGTCCGCCCGTACAGGACTCCCACTCAACCTCCGGTAAAATATTCTATCATAGACTTGGGCGCTACAAGTCGGAGGAACGCCCACCGCTTGAACTCACCATAAGAGGCGGAGACCGAACCGTTCCCGAAATTTACCTGCGACGCCTGCGACCCGTTCCCGACCGACGTTTACTACCCCGGGAACCTCATCCGGCGCGACTTTTTAGAGGTAAATAGCTTCTCATAGACCTTCCACGATTTTTAACTTCCTCCATGGCTGGGAGATCACGAGCCAGAAGTTTGGATTCGAATTCATGTTGCCGCTCGGGCTAGATATGGTGCAGACCGATCCGTCTCAACGTCCGAACATGGATGAGGTTGTACAACAGCTTGACATTATCGTTCGTGGCTTGAGTGCTGGAGGCTTCGTACCAGGGTGGTCAAAAAAGCGATTTACTGGTGCAAGCCGGATTTTATTATATCGTTCCGTACTGGCTCCGTCGTATCGAGCTGAGTGTAAGAAGAGCTTCTCCGATTCCAGTCCTCTCTTGATCGCATTGTATATCCTTTCGCGAATTTTCAACCACAGTAATTCTTTGTCATTCATCTCCCGTCTATTTCATCAATGCCGAAAAACTAGCTCAGACAAACTGGTATACTAGTACAGTATCTCGCCGCTCCCCCCGGTACCGGTATATACCGTATATCTCGCTCAAGAATGCTGTTTCTTTGGTTCAACATACGCCTTGAATTTTCAACACACCTGGTGAACCTTCAAGCTCACCCTGATATTTGCGCACAAACGAATATCGGTGAAATTTAGATGCTCCACATCACCTATTCGTTCAAACAACCGTTATTGTTGGATTATTGTGCGCTATTGTCCTGAATTGGATCTTCTGATCACGATCGACCTGGACCAACAATAAGACGAATGGGGAATGATCCAGCGATCCCAGCAAAACTCTGATCTTCAAATTGCCAGACTGGAAAACAATTGAACTTTGTACTGGGCAGTCGGATTGCTCCCTTATAAGGTTCAATCACCGACCATTATTACTTCCCGCCTTTCTCCTGGGCCGCCTCTTCCTTTCTCAGCGTCTTGCGCCACACTGCACAATACACGGTTGAGCAACTCAAAGACGACCGACTCAAGTATCGTCCATCCTTCTTCCCACCAAAATGCCCCGCTGCAGGTCTGGCTCCTCCTCTCCGCCTTTGAAACCCTCCAACCCCATCTCGACGGCGTCTTTGTTTACACCCCGAGCCTTTCCTCCTCCATCTCTGAGTGGAGTTCCCGTCGATTATATTCTCGACCAGCTGCATACTCTTGCACCGCAGTACTGGGACAAACGGGATACGGCAGACTGCACTCTCGGTATGTCATTTCTCTACTTCGACGCGCACTGTCTGACGGTTCCACAGTTATCCCGGTACCCCACCCACGCGGACTGAATGCTGGTCCAAATTTCCCAGATATTCCCGCCTTCTCGATGTCCAACGAAGCGGGTTCAAGTCGACGTGTAACAGAGCCTGCCCTCAACTCTGTGCCTCGAATATCTTTGAAGGTAGAACGGCTGTTATCCTGTCCCAGACTGTAACTCATGTCGCTTTCTTCCAGCTACACGTGGACTACCTGTCCGCGCACTCTACCTTCCTTCGGGGACTGTTTAGCGGCGCCTCCTCGCTCGATCTTATCAGCAGCGCCGCCCTTTCCGAAGCGCCGTCGCGGCCCAGCCCGTCCGGGCAGTTCTCTGTACCAGGAAACCGCCTCCCGCGTCTCATGCCGTGCTCACCGGACCACCCTATACTCTTCCTGCCCATTCCCGATCCATCGTCCATCCATCTCCTTGTGCACTGGATGTACTTCGGCAGCACTTCGTATATCGAGGATGGCCTCAACAATGGCTCAGTCGAGTGGGAGGGCATCGCTCGCAACGTCGAGTACCTCGGTCTGCCCGCGGAAATCAAGGTGTTTCTGGGCCGGTGGTACGCGAACTGGCTCCACGCTCAGGGCGGGGGTCGACACGCCTCTGACGGGGAGGAAGAAGATGATGACGAGGCCGACAACGAGACTGTTTATTATTCGGACGACGAGGACCTGTCCGACGACGGCGCCGACTCCTCGTCGGCTCCCGCGCGCGTCGATTTGACCGCTGCCATGGCCGCGGGCGACAGCGCTTCCGATGATGGGTCCAAGCGGGGCAGGACTCGGACGCGGCCGCTCTCCACCTCGTACACACAAAGCATCTGACGCTCTCTCGCGTCCTTCTTGGCCTGACCCAGGGGATGACCGGTCTGCGGCATCCCACATGTACATTTGCATCTTCCCTCCGGATCTTCACACTATCATTATTCATTTCGTCTTGTATCCGCCTGCCTCCGCCAAGGAGTGCCGCACCACACTCTCTTCATTCGAGCGCCATTCCACTCAATGTGTCGTAATACGAGAACACTGTTGACGGTAGCCGAGCTTTGTTTCCGCATCTTCCAGTAAAAGTACGATAGCTAGCCAGTGGTTTGTGTCGCGTATGTACATACTTGAAATTGAAATAACCATCCATATTGCGGACCTGTGCGTGGGCTTTCGAAGATCCGCTAACAATAAAGCTAAGCGCAGAGACAATTAAGTTTTCGATCTGCCCCGCATGGCTCGGTCCGAGCAGGACGTACTTGGTTATTGCCTATTCCATCGATTATTCCAAGACAATAAGAGGTCCGAGACTTTCGGCCGACGTATGATTATTTCCAACTCGAATTTTTTAGCATGTCCCAAGTGTAGTCGGGAAGTCCGGGATCTCAAGCTTATTTCTTCGCCGGGGCACTGCGCCAAGAACCTGAAGCACACAGAAAACTCTTGAATTCTTTGACTCAAGTCCTTATCACGGAGCAATCGCGGTTGAAGAACAACACACATAGCCTGGCCCTGCATTTGTGTCGAGCTGCTTTGACAATACTCGGATTGAGCTGGTCCTAGCATCGAGACTCGGACCGATGCTTGACGCTTGACGCTCGATATTTTCCCCCTTTCGCGCAGGCTGCATCTCTCCGTCGCCTCGCTCAGAATCTTGCGCGGTACAATTCGTTTGCATGGAATTACAAGACGAAGATCGCTTGCGCGCTAAACTTGGAAAAGCCTCCAGAGTATAAATCGTTTTCTGTGTCATGGTCCAGCGCTTGAGCAAGATGAAGCAGCGGTCTAGGCACTGGAGGCGATGTTTCTTCATTAATGCTCGCCGGGGCCTTTGCTGACGCTTTGATGTCGGGGCCAAAGCACGAGACTCTTTAAACCATTGTTTGTATTTCTTTTACTTTACCCATTCTGTCTCTTACCTTTTCCAACCGCGAACCGACGCGTGCCTTTCGCCTCCCACTCAAAGGAAAGCAGGATGTCTACGCAGCCTCTCGCGTCGCAAGGCTCTTTCCGCGCCATCGCCCCGAGGACCGAGGCATTCGCAGTGGAAGTCGAGTGCCAGAAGAAGCGCAAGAGGAATAGTTCTGGAGAGCGTCAAGTTCCTAAGGGTCAAGTTCCTGATGCGAAGAAACAGCGGCGGCCGCAGGGGCCTAAAGCTGCGTGGTGTCCGCTGTGCCACCGGGGGTAAGTGCCCGCCTGGGATCGTCGTGATAAATGCTCACTTCAGAATAGGTTTACGCAGCTCGCGCCGCGCAACAACCACATCGGGATACCGCTTTGCTTCACGACCGCAATACGACGCGGGCTGATTCCGCAATCGACTTCCCCGGAGGAGCGGACGGCGAAGGCCACTGCGGCGAAAAAGGACTGTTCCTCGAATAGACTCATCCATCTCAAGGATTCTTCCGAGCGATTTGAGGCTGCGGAGAACCATCCGTTCGTAGTCGTCCCTACTCCAGTAGGCCGCAGGTCTCCCGTCGAAGGTTCCAACGCCGGCATCCCACCTCCGATTCAGGCTTTGGATGCCACCGTCGCATCCTCAAACACGGTATATGCGAGTGGTGGCCTCGACGAGCGGCCGCCGCAACCTGTGGCACGGATAGCCGTTCAGAGGAGTGCCTCGAATCCGACTCTGAAGGACCACCAGCGGTACAGGGCCGCCTTCGAGAGAGAGATGACGACGGGGCCCCTCCCTCTTCATCGCTCGCCGTCGATGCCACAACCTCCACAGAACCGTCCGCCGCTGCAAACCTCTGCCTCGTTTGGAGGATTTTCGGGAGTCTCGCATGGGAGCACATCAACCGCTGGCCAATCCGTTTTCTCTGCCCACCAACCTCACCGGTCGATTGAAGGTGGCGATGGAGAGTTTGGGACGGTCTCCCACTGGGCGCATATGCAGCCCCCCTCCTCTCAGATGATAGCCGGTTCATCCAGAGCTTCGTCGAGTCGCGACCTCTACACGCGGAGTGGCACACCGTCTCAGCAGGCCCGCCCACCCCCAGCCCAAGTCGAGTACGCGCCCAACCCGTACATGGCTCAAGGCGCAGATGATTCCCGCCAGCTTTATTACCCCCCGCATATGCAATCGACATCGCTTCCATCCAACCCGCACACGCGTCCCAGCACGCCGTGGCAGACGGGCCAGGCCCAGCCGTACGCCGGAGCCTCGCAAAGCGAATACCGCGGACACGCGCACCGCGCGAGCGAGGATTATTATCCTCAAGCGAGCCACTCGACGCCAGCGCCCGCGCCAGTGGATTATCCTTGGGATGGTTTCCGTGTCGGAGGTCTCGTCGGAGCATCGACCTTGCATCCCGCGCAGGTTGGCCCTATCGAGGCACAGGTCGAAAGTTTGTTGAGAGAGCTGTCGCAGACTTTCCCTCCAGAGGAACTGTCGGGAGGGGAGGAGCACAACGCGGGCGCGGGCGAAGTATCTGACTCAGGGTCTTACGCCGACGATCCATTTGAGTCGATTCTGGGCATGGGTGGGCACGCGGTGGAGTCGTTCGGAGGCGCTCAGGTCGACTCTGAGGAGGACTCGCAAGAATCGAGCTCACACGAGTTGCTGGAGTGTCCGACCGAGGACGTGTCCACGGTCTCCGAGCATGCACAGACGCCTGGCGATTCCGCCCCCTCTCTTCCAGACACCGAAGAGGATGCGGTGGCCGACCCAGAGTTTGAACAGCCAGTGTCATTGGAGGAGGCGTTCGAGATCTTGTATGCTATGGAGAAAGACACGTATTTGGCGGACTCCCAGTCTCCGAGAGATAGCTCTCCGTCCAGGGCTTCAACGGCGGGTAGCGCTGTCGGGCCTGAGACTCCGTCGGACGCAGTAGAGGAGCTCTCGCTAGTAGACAAGGACTTCGGAGGACAAGAGTTTGGTGACGACACGCAGGAGAATTATGCACAGAGTTTTTCATATTGGTGAGGATTTAAGACGTTACTACTGCCACGGAGATTCAGTCTCGAGAGCACAAATAATAGGATGGACTAAAGACGACGTACTTACGCTATAAATGTACAATATTCATTTTGGTTCTTGACTCGTTGGTGCAAGTTCCTCAGATAAGCAAGAGTAGTGAGGCTCCAGCTCCGCCTCAAGGTCCGCCGCAAGTCCGGTGTTGGATGAGCAGGACCAGAAGTACTCCGAGTCGGTGTAACTATCCAGTGAGACCCAAGGTGAGCGTCCGACGAGATCGAAGGCGCAAATCTTGGTGCGAATCATAGCAGCACCTTCTCCGTCGGGCAAAGAGTATGTGCGCTTGGAGTTGTCGCCACTAGCCCAGTCAACTTGAGTCAAGCCTCGAGGAAAACTCGTGAAGGGCGCATCACGGCGATTCACGGATATCTCCGAACGTCCTCTTGAAACCACGACCACGATTTTTCTTGACCATCTGAAGGAACCTCAAGCTAAATAAATGCTCTAAGATGTCTCCAAGCCTATCAGACACCCTGTCCACGGACTGGGCATACATCTCGGAAGGCGGCGCCAACGTCGTGTTCGTGTACCAGGGGCCGCCGAGCCCGTTCTTCGACGGCACTGCGCTGCGGCTCAGAAAACGCGCCTTGATAGACCGAGACCAAGACCAAGATAAAGAAGAAGCAGAAGAAGAAGCACAAGACTCTGTGAAGGAGATCCAGTCAATCGAATACCAGAAACAGTGCTTAGAACGTCTGATTCCCCCGGTGCATCTTCCGCGGCTGGAGCTCGTTGTCGTGGGGAACGATGCGGACGCTGAGGCGTGGTTGGGGACTCTTGCCGCGGAGTGCGAACCTCATCGGGCGCGCGAGCGGAGGGAGAAGGATTGCATCGATGTGACGCAGCCCAAGGCTTTGCTGGCTACTAACCTCGTTGGCGGGCAGGGAATCGCAGTAGAGATTAAGGTGAGGTCTGGTCTGGTTTCGTTCTTTCCTTTCCGTTCCATATGTAGGATGTAGTGCTAACTGCCGCACAGCCAAAATGGGGCTTCTTGCCGTCTCCGACGTATTTGTCGGACGCGACGCGGGGCATCAAGACACAGACGTGCAGGTTCTGCATGCATACGCATCTCAAGGCACAGCAGGGGGAGAAAGTCTCCGCGGGGTACTGTCCGCTGGATTTATTCTCCGGTGACGAGTCGCGGATGAAGGCTGCACTGAACAGTTTGTGGGATGCGTGGGTAGACAGCGATGGCACCATCAACAACTTCAAGGTCTTCGTGTGCGGGAAGAAGATCCTCCCGGACGAGGTGTGTGTCGTCGCTCTTCCGCTCTTTCTTGCCCAGCTCACCATCTTGCAGCGATCATCTACCGTCGGTCTTGTAAACGACATCGCGGACCCCAAGGAGGCAGTAACAGCGGCCCTCCTCCCCGTCCTCCTGAAGACCCCCGTCCTGCGCACACTCGCCCGCCTCCAGCGCACGCTCGACCCACTCGACATTGAGGGCCTCACGCCCCTCTGCGCCCTCGCCTCCGTCGGCGACGACCCCACCATCCCCGAATGGGCCGCCTTCGTCTCCGCGTACCTCGCCACCCCCGCGCCCCCACCCGCGGACGCCGCGCACCTGCGCTACCACGCCCTCGCGCACCTCCTCGCCGCGACGTTCAAGGACTGCTCGCTCATCGTGCGCGTGCCCGACGGCTCCGCGACGCTGATTGATCTCGACCCCAAGAGCGTGGATCGGCTGGGGAAGTGGGAAAATATGGATAAGGAGATCGTCGAGGCGTATGGGGCGGTGGCGGAGCGGGAGCGGAGGGTGTGCGTTGATGCTGGTTCTGGGGTGTGACGGGGAATGGTGAGCCTCGGGCTCGGGTGGGCGGACGTCGATACGCTGGCTGGCGAGTGTCGATGTTGCGGTGGGTCCTGCAGCGTCTATCCTGTTTACCAAGCTGAGAATGGTATAGCTGCTATGGCTCAGACCTCGCACTCCCGCCCATGCGCTCGTTCTGTGTCAGTCCGGGTCTCGCTTTGAGCAAGGTTTTCGTAGAGGCGCCCCCAGAACGCGCGCCGTGGAAGCACGCTTATGGATTACTGCAGATAGACAACTGCTACATGGAATGCTTTGGTTACTTTTTCTTTGGAACAGGTCCTGTTTATTCGAGGTTGCTCGCGAGTCGCATCCCGATTTTACGCGCATCTATTCTGGCTTGGGCATACGTACTGCTTTCTACGCGGGCTCACGCTAAAGGCTTGAGACCGTCCGTACTACTGAGCGGAGCCTGCCAACGGCACATACCTTCACTTCGTCCGGATCCTGAGGTGCGTTGTTCCGTCCAGCGTAGCGGCTCTGGAAAAAGTCCGAGGCGTCCTCACCACATTCCTCGAGGCGCGTCCCGAGCGGTGCTGAGCAACGATGCGTGTGACGCATTACATCGACCCTCCAAGCTGCGCGTCCAAGGCGTGCTCATCTTCTTACCAGCGAGCTCCAGCGAGGCTCTCCGTTCCGATCCACGGATGTACCACAGCCAGGGCCATCGTACGTTTTACGAACTTTACGAGTGGTCGTGGAGGTTGTGAACTTGTACTTAGCTACAGTGCGAAGTTCATGGAATGCCTGGATATACGAAAAGCTTGACTAAACAATTTTGTGGCTTGAGATATGAGAGCAACACGTTAACTTGATACAATAACAATGCACAAAGGGTTTTAGATAAACAATATAGAGTTACAGAGCTGAGAGAATGATACTACCTACATAATCATAGCTTCGACTTAGGCGCGGCTCCAACAATGGTCTCGAGATCGCGATACTTGTAATAAAGCTTTAGAGACTCGGGGTTCGCGACGGTCCCGCTCGGTTTCAAGTTGGAACCTGACACGATTTGTTTTACGGCAATCTCAATTCGCTTGCCGTTGACGGTATACTGCGTGGGTGTGAGCGGCCGCAGGAGAACATGGGTCGAAACACCCACCGGAATATCCTCAATCTCGAATATGAAGGACGGGACGTGCCTTGCGCTCAGAGCTTTCCGAATCGCGCCTTTGATCTCTGCGACGAGATGGTCGTCGAATTTATATCCTTTGCGCATCTTGAGGAAGAGGAGGACACGCTCGTCCTTGTCTTGGGCCCGGCGCTGACCAACACATAGCGAGTCGTCTATCACTTTGGTGAATTGTTCCAGCACAGAATATATTTCGCTGGACCCGAAGCGGATACCGGACGGGTTGAGAACACCGTCGCTGCATGCCGGGTCAAGAACTGGAAATGAGCATCCGGATATGAGGTACGCACCTGCGTCCGAGAATCATGATGCCCTTGGTCTTGGGGTTGACAACCATAAAGTCTCCCTGTCGCCAAATACCTTGTATAAATCAGCAAATACGTTCTCCGAGAAGTAGAGAGAAAAAATAGGCACCAGGGTAGGTGCTGTAGTACGCTTCTCGGAATTTGGCCCCAGTATCGTCTCCCCAAAAACCAACAGGAATCGAGGGGTGAGGCCGAGTGCAAACCTATGAAAAAGTTAACGTCCAAGTGATGTCTGAGACAACCCACCCACCATCTCTCCAGCGATGCCAGTATGCTCAATGTTCTTTCCCTCGTCATCAAACACCTCGACCTTCATCCCCAAAGACTTGTGCTGTGTTTCTGGTCGAATTTCGCGCTTGAACATCATTCCAAATTCAAAAAGATATAAAACACAACCAACCTCCGGCATAGACAGGGAGACTTGGGCATCCAGTCACAACTGTTGATTCTGGCTCAACAGAAAGAAACAGGATACATTTCAACCCACTCACATGCAGTGCACACGTCTGTGCCACCGCAGGTCGACATTATGTGCACTCGCTCACCGAACGCACGTTGAGCCCATTTGAACAGAGGCTTGGTTAAAACAGCGCCATTGACCATGAGCACCTTGAGGGATTCGAATGAGGCCAATTCGACTGTATGAGATAAGTATTGGATTGGAGGATGAGATAATCCACTTTTCGTACGCGGGTTAATTCCCTGGCCCTGAACTTCGGCCAGAAAACGAGGACTCGTTCCCAATCCGGAAACACTGGGGAAGTTCAGTGCTGATGGATAGGGGGGAAGTGATGTATGCACTTCTGGTCGCTTATGAATTTAAGGAAAGTCCGTGTATCAGGGTAGAAAGGCGAGCCATCGTATACAATAGCCCGGGTCCCGGTGGCTAGACACGCAATCATAAAGGTCCACATCATCCAACCCGTCTATTTGGCTATGGTTGAATTTCCGGGGGGAAGTGAAATAAACAGACCTTAGTGTACTGGAAAAATGTGTCGTCGGGATCCATGGCAGCGTTGATTCTCAGCTCTTTTTTCCCTTGTAAAAGTGTAGCCTGAAATGCTCAAGCGAAATAATAGTCGACCACGATAAACTCACGCCAGCGGAATGGACGATGCATTTAGGAGGACCCGATGTGCCAGAGCTATATAGTATGTAAAGGGGATGGCCGAAGGGTAGTTGTTCGAATATTAATTCATGTCCGTCATCCACCGCTAGGAATTTTGAGACCAGCGAACTGAGACAGATAGTAAGCAATAGCGCATTGCGGAGATTATGCTAGGTTGCCTGTTAGGAATGGAAATTTCCTTTCCGCTGACCAAGCTGGGGAGTGTGATAGCGTGCTGCAAGCCATCTTTGCGGAGGTCTTCGAAGACTTCGGAGATCTTTGGGACCAGATTTATAACTTTTCCAACATACTGAACCTCCGTTTCTGCAAAGACGAATTTTGGCCGAATCTGCCGGTATCTGTCGAGAATTCCCTGCGGAATCGTTCAGCTTACGGTCAACTCCCGGATGTAAATCATACTTGTGCTCCCATGTCAGTCGCCGTGCTGGACTCCGATACTAGCCGTGGCAAGACAGATCACGATCGCGGTGATGGTGTTGTTGATGATAGCTTTGAATAGACATATTATAGATGCGGAAGAAAGGGAAAGGAAAACAAACGCGCACCTGCTACTCTGTCCCCTTTCTTTAACCCATGAAGCCTCAGGGCACGAGCCATTTGTCTCACCATTTCGTTGAGCTGTCGGTGGCTGTAGTGGTGTACGACACCGGATTCCCCTCCAGTTGTGCAGGCGATACCATCGTCCCTACGACCAAGAAGATTCTCCGCATAGTTCAAACGCGCGTCGGGAAACCATACAGGAACTTCGGGCGTGGTTCCCGGCTCGATAACCTGCCATGAAAGTGAATAAACGCAGCAAATCTTATATAGCTATAGTCAAACGAACCTTCGTCGGTGGGACCGAGGATATCACGCCCAGGAATTCCCATAAATCCAGCCAAAAATCGTAGGATTCCACAGAGTACTTGTGGAGATCATGATAATCCTCTGAAATTCATCGAAAGCCTTGAGAAAAATCAAGCGCGTTTCCAGGACGCGCGCTTACTTAGATCCAATCCGCGTTTACTATTGATGAGTCGTCGCAGTCGTTCAACAGTAGTCCAGGAGGCATTGACAGGTTTCCAGATAGGTTCTGAGTTCTCGAAAGCATAGTTCATGGTAGTTCGGACGAGGTTGCTACCAAGGTATGTATTATTATCTCTATAATATGACTAAACTAGGTGTCGGGTCGGCTGATGTTCGTAGTATGTCCCCCTGAATCTAGACAGTAACGGATCTGTCTAGTAAGGGAATTGCCGGTCTAATGTCTATTAGTGGATTGACACTTTCGCCACCATGGTGCCATCAAAGTTCTCAACTCTACTACCACGATCACGGAGTAGAACTTGACTATAAAATATAAATACAATCTCAGATGTCGGAAAAACGCGTTGCCAAACCGATCTCAGAGGCCAAAAAAAATCCTGATTATTACATATATGATAAGAGGAACGAGCAATCAACTGATCCAGCTGATCAACAGCACTACAAACTACCGAGGTACAAGGTTCTTTCGTTTGTAATGTCTGTATACGGGAGACTAGTCCTGAACCCCAGACCGCACGCGCCGGACCTGAGGTCAAGTTCGGCGTCCGGAAATTTTGGCAAAAAACTGGACCGAACTGGACATCGGCAATAACACCAACTCAAACTACATTGCATCAGACGTGTTCAGATGCGAGCTTTTGGTTTTTCAGGTTGCATAGTGTGCGTCCCTCTTGGGATTCTGCTCCGCGCTTTCTCTTGGCGCAGAAGGCAACTCGGTCTGCATATGCATCCTCGGATTAGATCACTCGACAGCACAAAAAGTAGGCGGCTCACCCCCCCGAAATTCAAAGTCGTCGAAATTGGTACGGAACTATTAAGATTGTTCATTGCGCGAAGCGTCGTCCTGGAGTTGAGGCTAGGTGGGATGTCAGGGACGCCCCGATTTTTTTCGGCCGATTGACGGTGCTTTACCTGGCCAGAAGAGAGTTCGAAAACACTTTGACGCCGGTAAGTCATTGGAGTTGGTGTGAAGATAGATATGGTGGACTCACGTCCGGGGAGACTTATAAACAGGCAAAACCAGATAACTGCGTATAAGCTTTAGTTGCGGTTCTCCCGGTTGTTTCATGCGTACAGTTATGGGGCATTGTGAAGAACTGACGCAGAAGAAGGCAAAATCTGATGAACACGAAAATGCAACAAACAAGTTTGCAGGACACGTACGCAAATCATGACAGCGAGTGCCGTGAGACTGGAATAATATCAGAGGGGTGCACGAAATGAGTAGCCAGGCAGTCCAACCTTGTCACCATTCCAGTCTCTGTACACAGATTTGTGAGCAGAAATGAGACGGCGAATTTGACAACCAATGGTCCACATAATGAGTTTATCGATCAGCGGGACAGTTCTGTGGAAGATTTAACATAGGTGATATCGGACTCGATTGAAAAGCCAATACCGTTTGTGTATGCGAGACCGTTGAATAATGAGGTTGGTTACGAGTGATGTGGTGATTGTCAAATCGTTGGCAGCACTGATGCACCAGACGCTGGTGAGAAGCCACCCCCATTGCGCGGCGTATGTGGGAAACGAGGTCATGCGCAGCGTGGTGGCAAAAATGGTCACGCTCCCTAAAAAGCGCACAAACGACAAGGACCAGGAAAAGATGGGGATATACAGTTTTTTGGTAAAGGCGTAGATTCGGTAAGCGAAGAATCCCTGCACTAGAGATGCATGAGAGTGGGCATGAAAAGTAGATCGGGATCGTCAGAAAACTTACCGGCCGCTGCCATTATGCCGCCAGAAAAAACACCAACGGAGAGCGATTTCGGAGCAGTTTCGAAGATTTCCAAGACTTGGCCGAAGTAGGTGATTGTGAATGTGTAGAGTATATGGCCGATGGCTATCACTTGCGTCAGCAGACAGAGCCTGTTATTGGTGGTGCACCCTTGAGCACATTGACATCGGCGATGGGTCTAGCATACCACACAAGCGCGACCTAAGTGCAGCAGTTAGTTACATCCCAAACGGTCGGCATTCTGCAGACCAGAGCTTTAAGTTCGGAGGGGTCATCCGGAAATCGGCCGTAGTATATGTACGCCTGGACGGTGGTCACACCGAAAAGGGTATAGGAGACTAAAACACCGATTTCAACAGCACCTGAGAACAAGAAATATGACGATTAATCGACCCAAGAAATAAATCTGGACGCACCGATGGTGAGGTGGACGGATGGGAGAGAATCCATGAGATGAATACCAAACAGGCGCATCCGAGGCCAGTTATAAGGGGTAATCAGCGCCACGACCGTCCAGTGACGGGGCCGCTCTTCATCCGAGAGAAGTTGATGAAGTTGATGAGCAATACGCCGTGGACAATGGCTACATACTCCCAGCTGAGGCCCCCGGTCACTATTATGTCCGCCGACCGCGACGGAGTGAAACAAGATCCAGAATGACCCCTTCTCTGGCCTACATATAGAGTAGATCGGGAAGGGGCGAGGTCCTGGACAGAGAGAGTAAATCGCGCGGAGTGTAAGTTCTTTTTTTTGGAACTAAGATTTTGTTGAAGGGGCCAAAACACTTTTTGGCGCCACGAGAGTGAACAAATGATGCGTGGACCGAGCAGATCTGATCATGCCCCACGGCGCACCAACGGAAATCGATGTTTGGGGAGAAAGGAAAGGATATTTTGTCGCCAAATGTTCGACCGAAATAGAGTAAAACAGTCCCAAGAACCGTCGAAGAGCAATCGAAGAGCAATCGGACATGAGGTAGTGACCGGGGGCCTGTCAGCTGGCAAGCCCAAATTGGACCGTGTACTTGACAAAGATGCCATTGAAACCGCACGAGGGACGCGAATGCTGTGTGAGGCGATACGGCTGCCAGCCAGATGGCAAGTTCCGAGCAAAAACCAGGGAAACGCTCGAGGCACGAAGTACAGAACCACCACCAGGACTTGATAGTGATGGTGATAGTGATGCTCGATCGTGAAGAAGATTAATATTCTATTTGAATGCTGGCCGGTGATTCGCAGCCTGAGTAGTGCGTCTGTTGAACATAGATGAATGGCGTCCGGAGTCAACCCCAAACCATCGGAAGAGGTTCGAAGAAGATTCTATCTGAATGCTGGGATCCGGTGATTGAGTCGCAGTAGCGCGTCTGTTGAACACAGCCGTATATACTTAGATGAATGGCGGAGTCCGGAGTCAACTTGTGCTCTTGATCAAATGGCCAGAGTGTATCGGACAGCGAGCACTTGGCGAGCACAAGTTGGTGGTGGATGTCGGCCCGAAGCGCTTGATACTGTAGTATTACGACCAAAGGTTCAGGTGACGGGTGACACCCTTGGTCGTAATAACGGTAGGCGCCTATTTGTCAAGGGGATGGAAAAGTAACAGCGCGGGATCACTCGCCAGCTACCACATGTCGACGTCCGCCTTGTGGACCCTCTTCTGCTGTTGCAATCCGCGCCGCCCGAGACGAGGACACCGTCGATGAAACGTCGCACCTGATCCCCTCCAACCTCGATTCCACTCCGTGCGTCGCCTCTTGCAAAAAAGCGACCTTCTGATCATGAGACCGCTTACAAAGGCCGAGGGTCGTCTTCACCGACCATCAGAAAATCCAGGAACGCCTCGTCACCATCGTTCGCGCGAAGGAACGGTGCGTAATCGCTCTTTGTCTGTTTTCATTTCGCTTACGGCCTGCGCCGCAGAAAAAATGGTGATGTCAATCCCAAATCCCATTCAACCTGCACAACCGCGTCATAACGCCCCACCCGTCGCTCTCGCGTTCTGTCTCGCTGTCCACAGGATACCATGGTGGCCAGGACCACCCAAACAACGTCCTCTCCTCGGCCTTGGAGCCCCTGACCGTGCAGCTTCGGTCGCCTCCGTCGCCACTGGGTTCGGCCCGGAATCCCTCCCAGTCCAACTCGCGGTCTATCTCGTTGACGCGAGAAAACATGGATTCAAATCCAAATCCAGCCCCCATTCTGAACGTCCGCCTCATCAACAAGGTGCTGCCGACTAATGTGCCGCAGCGCGTCGGCCGACCGCGATACCGCGCGTATGGCTCGCCCTCGTCGGCCGAGTACTACCCGAATGGAGCGGAGGCGGAAACGCGGCAGGCACGCCGCTCTCCGGAGGGAGTTGCACAACCGGTTTCAGCAGCGGTAAGTGTTCCATCTGTTAATCTACTCGAGATATTGCGTTCGTGCTCGCCATCATTTCTTCCCTCCCCGGGTTTAAATGGTGGCGATAGTGACCGCAAAGTCTGCACTATTTTCTTCTGGCTGACTATATGTGTGCTTCGCAACAGGCCTCTTCTGCTGCACCACCTCCCGCTCTCAAGGCCCTGGACGAAATATGCCTGAGTTGGGGCGACTAATCCGATCCACGGTGCCACCCTGCTGCCAGTCGTTTCACAGTCCAATATCAACCTCACCCTAACCAACCACCGAACCTAATCCGCATTCCGTTCCATTCCGTTCCATTCCGCCTATATTTTTCTGGCGACGATTGACGATACCCGCGTCTCACCGTCTGCGACGGCCGCATATAGCATATAGCGTAGTTGCTTGTAATATTTGCTCGGTATGTAGTATAGTATACTTCCTCTGCTCTAGATGCGTAATACCTTCCCTCCCTGCTCTTCCCTTGCATATCCATATCATACATGTATCCATTGCATCCATCCATTCAAATGACCATACGATAGCGCGACCCCACTGCCAGAACTCCGATCGGGGTCGGCGTTTCGGGCTGCAGAGAATTTCAACGGAAGCTTACTTGGTGCCACACACAGGGCATTTCGAATTCGGGTAAGTACCAACAAATTTCAACGGAGAATGTCAATGACATCATGTTCATTCGCCGCAGTGCCACGTGGATTTTCGCTAATGGCAGTGGTATTACCTGGACCAGGCAGCCTGGCTGTGGGGACGGGCATCGGCCGATCGGACAACGGCAGCTTTGTCCGTGTTTGCTTCGCTGATAGGCCCGGTTCCAGTTTTCAAAACCCTAAGGCTTTTTTACCACTCCAGCCTATCAAAATTCTGAGTCGGCAGTTCGATTTCAAAATATGTCAAAGAATAAAATGACCGTGGCCAAAATTCAAAATTCGAGATTACGTGCAACAACTACGGTGATTTCTGCGAAACTTGGGCATTCCATGGGGAATTCAAAGGTCAATTAAAAATCCATGACGGTCATCTGAGGGTCCGACTATTTTGAAAGAAAATTTTCCGCAAGGTTGAAGCGATTCATTAAGTTTTGCAAAAGCCTTAGGCTTTTTGCGTCCAAAGAGCAAACGCGTCGAGTCACACCGTGACTAGCTAACGATCGTGTTTGCATCTTGGCTCTTCCACTCGTATATCTTCGCTCTTCTGCTACTGTCGGCTCCCTTGCTCTTTATGTGTCGTAGTAATCGTGCTATCCCCCCCTATCCGCTATGCCGCGGCTCACTGCGCGTGCCAAATTGACCTACAGATTAAATCATCATCTGCAAGCCCTTTCCGACTCTTACAACAGCAGCGACGAGGAAAACATACCCCCAGAGCCTTCTGAGCCCTCCACTCGTAAACATGCCACTAAACCAAAGCCATTAAAGGTGCAGATACTCGAAAAAGACAACAAAATAGCGGAACTGGAATCTATACTCTCCCGGCTGGAATCGGAACTCCTGGAGCTACGGCGGCGTCCTAAGGACACATCTAGGTCTTTCTTGCAGAAGAACGAAGCTCTGGTCTCCCGGAATCAGCTTCTACAGGCTGCCAATAAATCACTTACCTCGAGGAAACGGAAAGCAGAAACAGCACTCTCGGAGGAGATCACTAAGAAACACAAGCGGATAAAACAACTTGAAGGAGACCGGAAAGCGAAGGAGGAGGCTGTGAAGGCCAAAGTTTCAACCCTGCAGGATGAAATTGACCAGAAATCAGCCGAGACCACCCAACTTTGAACAGAACTTGTGTCTGCCCACGCGCAAATCAGTTCTCGCGACCTTACCATTTCTTCTCTGAGAGCTGACCTCCGCGACAAGCAAGCCTCGATAAATACGACACGAAAACGTCTCTCTGCGTCGCAGAAAGAAGAAACAGGTGAAACGCGCGCATGCATCATTGAAGGCAGTGCAGACGCAGTACAAAACTTTACGGACCTGGAATCCTATGGCAGGCGGACAGTATAACTCAGCAGCGCGGAAGTTGGCACGGGATTTGATCCATACCGGGTGTGCCGCGGGAAAGGTCGCGTCTGCAGTACAAAGCTGCGCAGAGGCGTTTGGGATCAAAATCCATCGAAAATTCATGTCGCGACGAACAGTGAGCCGTGCGATTGATGAGGGAGGGAAATATGGGGAATTACAGCTGGGTCGTGAAATTCTGAATTCCGAAGGTACGATATTTGTCGAGTGACTGCAGTGGACGTCTCTGATTCGATATAGGTCTCGTTGAAAGCTCTGATGGGACTACTCACAAAGGAATCACCGTCGAATCTCGTTGTGTAACCCTCCGCGTCCCTTCTTACAGCCCTGGTGTCGACGATTCTGACAAATCCACATGGAAACACAGAATCTGTTTCGTCGACGTCGCCCCAGCACTCGACCACACAGCCCAGCGACAGTTTGATGGAACCTTGGAGGCTGTTACTCGCATCGCAGACACGTACAGCCGCAGTCCGCTGGCAGCCCGGGAACAGAGGTCCATGACGAGCGACGATTATTACCGCAAGAAGATGGGGGCAATGAAGGATCACGCCGCAGATGGAAAGAAAGAATTCAACCTGTCAGAGGAACACAAGACGGACATCGTTATTCGGGATCTGGGCCGGGCGGCGATGGACGACTCAGATATCGAGACCAGCCGTATTCTTCTCACGATCATGGACATCACCGACGAAACCCTTCAACAGGCTGCGAAAATATCGGCGTCACAGTTGGCAGCATTGTATTTTATATTGCTTCAAATCGGAGCATTACACTGATGCTGTTTTTTAGGTCGTCAGCAGAACGTGCGAAGCTAAGCCAGCATGTCTTGGAGCACAAAATGGGCGAAGAGAAGTTCGATTTGCTCACCCCTGCCCCAGCAAAGTAATTTGTGCACTCATCTCTTCGGCGGCTGCTGCTGTCACAAGGATCTGAACGTTGTGGAGTACGGCTACAAAGCAATCCAGGCGATGTACAAAACCCATCGCCTTCCCCCTCCCGCCCTCCTTGCCAACAAGGCTAACAGCGCGACGATAGCTCTTGGCGATCCGACTAGCGCGGCGGTTGAAGCAAGCAATGGATGCGAGTAGCGCTGGTGCCGTCAAGCTGCTCCAGTTAGTCGGCTCCCTTTTACGACACAAGGACGGCGAGCGAGGCTACCAGGAACGGGCCGTTATTTTCATGCGGGAACGCAAACTCGAACTGTACGAACTGGACGCACCGCGCAAGTTTCCCGATGTCTCGAATACTCGATACGGTTGCTACACGTATGGCGCGGCTGAGGTCATCTGCTTCCACGGGATCATCCAGGAGCTCGTCGAGGAGATTGTCGATGGGAAAACGAAATCTGGCCAGGAAAATCATGTGGAATCGAACGTTCTTCGAGGCCTGAACTGCCCCGCAACAATGACGGAGAATGCCGCCTTGGCATTATACGGAGTATGTGTCTCTTGGCCGTATATGTCGATGGTCCGCGGAACGAAGGACGACCCGGTCAACCTGCTTTCTCTGACCAATCTCCACCGGAAACTTCCCGTCTTCTGTTCTCACATCGCTTCCAACCCCAACATACTTCTCGACCCGAAAACTCCGATGGATCAGTTGACCATTGACGGTGAACGCTTCTTGGACGAGTTTTTGGTGGATACCATTCGGGCTCTGGCTCAGGAGCTGCCGAATCTACTACTGCTGTTTCTAGCATGTTTGCAGGTGCCGCGGAGGGATGGATCCGCTTCACACCCGAGTTCCACGTCGGCGGGACTTTCGACTGCCTCACTCCAGAACAGCGCGACATTCTTTTTCATTCCGTCAACAAATGACGCCAACGAAGGCCTACTTGGTTCTTTCCGTGTCCACATCCGTTACCATCCCAATTCCACTGCTCATTCCTTCTCCAACCAGACGCGAACTGAAAGAAATAACACCGAGTCGTTCATCAAGAAGGTTTGCGATGCAGCTGTCGAGAAATTCGTGATGCGGGAGGTCCGGAAAGATGGTAAAAGCGGGGTTCGGGCAAAGTTCCGCAAGGCCTGGGCGGCGCTCCAGAGAGAGAAGGCAGAGAAGGGTTTGGGGCGACGCAAAAAAGGCGGCAGCGAAGAAGAAGAAGGCGGCCTTCAAACTGGCGACGACAAACTTGGAGCTTGACATCTCCGTGATCAACAATATGACCTCGGTCCGGCTAAAGGATCAATTACAGGTCTATCGAGACGTCATCAAAGATCCAGTACTGGTGAAGACGCTGTGGAAGGACATGAGCAGAGTTGAGGAGCGGAGGAAATTGGTTCTGGATGCGCGCGAGCGTGAGATAGCGCGACGGTTTGGTGCCTTGCTTTTAACTTACCGGTTTGCTCTGAATTTTTCCAGAACATCCCCATCACAGTCCGAGAACGCTCCCGCTGCCGCTGCCGTCACTGACGAGATGATTGTGGACGAATACGGCTATTCCCCCGACGAGGAAAGCCAATGGGTAGATGTACCAAATTTATTTATTTATTTGGCCTGCGAGTACATTTTCTTTGTGGGGGCCACATAGATATAGGTGATACAAAAATATTTCCTCGGCCAGACGAAGCGACAGGATGCCTTGGGGAGGCAGAACAGAGAGGAACATGTATTTTCTTGATTTCACGGAGCACAAACAAAAACAAAGCTGCCGATCAGATCAAGGTCGGTGCCCGTCCCCAGCACTGGTATGTACTTATGTAAGAAGAAAAGAAACATGAGTTTACCCTTCTTTTGATTCATATATTTGAGCAAACTTGAAGGCCTGACACCCTTGTCTTGTAGCACGAACCCAGAAGTTAGAACTCCAGGTGTAAGCCGTGAGGTGCGCATTTCGGCACCAACAGATTTTCAACGAACGCTTAATCGTCGCCACGCGGATTAGATTAATATTGCTCAGCGCGAACCCGGTGCCGGTGGATTAAGGTGGGCATTTCGAATTTGGGCACAACTGGAAGGAAAACCGGAAAGCATGTCAATGGCAAGGCACAACTCGGCCAAGGAGCTCCACCTCCTCCCTGCCTTGCGAATTTCCAACGGCAAGAAGAGATGAAACGTGAGTTTACCTCCATTATTTTCATTGAATACAGCCGTTAGGCTCCGAAAAAGTGTACGGGTTTTGATGGAGTACTAGTGGTACTCCTTAATTTTTGTTACCACTGTTGCCGTGACAGCGTCTCCGGCCACTCCTCGAAAACAACCAATGTGCTCCCAAACTTCGGCTTGCACTTCCATGAGTCTCTTGCCCTTTAGTTATCTAGGATTACCGCCGAAAGCAGGCTAGCGACGAGGTATGACTTTGCAGAGGCTTAGCCGGGCTTATAGCCGACGATGCAAACAGTGGTAAGCAAAAATTACTAAGGAGTACCACTCCATCAAACCCGTACACTTTTTCGGAAACGGCTGTATCTGGGCACGCTTGAAGGCCTGACACCACCTCTGTGAGACTTCCTTGTCTTGTAGCGCGAACCCAGAACTCCAGGTGGCCATCTCGAGCTACAGACAATGTGAAAGTCGAAGTTGCACGCAAAGGTGAGCCGCAGGGAAATGTATTCGGAGCGCGGGAACACAAGCGCGGGGGATACAAAGAGCTACAGTAATACGGGGATACAGGCCGAATATATAGACGAAGCTGTGCGACGGATAGGGGGGTAGGTAAGGTAACCGGGCGACGCGGCGCGCGACGATCCCATTTCCAACAGACAAATTTCCACGAAAGCTTAATCCACACAGACCGGATTGCTCAGCGCCGTGTCCGCTGGGGAGCCGAACAAGTGTGTCACATCCTCAACGATAGGTAGGTAGAATTAACACGGCACGGTCCAACTCATGAACGCCGGCTTCCAGGAAATATCCGGATTTACAGGCACTATTACTACATCACCGTCCCTGGGCCCCTCAAAGTCCATTTGGCAGCCGAGCTCGTGGACGAGCAGACTCACGGAATGGTGTTTTGATCGTTCTACCCAACCCTGAGCAGCCCTGAGTTGTTGCCTGTTGTTGCCTAACAGTACTCCCGCGAATCTTTTTAGACACGACCACGACGGATGTCTCACACCACGGGGGGCATGATAAAAAGCACACTGCTGGTTACGCGGCCTTGTTTGCTCGCCCGTTAGTCCCGACTTCGCTTCGCTTCTCTTGGCTCGCTGTAACTAAAAGAACACCCACCCTTGCATTGGCTTCCCTTCCCATCTGCAGTGTATGCATTCCCCTCTGTCGACATGGGCCGCTGCCCTGGGAGTGGTATGTTCAAGTATATTATTCTTCCTGAGACAGACGTCTCACCCAAGCATTTTTCGCAGGTAAACCATTTCTTTTTCCACAAATACGAGCCTTCCAGCGCAAATGTTCCGTTTCTGCTGCTTTTGGTCCAACCTATCGCGCTACTTCTCCTCGTCGGCGGCGGCGGCGGGCCGTTGACAAGTTGTGCTATAGCTAGTGATCTCGTATGGAGCTACGGCGTGTTCCTGGGCTCGTTGGGTCTGTCGATTGCGGTGTATCGCCTCTCGCCCTTGCATCCTCTGGCGCAATATCCCGGACCAGCTATCGGCAAGGTGACGAAATTGTGGAGCGTATGGAAGACGGCGCACGGCTTCAAGTATCTTTATCACAAGGAGCTCCATGATCGATATGGGCCGTACGTCCGCACAGGTCAGTGCTAACTTTCGCTTTCGCCGGGTTGAACCTAGTGAAGGAGGAGGACAGAGGCAGCACTGACCTGACCTCTGACCACTGTAGGCCCCAACGAACTCTCGATAATCGATGCCCCTGCTGTGTCCCAGATCTTGGGCTTGGGCGGGCTCGAGAAAGGACGGTGTCAGTTGGCGTACCTCTTCACCGTTGCGTTGTGTAGTTGCATCTGACGCGACTACTTCAATCCGAACCAGATTACGAATCCGGCCGACACAGCACTACGCCGCCCTCCATCGTGTGTGCGTTGGGCGAGGCGCATACCGCGAAGCGCCGAGTATGGAACCGCGCGATGAGCTCTGCGGGCCCTGCGCGAATACGAGCCCCTCATTGCGAAGCGCGCGAGCCAGCTTATCTCGCGCCTGCGGGATCAGGGATCGGATGGAGCGTCCGACGTCGACTTGGTGCATTGGCTTGACTTGTTCGCGTGAGTACGAGTCGGGTCCGGCTTACTACTTATTCTCGCTCAACGCAGCGTGCTAACGGCGACAACGAAATAGATATGATCTAATGGCGACCTGGCGTATGTTGGAGATGCTGCACCTTTGATATGTATGAGCTCAGCATGACCCAGGTTCGGCGGAGGGATTTGAAATGCTGCGGGGACGGCCGGGATGTAGACGGGGTGGGTGAGCGCATACGAGGGTTTACGAAGTACGTCACCTCTGCGTTTACGCGTTTCTGATAGTAAGCTGATATTAATAGGGCATCCTTCCTGTCCGGTCAAGTGCCGTGGATACTAGGCCACACTGCACCTATTTCCCCAGGTTGGGCGGCGAATCCAAGAATTCAACGACTTTGGACAGAATCTCGCTATTCAGCGCGTGAAGAATGGGGCAGGGAGGATGGATATTTGGTACCATCTTGTGAGCTTTCCTCCGATTCCCCTTCATAATAATGCGGAGGGATGCACACTGAGCTGAGTCTGTTTCTCGCCTCGCATAGGCTGACGAAGCCGGCCTCGAAAAAGAAAAGCCGACTCTCGAGACTTCGGCCGCGGATGGGATCATCGCTGTTGTTGCCGCGTCGGACACAACGGCGTCGACACTGAGCAGCCTCGTGTGGTTTCTCCTCTCCAACCCCGAATACTATAGGCGTGTTCAGCTGGAGCTGGACAGTGTGATTATCGATGAGACGATCCTTTTGATGCGAACAAGCACCAGGAACTGCATTTCTTGTCCGCGTGCATGTCGGTGTATTTCATCAAATCGTTTTTCGACGTCGAGTTCATTCTCAGATAGAAACGAGACAATGCGTCTTCACCCGCCGCTTCCAACCAATGGCACGAGGCAAGTGCCGCTCGGCCAACCTGGGAGACGCATCGCCGGACGGTACGCATTTTCCAACCAACACTCTTCGAACCTCTCACAACCTCCGATGTATACCAGATTCATCCCAGAAGGGACGAGCATCTACAGCCCCGCATACGCGCTCCACCGCAACCCCGCCTACTTCTCGCACCCCGACCAGTTCCTCCCTGACCGGTGGCTCCCCGGCTCGAGCTTGAAGTTTGAGAAACACGACACCTCGGCGTTCATCCCCTTCTCCCTGGGCCCTGCGAACTGCGCTGGGCAGAAATTCGCGCGACGCGAGCTGTTCGTGGTGCTGAGCGGACTGTTCAAGGCGTTCGAGGTGCGGTTTGCGGAGGGGTTCGATGGGACGGCGTGGCCATTGGGAATGCACGATTTTTTTTGTGGTTGAGCGGCGCCGTTGCAGGTGAGGCTGACGCCGAGATAGGTGTGTTTCAGGCGAGGGGTGTTTTCAACTTTGTTTCTCTACTGTAATGGTATCTGGCAACATAGAGTGAGTTTGCCCTGCGGTGCAATGAGTTGCTGATGATCCGGTTGATTTGTGACGCGACAGTGCGTCGGAAGATTCGTCTTCCATCTTCCACAACATTGCGCCTCAAGAGGTTCCTCAGTCTACTGCCAAATGCTGGCCTTGGTCCGCCCACCAAGATGGTTTTCGGAATGATGCTAATGTCCTCGCAACATCTTGCTCGACGGCCGTCGTGCCAGAATCATTCACAAGTGGAATTTAGCTCTCCGACCTCGTCCGACAGTCCATATACTTCAGCAGCAGGGCATTAAATTCTCGCCAAATCAGTACGGGTTGGACTTGGTGGCCTCGGCTGCATGTGGCTCATGCGCTCGACATTGTGCATTCTGTATTCGAGCAGTGGGAAAGCGGAATCTGTCGCTGGCGTACAATGGCTTGCGGAAAACAGCACACTTGTGTAAACCGAACTTGCAAATTTAAAAACGCGCGCGTAGAGCATGCCAGTGGTCTTTGCAGCACATAGGCTCCGACTACAATTTATTTGGCCCCGGAGTTCTTCAAGTGGACTCGGTCCCCATCGATCAAATGGCACTCACTCCTGGACAACTTTGTTCTCTGAAGGGCGGGTCATTACCGCAAGATAGGCCATCTGGCGTACACACCGTAGATGTCACGACCCACTGCGATTATATGGTGGTTTCAAGTCAGGTGCTGCAAGTACGGCACACACGCAGTGCGTGTCTACAGGACAATCCCCTTGGTCAAGCTCCGCGGCGGCTAATTGGCAGCGGCTGGCGGCCGTTCCAACTCGCAGCCAACCTAGCTCGACGTACACTCTTCACGGTTCGAGGGTATGTCTCGTCTTATCATCCTCCCACGTGTATCTAATATGTTTTATAGGCGCGAGCAGCGCCTTTTTCATTCTTGGATCTCCCGCGACCGGGGATACACCCGACGTATGTTGTTCATGCTTCACCAATGGTTGCTTGTTCACATAATGCATTAGGATTTCTGTCATCCATATACAAGAAAGGATTTAATCGAAGATGCGGGATGCCGGCGCCTTACCACTGGTAGTTCAATAACCAAAGTTGCCGCATAATTCAGGCGTTTTGGAATATCTCAAGACATGGTTGAGCAAAAAAAACACCTGAATCAAGAAGAAATGAAACATGAGTTTACTTCCATTCTTTTCATTTAAATCCCTGGGCAAACTTGAAGGCCTGATACCCCCTCCCTTGTCTACCGCGAACCCGGAACTCCAGGTGAGATGTGAGATGGGCATCTCGGGCTAACTTACAGACAAATTTCAACGAAAGCTTATACTTGATCGTCGCGACACAGATTTGCCGTGATAGCTCGGCGCGCGGGGCGACCCGGCGCCGGTGAATTGAGGTGGGCATTTCGGGCTACAGAAAAATATCAACAAAAGCCCATACTTCAACAAAAGCCCATACTTAATCGTCGCGACACAGATTTGCCGTGATAGCTCAGCGCGCAGCGCGACCCGGCGCCGGTTAACTGAGGTGGGCATTCGGGCTACAGAAAAATATCAACAAAAGCTTATACTTAATCGTCGCGACACAGAATTTCAGTGATAGCTCAGCGCGCAGGGCGACCCGGCGCCGGTGAATCGAGGTGGGCATTTCGGGCTACAGAAAATTTTAACGAAAGCTTAATCGTTACCATACAGATTGGATGGCTCAGCGCCCGCCACATCCCAACGGAATGATGTATTGATCGTTGTACCATTCCGCTGCTCAATGTACCATTCCACTGCTCAACGTTGCGCTCAACCCTGAGTTGATGCAGTGCTCCCGTGGAACTGTTTTCTAGCTTTTTGGGTTCGACAGATGTCTCGCACCCAGAGCGAGCGGCATGATAAAAAGCACTCCGCTGGTTACGCGGCCTTGCCATTCGCCCGCTCGTTAGGCCCCGGCCTCGCTTCTCTTGACTCACTCGCAATCGTGACCAAAAGAACACTCTTGCATTGGCTTCGGTTCCCATCTGTATGTACTCCCCTCCGTCGATATGGGCCGCTGCCCTGGGAGTGGTATGTTCAAGTATATTATTCTTCCGACAGACGTCTCACTCAGGCGTTTTCGCAGGTAAACCACTTCTTTTTCCACAAATACGAACCTTCAAGCGCAAATGTTCCATTTCTGCTGCTCTTTCGTTCAACCTATAGCGCTGCTACTTGTCGTCGTCGGCGGACCGTTGACTTGCGCTCGTCTCTTGTGGAGCTACGGCGTGTTCCTGGGCTCGTTGGGTCTGTCGATTGCAGTGTGTATCGCCTCTCGCCCTTCCATCCTCTGGCGCAATATCCCGGACCCACGATCGGCAAGGTGACGAAGTTATGGGGCGTGTGGAAGGCGGCCCACGGTTACAAGTATCTTTATCACAAGAAGCTCCATGATCGATATGGGACGTACGTCCGCACAGGTCAGTACAGACTTTGGCTTTCACCGGGTTGAACCTGGTGAAGGAGGAGGGCAGAGGCAGCACTGACCTGACCTCTTGCCACTATAGGCCCCAACGAACTCTCGATAATCGATGCCCCTGCTGTGTCCCAGATCTTGGGCTTTGGTGGGCTCGAGAAAGGACGGTGTCAGTTGGCGTACCTCTGATTCGCCATTGTGTTGTGTGCTTACTTGCATCTTCCACTGCTTTCCGAACCAGATTACGAAGCCGGCCGACACAGCGCCACGCCGCCGTCCATCGTGTGCGTGTCGGGCGAGGTGCATACCGTGAAGCGCCGAGTATGGAACCGCGCGATGAGCTCTGCGGCCCTGCGCGAGTACGAGCCCCTCATTGTGAAGCGCACGAGCCAACTCATCTCGCGCCTGCGGGATCAGGGATCGGATGGAGCGTCCGACGTCGACTTGGTGCATTGGCTTGACTTGTTCGCGTGAGTACGAGTCCAGTCCGGCTTACTACTTACTCTCGCTCGACGAAGCGCGCTAACAGCGACGACGAAATAGATTTGAACCTGATGGGCGACCTGGCGTACGTTGGAAATGCTGCATCTTTGGTATGCGCTCAATATGATTTAACTTAGGTTCGGCGGAGGATTGAAATGCTGCGGGACGGCCGGGATGTAGACGGGGTGGGTGAGCGCATACGCGGGTTTTTGAAGTACGTACATCACGGTGGTCTGTGTTTACGCGTCGTTGCTGATAGTCAGCTAATATCAATAGGGCCTCCAACTTGACCGGACAAGTGCCGTGGATGCTGCGCACGCTGCACCTGTTCCCCCAGGTTGGCCAGCAGATCCAGGAATTCAACGATTTTGGGCAGAATCTCGCGATTCAGCGCGTGAAGAATGGGGCGGGGAGGATGGATATTTGGTACCATCTTGTGAGCTCCAAGGTTCCTCTTCATAATAAGGCGGGATCTGAGTTTGTTTTCTCGCATAGGCTGACGAAGCCGGCCTCGAAAAAGAAAAGCCAACTCTCGAGACTTCGGCCGCGGATGGGATCATCGCTGTTATTGCGGCGTCGGACACAACGGCGTCGACGCTGAGCAGCTTCGTGTGGTTTCTCCTCTCCCACCCCGAATACTATAGGCGTGTTCAGCTGGAGCTGGACAGTGTGATTGTCGATGGAGACGATCCTTTTGATGCGAACAAGCACCAGGAACTGCATTTCTTGTCCGCGTGCATGTCGGTGTATTTCATCAAATCGTTTTTCGACGTCGAGTTCATTCTCAGATAGAAACGAGACAATGCGTCTTCACCCGCCGCTTCCAACCAATGGCACGAGGCAAGTGCCGCTCGGCCAACCTGGGAGACACATCGCCGGACGGTACGCATTTTCCAACCAACACCTTTCGAACCTCTCACAACCTCCGATGCATACCAGATTCATCCCAGAAGGGACGAGCATCTACAGCCCCGCATACGCGCTCCACCGTAACCCCGCCTACTTCTCGCACCCCGACCAGTTCCTCCCCGACCGGTGGCTCCCCGACTCGAACTTGAAGTTTGAGAAAGCACGACACCTCGGCGTTCATCCCCTTCTCCCTGGGCCCTGCGAACTGCGTTGGGCAGAAATTCGCGCGGCGCGAGCTGTTCGTGGTGTTGAGCGGGCTATTCAAGGCGTTCGAGGTGCGGTTTGCGGAGGGGTTCGAGGCGGCGCAGTGGCCGGAGAGGATGCGCGATTATTTTGTGGTTGAGCGGGCGCCGTTGCAAGTATGGCTGACACCGAGATAGATGTGTAGAGTGTAGGTGTGGTTGAGGGAGGACGTCTTAGAGTTGGTTTTTAGAGTACGATAGAGAAGATTTACTGCGCAGGAATCGGATGACAATGTGGGATGTCGTTTTACCAGTAGTTCAAAGCGCTAGGCCGCATAAATTTATTATTTCAATATGTAGGCGTTTTGAAAGATCTTAAGACATGGTTGAGCAAGATACTTCATCGCATTGACCTCATTCTTTCTAATCGCTCTCTACACACCACCTGTGCGTCCTCCCAACTCAGAGCCAGCCACGCGTCATCGCCGTCCTCTCGACCAGCCGCAACGAACCGTTGTAGTGTTTTCTATGTCGAATTAGGATCCCCCAGGTCGATTTCTCGTCGGCGATTCTTTGCAATCCACGCAAAATGCACTCTGCCGCCAGCGTGTGCCGAAAAATCTTCCACACGTTTTCGCGCATCTCTCCACCTTTGGCCCAGAACTTCACCGCCTTTTCAAAATCTTTCTGCCCTCTTTCCTCGGTCCATATCCGCACTAGTTAAATGGGCCTTCCCTATCAAACCTCTGCGCTGCGGGTCGTCATTATGCACGAGCACACGTGATCCCACCGATGCAAAAATCACACAGCAAAGCGTCTCAATGAGGCTACCCCCTTCGACCCGCGCGCAAAACTCGGTCATCGTGAGGAGCGTCGCGTCGCATCAGCTTTGTGCTGGCTCCTCTGGAATTTGGGGGAATTTGCGGATGGAAGGGGTCAGCGACGACGATGAGGAGGTCGAAGTTGCTTTTCGCGGGATGGGTGCCTCGGAGCCAGGATCCGACTGGACGGTGTGGATTTTGACAGGGATTTACAGTGTTTTGAGGAAGGAGAGGATAAAATATTACGCTTTTTGAAGCTCGAGCATCAAGTTGAAGTTGAAGTAGTTGTCGATTAGAACCGTGAGAATTGATGCCGGATATCACCGGGTGTGGTTGAACTGTCAGTCGGATATCTATTGGAAAAGACGAATCTGTCCTGTGACTGAACGCCGGGCTATTTCATGATTCTCGGCGAGAATATATAACGAAAGAATAGTATGTCCAACAAACTAAAAAAATTCCAGATCCGAGCCTCATCTACGCGAAATCTCAACGAGAAGCGGACCATCAATGCTCATGAGAAATACATCGTGCAGGTTGGCCCAACCAGTCGTCACTCTCAAATCCGTCCGCAAAGCGGAGGTTGAACTTCCTCAGGAGCGTGCTTGTCACCATCAGCATCTCGCGCCACGCGAGCGGCTTACCGACGCATTGGCGGCGCCGTACGAGAATGGGATGAACGCCGCCATGTTCAACACCTCACCAGTGGTCTGCGGGCGAAGCCAGCGATGTGGGTTGAATTTGTTTGGCGAAGGCGAGAAGCTCTCCGCGCTGCGATGGAGCGAGTAGGGCGGGATGTAGATGTGTGTATCCTCGGGGATGAAACTGGTTGATCATGGATGAATGAGCGCGCGCTTTCCGCAAATTCGTATGACGTGCTGGCCAGCAATCATCCTTCCGCCGCCACGAGGGACCTGACGGGTACCATTTGTTGGAACGGAAGGATGGAGGCGCATTGTTTCGTTCCTGGATATGGGCACACAGAGAGAAAAGCACAATCCACTCCGACTCACAAACAGGCCGTCAAAAAACGCAGCTCGTCATGTTTAAGAGCGTCCAACAGAGAATCTCCGTCCGCGTAGACAGAGTCTGACTTGGCTTGAACGCGACGATAGATGTCGGCGTTACGCAGGATGAACCAGACGAAGCTGTGGACAATTGAACTTGGCAAACATTACAATGTAGCTATGAGACTCGCCTGCTAATGGCTATCGATGTTGTGTCTGTGCCGGCGACGATGCTCAACACGCCATCGGCTGCAACGTCTGCGAGGGTGGGCTTCTGTTTTTCCATGCCCACCTCGTCCATCTGTGGAAAAAAAGTAGTTGTATAGCGATAGGGAGCGGTACAAGACGGCTCACAAGATGATACCACAGGTCCTTCACCTGTGAACCGGTTCTGATATGATTCGTGGCGCAGGTCGCACCGAATTTACGGAGTTTTTGGGTCCCGCGAGTTGCCATCGGTACGAGGTACAGCGTTTCGTGCCAGCCAGGGAATGTGGCACACAAGAGCGATGCTTTTGCATTTGGTGTTAGTTATTTAATGTACCATGAAAGAAATGTCAACATTACTTTGCGCCGTTTTTTATGATCGTCCAGAGACCTTCTTTATCTCCGCCGTCTCTCAACATTTCGAACCCACCACCGAAGCTGAACGATCCGGGTAAATGAACTATAGATCTGTTAACGACCAGATAGACGCACGCCATGTCGCCCATGAAGTCGAACCTGGAGATAAAATAATTAGAGAGGAGACCAATCTCTCAAGAGTCGGAGACGTACGTGAAATAGCTGAACCACTCTGCGATATCCACGGGCCCCGAGAGTCCTTCCAAGCGATCCATGAGCTGGGTTACCCTCTTCGCTAAAATGGATTCATAATCCTTGAGAGACTCCGAACTCAACCCTCGATTCCAGATTCTCCGTCGGTTGGCGTGCGGTTCGCCGCGGAGAGCCAGAAGACTGCGAGTCTTTAGGGTTGGGTCAGACCGCGGCTCGTAGTCTAGTGGAGCTCAGAGTCAAATATACGGTTGATCAAAGAAAATAGTATTACACACATTGACCCTTCTGAAAACCACCGGTGCCCAAGACAGCTTTGACGGCGTCGACGTGAATGATGGATACTTCATTCGGGCCTGAGCGCAGAAATTCAGCTCAAGTTCGTATTGAGCAAGGAAGACAAAACCACGGGTACCTGTTCGCAGGAATGGCCCATACTTGTCGTGAAGCGCCTTGTTAACCGTGTGCTGATTACCGCCCGAGAAGACCCACATTCCCCATAGCTTTGTGATTTTGTAGATGGTAGGACCTGGGATATGAGCGAGAGGATGCCATGGGGAGATCCAATAGATGATAATGGACGAGCGGAGCGTGAAACTCAAGACGATGTAGGCGGATAAGATGTGGGAAAGAGACAGTGGCGCCGCAAGGATGAAAAGTAGCAAAATGGGTTCGAGAGTCAACACAAGTAGCGGAACATTCGCGCTCTTGGGTTCATATCGGTTGAAATACAAATGGTTTGTCTATCATCCAAGGTCAGTAAGCTCCGAAACCTAGTTTGAGAAGAACTGACCAGTGCGAGAAGAGCAATCCAACTTGTTTCTGCACCTTTGAATTGTGAAAGCGTTTGAAGCGTCCCCTCCGCGGAAAAAAAGACCGACTGTGGAGATGGTAGGAAAGGATCGGTTCCGCGGCTCCGGAGCGGTTTTAGGCGGTCGAAAGCTTCAAGAGCCCTTTCACTGTCAGATCAAAAGTCAGGGAAGTGTAAATTTAGATAGCAATTAGCGCAGTCATTTTCTCTGCACTCCCGACTCTCCCCTACCTCCTCATACTCAACTCCTACCTCATTTGTGCTCCCGTTTCAGGCAAATTTTAACGAAAGCTTCATCGTCGCCACACAGGATTTAGGTGCGTAGTCTGGGGTGGAAACGAAAGTATACCGAGTGGGCCCGAGCCCAGCCCGAATGGGCACGGTGAAATTGCCGCCAGTGCCGTCAGTGTCGCCCCTTGCCGCCAAGGGGCGGCAGTCACGTGCCGCCATTGATGGAGAAAGTGCCGCCTCTCAGTGGCGGCACTTTTGTCACGCTACCGCCTTGTGCCGCCCTCATATTTTTTGAAGTCTTACACAAGACTAGATTCAATTGATGAGTATCTCATTGTATGTAATGTGCTATGTTTATGTTAAACCACCATCTTCCCAATTTAGACATCACCTGCTGCTCAACAAAAATGACCCTGAGGAACTGTTGCCTCGGAAAGCATTTGTGTCATTAACCAGATGTTCTCATATAAAATTCAAGTATTGAAGATCAAACAGTCCTTGATTCTTCGGTACTACGGGACTAATTAAATCATAATGGTGCCTTCCTAGTACGTGTACTCCTCCGAACTCCCGGTGGTGTTGGCACAGGACTATATTTCCTGTGACGCTTCAGGGCTGGTTCTTTGTCGAACACATCTTCACCGATAAGAACACGCTTTTTCTGTGGCTCTGCTTGTGGAAGATCCGATGGGAACAAGATCGGTTGGCCTTTGTGCACAATGTGGATGGCAGGCAGTGAAGCAGCTGCCTCTGAGTCCGAATGCATGGCCCGGCGATAGAAAACCAAACTAGACATGGAATCATAGGCTGTATGGGCCGCTTTGAACTGCTCGGCCCAGTCAACAAGTTGACTCGTAGTTGTAAACCTGGCCCCAGTTTACGGACCAATCGGACGATTACGTACAGCAGTTGTCACTTGTCTTTTACCTTGTCGTTGTCGTACTGCGCGCTCACCGCTCGTCTCGAATACATAGCGTGGTCTTGTTGGACTCGTTGTGTGATTCATTCCTCAGTGTCTACTGTCCGGCCGACAGTCTTCCAGTAGTCATCTTTGATTCAAACACCCGAACCAGGGGATTGATCGATTCCCACATCGCATTACACCCTTGGAGACATGGTGGAGGAGATGGAACAAGGCAGCCTGATTGTATATGAACAAAGGTGTCACCGTTCAAATTCCAGGGTTCTCCGAGCGAATGTTGGATTACGAGGAGTTGGAGCAGAACACAGCCGGGGCCAAACACCTTCTGGCTTCCCTCTGAGTCTAAGCGCATAAGATTGTGTGCAGAAAGCGCAGAAAGAGGAGCGACCAGCATCTGCTCCAATGCCGGGCTGGGCAGAAAAGAGCACCTTTTCATCCAGCTCAGAGAGGCCTCAACATTCCATGGTGTTTCTTTGAAATGCGCCACAAAGTGCTGAAGAACTGGATTGGAAGCATCCGTAGCCAAAATCTAAGAGTCATGAACCCAACGAGCATGTTCATTTAAATCTCTCCTTGCTCGTGCATCTTTGGTGTGCCACCTCTTTGCTGTGTGCCGGGCACTGGTAAGTTCGGACCAGATTTCCATCGTGGTTACTGATGTATAAATAGCAGGCTATTTCAGATGGTCGATATCTGGGTGAGTATATAACTGATGTACACACTTACTGATTCTTGACAGGTGTGTCACTGTGTCGGGTTTTGTACATACTCTGCCTAACAGCAAGTATTGAACAACTGATTCATCTTAATCAATCTAGACTGTGATCACTGGTATCTTGCAGGTATCATACACTTCATAACCCCAACAATAAAATTCTGAATGATAATACCTCTGTAAGGGCAACCTTAAGCTCGGCGTTAGAGCGCGGAAACTAGCGGGGGAATCCGAAGTATAAATATAGGTACTAGAATACAGGAGCGGAAATACCACGCACCTAGCGGGGGAATCCGAAGAGAAGAAAGGATGAGGATTCCCACGCTAGGCGAAACCTTATATACTAATTGGTAACTACCCAGTAGCATGTGTCTGGAGGTATCTACAATGATCATGGGCCTGATCACACAGCACATGCCAGCGAGAGTGGACGGATTGTCCCAGGTGATTTGGCGGTCGGTTGTCAGGGGAACCCCCGCTCTTCCGGCCTTTCCGGCTATATCTCCGGCTATCTTTCCGGCTCCGGCTCCGGCCTCCGCTCCGGCTATTCCTCCGGCTGATGCCTCCGGCCTTCCGCCCGTCCGTTCTCGTTGGCACGTGCTATGCGACCAGGCCCGTGATCATTGTAGATACCTCCGGACACGTGCTACTGGGTAGTTACTGATTCGTATATAAGGTTTCTGCCTAGCGTGGGAATCCTCATCCTTTCTTCTCTTCGGATTCCCCCGCTAGGTGCGTAGTATTCCCGCTCCTGTATTTAGTACCCATATTTATTCTTCAGATTCCCCCGCTAGTTTCCGCGCCCCGCGCTGAGCTTAAGGTTGCCCTTACAGTCGGATAGAAGGGCACAGAAGTATCCGGAGCGCCAGGCGGAAAACCATCTGAAGTGTCTGGAGCCGGTCCAGATGGAGAAGCGTCTGAAGCGCCCGAAGCGCCCGAAGCATCCGGATCGGGTCTGGATGGAAAACCGTCCGAAGCGGGGGTTCCCCTAACAACCTCTGCAAATGTGATCGCATGCAGAGGACTTGCGGTGCTCGGCTTCTTGTAGCTGCTTCTTGTAGCTGCTTTTATACAATTTCTGGTGTGAATTGCATCAAGCCAGATTAATCAAAAGTGTAAAATAGTCCAACGTAATGGTCCAGCATAAATTTTCATACACTACTGCAAGAATGTGAGTGATAATATCGATGCAATCCGACGTATCAGAAGTTGTCCAAACTGGGAAGTCTAATCTTATCGAGACTTAAATCTTGGTTCTTAGAATGACACAACTGGAGAGTATCCTGATACTCATTCATGTCATTTTGGGGACCGTCTGTCAAAGATTTCGGACAGCTGACCTTGAATTCACACATAGAAGGACATCCAAACTGATCCTTGTAATCCTGGGCTGTTCCGATGCAGAGGTCATCATATTCTTATACTCCATGGAGGCTGTTGGTGATATGAACTATATAACAGCCCAAGACACGATCGGAACACTTTGTGAAATGTGCCGCCCTTTGTGCTCTTTGCCGCCCTCCGTCACAAATTGTCACACTGCCGCCCCCTGTCACGTGGTAAAAGTGCCGCCCCTCAAAATAAAGTGCCGCCCCTCAAAATAAAAGTGCCGCCCTCAAAATAAAGTGCCGCCCCCCTCAGAATGAAGTGCCGCCCCCACTGCCGCCCCTGCTGCCCCCTTGCTGCCCTAACTGCTGCCCCTCTGCCGCCCCCAAAATAGTGCAAGTGCTGCCCTTTGCCACCCCTAAGAACACAGTCTTGACTTCTTTTGGTCTATATGTAGGCCCCAATGGGTGCATACATGTCTCAATTCTCATAGACAGTGCAACATAGATGAGGACTTCAAAGTGTGCAATGACTATCTCACAATTTTCCAAGTTCAAAATTTAACTGCCGCCCTCGACACACCACTGCCGCCCGGCGGCACAAAGGGCGGCAGGGGGCGGCACTGTCACTTTGCCCGGCCCGAATGACATCATGTTCATTCATTGAACATATAATCAAATCATCACATTCGGAAGAATCCGGGTTTAGTCCGATGTTCCAATCAAGTCACGCTCACAACCCCTTTCTTCTGACCACCATGCAGCGCGGACCATGGCCAGCTTTAGTGGGATTGATTTGCCACTATTGCCTTCAAGGGGATGCATGTAAATGTCAAGGTTCTCAAATGCAGCAGATGCCATCGGATCAGTTACTGTGATATAGGCGCGTCGAGCTCTCGGCTCGGGTGGCATTTGTCTTCTGTGAACTGACTCGATTCTCATCGCAGATTGCCAAAACGTGAGCGCTTACAAAACTGAAAAGAGCGCACATCATTCATGTTTTCCCCCAGTCAGATTGGGAATCGCACAAAGTCATGTGTAAGGCTCTGAGCTCGCTCGAGAAAAATCCCTTCGCAGCAAGGAAACTCGTATCTTTACTTCCCAAGGAGCCAACCACCGATGTTCAACAACTACGCAAACTGGCCGTCCGACAAGTCAAGGTCTATTGTGATTATCTGCACGGGTATCGCTCTTTTATAATTTTTCTGCCCGTGTGCTGACGTTTCAAAGACAGACTGAGATGAAGTGTTCCTGGCTTGAACGGGAACCGCACTGTATAGTCTGGTTGGCCCCTTCCGCTGCCATCTCTTCGTATTCTCATAGTTCTCCCTTGCCCAGTACGCGCACAGATATGGTGATACACATGGAGGCTGCGCTGAAAGGCACGATGGTTGATGCCACGATGCGCCTGATTCCTTGCCCAGAATGCAAGCTCAGCTTCTGCTGCTCCCGTGCGCATTGGGAAATCGCAGACAGGCTGCATTATGGACCATGCCACGATCTACGCGATAGCCCTTCTCAATGCTACATGAATAAGTTGGCACATGGACAGAGCATAATTGCAGCTTCCCTCCATGATACTTCCGGACATCTTGACTGGTTCCCTGACCGCGTCAACACAAGTGGGTGTCGTTGGAGGGGCAATCTTGGCAAGGCGAGTTTGATGATGAGATACGCAAGTTCTCTAGAATGCCACAGTCAACCTCATCCACATTCATGATGGCTGCAATCTCCGATACTCTAACTATGCCCATGACAATTTTATATGCACTCAGCAAGCTGAGCGATGGTGATGGGTGGACTCAGAAGCAAACGCTGATGGTGCACGTCCGTATTTTTTTCTCTCCTGGTTGCCTAGGTGTTTCTGAACCCTTCGCCAGATTGTTGGTGCCAGCTCCAGGGAATTCAGCTGCAGCCGTGTCTTCGAAGAAATTCTGCATCGCACTCCCCAAGTAAAGACACTCAAGGTGCGATCAACTCCGAAGTGATCAAGCCATTAATGAATCTGCAGTAGATCATCATGTGCGGTCCGGAAGCCCCTGATCACAACTCTCTTGATGTTGAAATTTGCCGGCATGTTCTGTCTCGCTCAATTGTCCTCTCGCTGATGAACTTCTAGTGATTGCATTAAGCGTGGTCGTTTATATGTGCTTAAATTCCGTCCCAGAGTTGGTCCTTGCTACAATGTCTTGAACTGGCTATCCAGTGTCTTTACAGGGCATACCACGACTTTGTGCGAAAACAAGGCAGCGATTTTCGAACATCCTGATCTCTGTATCGGCTTCAACTCCGGGGCAAACCACTCTGCTGCCTTGGGCTATACGTGGCCGGCCACCTTCAAACTTCTCGTTGAGCGCAAAATACCGAGCCTGATCACTGTATGCCCATGTGATAAACTCATACTTTTATTAACATGTGCCATAGGCGTACGGCCGTGAAGATGCAGAAAAAGATGCAGCACTCCTCTGTGCCGCTGGTGCAGCATTGCATCCCGCCCTTGGCCCCGTCCTCAATCCCTGGGGAAGCATGGGGGCGGTTCCATCGCCGCACAGCACATACGGTTTTCTGGTAAACAGCGGATGGTTGGCGGGTGGATTCAAATGATCACAGCGTCGGACTGTTTCGGCAGAAGTTTGACAGACATGGGACATAATAAATAATATTGAGGCTATGTAAGGCGATACTGAAAGATGGCCATTGCAAAGCATAGCTACTTTCGAAATAAAACATAAAAAAGAAACAGAAAACGGAGAAGAATGCTATCAAGGCCAGCAAACCGCCGAAAAAGGTGCGGAAAAAACAAAAGAGCATTAGAGGAGCCACTGGTGATAGCTGGATCTAGATGGCAAAGCTCACCGGTACAAACGGTATGGTAAGACACCCCAGAAAGGAAACCGTCGACGGCGAAATACAAGTCAGTGCACTATCTATCTAATCCTGGAGTTTGGCGCCAAACTCCAGGATATTAGATAGATAGGGTTCACCGATAGCTTTCAGGACCTCGAGCTCGCGAAAGTGGTGTTTGAGGTGGGCGTACAGGGTGTTGGGACCGATGCTGTTGTTACAGGTGTGACAAATGATAATATTGAGTCTGCAGTCGACGGAAAGATTGTACTTGGCGAGGAGGGAGCGTGTCGTGCGCTATAACGGTGTACGTGGGGTCTGGGAGCGTTGCATATGAGGCATTATCGAGGCTGGGCCAGGCGTTGATATCCTCATTATCAGTTGGTATGAGCCCGCCCTGAGGAGGAGTGGGAAGTGGAAAAGAGGGTGCCGGAGGAGGAGCGGCGGCAGTGGGGAAGGTTTGGGACGTGGAAGGAGGCGGAGTTGCGGCGGGAGGCGAGGTCGCAGCGGGAAACGGGGTTGCGGAGGGAGGCGGGAGGCGGGGGGTCGCGGCAGGAGATGCATTTGCACTCGGTTCCGGGTGATTTACTTGAATCAATGCAGGATTGGGAGAATAGCAGCCGCGGACGTGGTTCTATGAACGATTTGGTATAGAATCAGAGGCGAGGGAAAGGAGACGCACGCCCAATGGAGCTCGCGTTTGTCGTCTTCCAGCCCGGGCAACGTGGGCACTCAAAGTTGACGCCCGGTCCCCTATGGATCGTCGTCTCCTCTGTTTCATCCGGAAATGTCGCTTTGACCGAGAGCTTGCGGACATTTTGGTGGTGTGTGTTGGCGGTGACGCTGTTAGAGTACCACGCGTCGCAGGGGCTGCAGTGCCAGTGGTCGGAAAGCTGGACTTTTCTCATTGTAAGAAAAGAAAAGTGGGGGATGAGATACTGGTGGTCGCAGTCAGAGAAGCAATTTTTTGATTTGTAACACATCCGACGGAACCCCATAGAACGTTTGAAACGTAAATTGATACACATTGCGCGCGAACGGTAGGGTTGCAAATAAAAGCGGTCTCCGCCAATGTGTTCTGTAGAAAGAGCTTCAGCGCCAGCTCAAAGCACTGAAATGTTCAAAAAGAACTTGGTCTCTGCACGAACCAATGCGAGTATGTGATGACATTGAGGCGCGATTTGCACTACGCATTCCGGCTAGGGGAGTTGAGGTCAAGGACGGGGATAAGCGCTTCGCGAGCGACTGCCAGCGTGGAGGAACATGCACACCGTATGCTGCAATTTGCAAAAACAACCCCGCGTGAGGCACGCCCCATGTAGCCTGCACGGCCCACTTGGAGATCTAAGACCCCACGCACGCGCATCGCGTCGTCTTGCGAGTGCGGCAGCTGGAGCCGCTCGTCAGCGCGCCCGTACTTGTAGAGAGCAGAGCCGAAAGCTTGGGGTGAATCCACAGTGGAATTCGGGTCCAAAATGGAAAGTAAATTGCTGTTAGCGTCGGCATGTTTGCATTAGTGGTGCTCGAGCGGTGAGAACTCCGAGCAGTTTACAAGTAAGTGAGCAGGATTGTGTTGAGTACCAACTTACGCCGGAAATCCGTCAGAACCTGAGCCGGAAATCGTGAGTAAGAAACAAGGCTATCGAACATGTCCAGAAATACTCCGTGTCTGGCAAGGGCAATGCAACGAGTTTGTCAGCACGTAGCTTGGTCGTTTAAACATTGGAGGCGCAAATATCAAAGCCAGGATGTTAACGCAACTAGATAGTTGTTATTAGAAGTACAACATCTAATGGTATCGTCAGTCAATGTATACGGATGTGTAGGTAAAGCCGCTCGCACATAAGTGTAACTAAACGCCAGGCGTCGGCGTGACACGAGCTCTCCCTCCTCGAATACCAACCCAATCCATGCTGCATACCGCATGCGGTTTGCACCCATCGCCTCGCGTCCGCGCCGTGAGCCCCATACACAACATCACCGCTTCCCCAGGGTCTCCGTCGGCGCTGGATACGCACCATTCGCGGCGCCTTCATCCTTGCGTCGCCCTCGCACCCGCGTCATCCACGCACTCTGGCTTGATTGTCCGTTCGACGACGCCGCGTACGCGATGCGATGCGGCGCCGCACTGGGAAGTGCGCACGGACGCTGAGTGATGGGGTGGATTCGGCAAGTGAGTGAAGCGGTAATGGAGTGGATGCTGGTGGCGCGGGGGCGGATTGGAGACCCACGGCGTCGACGCCGGCGTGCGGAAGGCGCTCGCGACCGCATTGCAGGTGCGCGAGGACGGGAAGCATTGAGCGGTTCCTTTAAAGAGGTGGTGCGAGGCGCGAGATGGGGGACCCGGGACGAGGCACGTCTTTACACAGCACGTTGAGATGGGAGAGGAGTGGTGCACGAAAGGAAGGCGAGGTGAGGTGACGGCAGTAGCAGCACGTTGTCGCGCCGGAGGCCAAAGACGAAGACGATACGCATGGCGCAAGTGCACCATGGCATCTGACCTCGACTTGCTCACGGCGCGGCGGGGAAGCGGGGTGGTTGGCCATGGTAGAGGTGGATGCGTTAGAACGAGGCGTGACACGGTGGAGCGGCGTGCGGTGCAAGGGGGTGCAGCGTCGAAGAGCTCGAGCATCAAGTTCAAATTCAAGTGGTTCAACCTAGGTGTTGATTGGAACCGTGGGAATTGATGCCGGATATCACCGGGTGTTCAGTCAGATAAGTATCTATTGGAAAAGACGAATCTGTCCTGCGACTGAACGACGGGCTATTTCATGATTCTCGGTGAGAATATATAAGCGAAAGAATGGTATGTCTAACAAACTTCCTAACAAAATTCCAGATCCGAGCCTCATCTACGCGAAATCTCAACGAGAAGCGGACCATCAATGCTCGTGATAAATGCATCGTGCAGGTTGCCCAACCAGTCGTCGCTCTCAAATCCGTCCGCAAAGCGGAGGTTGAATTTCTTCAGGAGCGTGCTGGTCACCATCAGCATCTCGCGCCACGCGAGCGGCTTGCCGACGCAGTTGGCGGCGCCGTACGAGAACGGGATGAACGCCGCCATGTTCAAGACCTCACCAGTGGTCTGCGGGCGAAGCCAGCGATCTGGGTCGAATTGTTCTGGCGAAGGCGAGAAGTTCTCCGCGCTGCGATGGAGCGAGTAGGGTTGGGATGTAGATGTGCGTGTCCTCGGGAATGAAACTGGGCAGGGATGAATGAGGGCGCGCGCTTTCCGCAAATGCGTATGACGTACCGGCCAGCAATCATCTTTCCGCCGCCACGAGGGACCTGACGGGTACCATTTGTTGGAACGGGAGGATGGAGGCGCATTGTTTCGTTTCTGGATATGGGCACACAGAGAGAAAGCACAATCCACTCCGACTCACAAACAGGCCGTCAAAAAACGCAGCTCGTCGTGTTTAAGAGCGTCCAACAGAGAATCTCCGTCCGCGTAGACAGAGTCTACCTCGGCTTGAACGCGACGATAGATATCGGGGTTACGCAGGATGAACCAGACGAAACTGTGGACAATTGAACTTGACAAACATTACAATGTAGCCATGAGACTCGCCTGCTAATGGCTATCGATGTTGTGTCTGAGCCGGCGACGATGCTCAACACGCCATCGGCTGCAACCTCTGCGAGGGTGGGCTTCTTTTTTTCCATGCCCACCTCGTCCGTCTGTGGAAAAAAAGTTGTATAACGATTGGTAGCGGTACAAGACGGCTCACAAGATGATACCACAGGTCCTTCACCCGTGAACCGGTTCTGATACGATTCGTAGCGTAGGTCGCACCGAATTTACGGAGTTTTTGGGGCCCACGAGTTGCCAGCGGTAAGAGGTACAGCGTTGGTACCAGCCAGGGAATGTGGCCACAGCAGAGCGATGCTCCTGCATTTGGTGTTATTTAACGTTCCATGAAAGAAATGTCAACATTACTTTGCGCCGTTTTTTATGATTGTCCAGAGACCTTCTTTATCTCCGCCGTCTCTCAACATCTCGAACCCACCACCGAAGCTGAGCGATCCGGGTAAATGAACTATAGATCTGTTGCCGACCAGTCTGACTCACGCCATGTCCCCCATGAAGTCGAACCTGGAGATAGAACAATTGGAGAGGGGACCATTCTCGCAGGAGTCGGAGACATACGTGAAATAGCTGAACCACTCTGCGATATCCACGGGCCCCGAGAGTCCTTCCAAGCGATCCATGAGCTGGGTTACCCTCTTCGCTAAAATGGATTCATAATCCTTGAGAGACTCCGAACTCAACCCTCGATTCCAGATTCTCCGTCGGTTGGCGTGCGGTTCGCCACGGAGAGACAGAAGACTGCGAGTCTTTAGGGTTGGGTCAGACCGCGGCTCGTAGTCTAGCGGAGCTCAGAGTCAAATATACGGTTGATCAAAGAAAACAGTATTACACACATTGACCCTTCTGAAATCCACCGGTGCCCAAGACAGCTTTGACGGCGTCGACGTGGATGATGGATACTTCATTCGGACCTGAGCGCAGAAATTCAGCTCAAGTTCGTATTGAGCAAGGAAGACAAAACCACGGATACCTGTTCGCAGGAATGGCCCATACTTGTCGTGAAGCGCCTTGTTAACCGTGTGCTGATTACCGCCCGAGAAGACCCACATTCCCCATAGCTTCGTGATTTTGTAGCTGGTAGGACCTGGGATATGAGCGAGAGGATGCCATGGGGAGATCCGATAGATGATAATGGACGAGCAGAGCGTGAAACCGAAGACGATGTAGGCGGATAAGACGCGGAAAAGAGACGTCGGCGCCCGCCGCAAGGGCGAAAAGCAGCAGAATTGGTTCGATGGTCAACACAAGTAGTTGAACATTCGCGCTCTTGGGTTCATATCGATTGAAATACAAATGGTTTTGTCTATCATCCAAGGTCAGTAAGCTCCGAAACCTGGTTTGAGACGAACTGACCAGTGCGAGAAGAGCAATCCAACTTGTTTCTGCACCGTTGAATTGTGAAAGCATTTGAAGCGTCCCCCTCCGCGGACAAAAAGACCGACTGTGGAGATGGTAGGAAAGGATCGGTTCCGCGGCTCCGGAGCGGTTTTAGGCGGTCGAAAGCTTCAAGAGCCCTTTCACTGTCAGATCAAAAGTCAGGGAAGCGTAAATTTAGATAACAATTAGCGCAGTCATTTTCTCTGCACTCCCGACTCTCCCCCTACCTCCTCTTACTCAACTCCTACCTCATTTGTGCTCCCGTTTCAGGCAAATTTAACGAAAGCTTCATCGTCGCTACACAGATTTAGGTGCGTAGTCTGGGGTGGAAAGAAAGTATACCGAGTGGGCCCGGGCCCGGCCCCGAATGACATCATGTTTGTTCATTGAACATATAATCAAATCATCACATTCGGAAGAATCCGGGTTTCACGCTCATAACTTCTTTCTTCTGACCACCATGCAGCGCGGACCATGGCCAGCTCTAGTGGGATTGGTTTGCCACTATTGCTTCAAGGGGATGCATGTAAATGTCAAGGTTCTCAAATGCAGCAGATGCCATCGGATTAGTTACTGTGATATAGGCGCGTCGAGCTCGGCTCGGGTGGCATTTGTCTTCTGTGAACTGACTCGATTCTCATCGCAGATTGCCAAAACGTGCGCGCTTACAACACTGAAAAGAGCGCACATCATTCATGTTTTCCCCCAGTCAGATTGGGAATCACACAAAGTCATGTGTAAGGCTCTGAGCTCGCTCGAGAAAAATCCCTTCGCGGCGAGGAAACTTGTATCTTTACTTCCCAAGGAGCCAACCACCGATGTTCAACAACTACGCAAACTGGCCGCCCAACAAGTCAATGTCTATTGTGATTATCTGCACGGGTATCGCTCTTTTATAATTTTTCTGCCCGTGTGCTGACGTTTCAAAGACAGACTGAGATGAAGGATTCCTGGCTTGAACGGGAACCGCGCTGTATAGTCTGGTTGGCCCCTTCCGCTGCCATCTCTTCGTATTCTCATAGTTCTCCCTTGCCCAGTACACGCACAGATATGGTGATACGCATGGAGGCTGCACTGAAAGGCACGACGGTGGATAACACGATGCGCCTGATTCCTTGCCCAGAATGCAAGCTCAGCTTCTGCTGCTCCCGTGCGCACTGGGAAATCGCAGACAGGCTGCATTATGGACCATGCAACGATCTACGCGATAGCCCTTCTCAATGCTACATGAATAAGTTGGCACATGGACAGAGCATGATTGCAGCTTCCCTCCATGATACTTCCGGACATCTTGTCTGGTTCCCTGACCGCGTCAAACACAAGTGGGTGTCGTTGGAGGGGCAATCTTGGCAAGGCGAGTTTGATGATGAGATATGCAAGTTCTCTAGAATGCCACAGTCAACCTCATCCACATTCATGATGGCTGCAATCTCCGATACTCTAACTATGCCCATGACAATTTTATATGCACTCAGCAAGCTGAGCGATGGTGATGGGTGGACTCAGAAGCAAATGCTGATGGTGCACGTCCGTATTTTTTTCTCTCCTGGTTGCCTAGGTGTTTCTGAACCCTTCGCCAGATTGTTGGTGCCAGCTCCAGGGAATTCAGCTGCAGCCGTGTCTTCGAAGAAATTCTGCATCGCACTCCCCAAGTAAAGACACTCAAGGTGCGATCAACTCCGAAGTGATCAAGCCATTAATGAATCTGCAGTAGATCATCATGTGCGGTCCGGAAGCCCCTGATCACAACTCTCTTGATGTTGAAATTTGCCGGCATGTTCTGTCTCGCTCAATTGTCCTCCTCCGCTGATAACTTCTAGTGATTGCATTAAGCGCGGTCGTTCATATGTGCTTAAATTCGTCCCAGAGTTGGTCCTTGCTACAATGTCTTGAACTGGCTTATCCAGTGTCTTTACAGGGCATACCACGACTTTGTGCGAAAACAAGGCAGCGATTTCGAACATCCCGATCTCTGTATCGGCTTCAACTCCGGGGCAAACCACTCTGCTGCCTTGGGCTATACGTGGCCGGCCCACCTTCAAACTTCTCGTTGAGCGCAAAATACCGAGCCTGATCACTGTATGCCCATGTGATAAACTCATACTTTTATTAACATGTGCCATAGGCGTACGGCCGTGAAGATGCAGAAAAAGATGCAGCATTCCTCTGTGCCGCTGGTGCAGCATTGCATCCCGCACTTGGCCCCGTCCTCAATCCCTGGGGAAGCATGAAGGCAGTTCCATCGCCGCACAGCACATACGGTTTTCTGGTAAACAGCGGATGGTTGGCGGGTGGATTCAAATGATCATAGCGTCGGACTGTTCGGCAGAAGTTTGACAGACATGGGACATAATAAATAATATTGAGGCTATGTAAGGCGATACTGAAAGATGGCCATTGCAAAGCATAGCTACTTTCGAAAATAAAACATAAAAAGAAACAGAAAACAGAGAAGAATGATATCAAGGCCAGTAAACCGCCGAAAAAGGTGCGGAAAACAAAAGAGCATTAGGGGAGCGAAAACCGTCGAAATGCAAGTCAGTGCACTATCTATCTAATCCTGGAGTTTGGCGCCCAACTCCAGGACATTAGATAGGACAGGGTTCACCGATAGCTTTCAGGACCTCGAGCTCGCGAAAGTGGCGTTTTGAGGTGGGCGTACTGGGTGTTGGGACCGATGCTGTTGTTACAGGTGTGACAAATGATAATCTTGAGTCTGCGGTCGACGGAAAGATTGTACTTGGCGAGAGGGAGCGTGTCGTGCGCTATAACGGTGTACGTGGGGTCTGGGAGCGTCGTATATGAGGCATTATCGAGGCTGGGCCAGGCGTTGATATCCCCATTATCAGTTGGTATGAGGCCCGCCCTGAGGAGGAGTGGGAAGTGGAAAAGAGGGTGCCGGAGGAGGAGCGGGCGGCAGTGGGGATGGTTTGGGAGGTGGAAGGAAGCGGAGTTGCGGCGGGAGGCGGGGGTCGCGGCAGGAGATGCATTTGCACTCGGTTCCGGGTGATTCACTGAATCAATGCAGGATTGGGAGAATAGCAGCCGCGGACGTGGTCTATGAACGATTTGGTATAGAATCAGAGGCCGAGGGAAAGGAGACGCACGCCCATGGAGCTCGCGTTTGTCGTCTTCCAGCCCGGGCAACGTGGGCACTCAAAGTTGACGCCCGGTCCCCTATGGATCGTCGTCTCCTCTGTTTCATCCGGAAATGTCGCTTTGACCGAGGCCTTGTGGACATTTTGATGGTATGTGTTGGCGGTGACGCTGTTAGAGTACCACGCGTCGCAGGGGCTGCAGTGCCAGTGGTCGGGAAGCTGGACTTTCTCATTGTAAGAAAAGAAAAGTGGGGGATGAGATGGTGGTGGTCGCAATCAGAGATGCAATTTTTTGATTTGTAACACATCCGACGGAACCCCATAGAACGTTTGAAACGTAAATTGACACACATTGCGCGCGAACGGTAGGGTTGCAAATAAAAGCGGTCTCCCGCCAATGTATTCTTGTAGAAAGAGCTTCAGCGCCAGCTCAAAGCACTGAAATGTTCAAAAAGAACTTGGTCTCTGCTCGAACCAATGCGAGTATCATATATGTGATGGCATTGAGGCGCGATTTGCACTACGCATTCCGGCGAGGAGAGTTGAGGTCAGGACGGGGATAAGCGCTTCGCGAGCGACTGCCAGCGTGGAGGAACATGCACACCGTATGCTGCAATTTGCAAAAACACCCCCGCGTGAGGCACGCCCCATCATGCCATGTAGCCTGCACGGCCCACTTGGAGATGTAAGACCCCACGCACGCGCATCGCGTCGTCTTGCGAGTGCGGCAGCTGGAGCCGCTCGTCAGCGCGCCCGTACTTGTAGAGAGCAGTGTTGTAGGTCAAGAGTTCAGGGTGACGTCTGTAACCGTTCTCTTCAGACTAATGTATTAGATATAAGATAATACACACCTGTAACCGTTTCTCTTCAGACTGAAGAGATCGGCTACAGAGTTGGATAAATACACGACCGCCGTTGACCAACACAACCCCGACCCAACGTCGTCCCCATTGAGCTGGACGCGAGGTCTATACTACAACACTCCCACTGACCTCGCAGTCCAGCTACTCCAAGCCCATCATACGACGGCATCGGACAGTCGCGTCGCGTGGAAGAATTTTCGTGAGGAGATCCGCGGGGTTTGCACCGGATTGGCAATAATGAATAGTGATGTCCTTGTTTTCGACGAGGTCGCGAATGTAATGGTACTTCAATGCAATATGTTTTGCCTTGTCGTGCATGGCTGGATTCTCGGCAACAGATATTGCCGACTGGTTGTCGCAGTGCATTGGCGACGGGTGATCGAAGGGTTTCTTCTCCATGAGCTCGCCGAGCTGGTTCCGCACGAAGATCAGTTCTCTGCCAGAATGACTGGCCGCGATGTATTCGGCTTCCATCGTCGATTGCGCAGCAACACCCTGCAGTCGGCTGATCCACGAGATGGCGGCGCCGGCAAGAATAACAAGAGTGCCGGAGGTGGATCGCATTTTATCTTTGTCACCTGCCCAGTCTGCGTCCGTGTAGCAGAGTAGGGTCCTGAATAGAGTCATTGACATCCGTCCTGGTCCGCGATACGTGATCCCCAGATCTAGTGTCCCTTTGATGTATCGCAGAAGATGCATCATTGTGTTCCAGTGCTCGATGCCCGGGTTCGAGCTAAAACGGCTGCCAACTCCCACTGCAAAGGCAATGTCGGGGCGTGTCCCAAGCATCCCGTACATCGCAGATCCTAGCACACCGAGATAGTCCTTGCCGACCATGAGCTGTCGCTCCTCGGCAGTTTTTGGCGACATGTCCTTGGTCAGTTTCACGCCAACTGGGAACGGAGTGGAGACGGGTCTGCAGTCGGCCATCCCGAAGCGTTCGAGCACGCCTTGGAAATATTTCTTCTGGGAGATACGCACAGTTCCGGCTTCGAGGTCCTGTGAGATCTCTAAGCCGAGGCAATACGACGCGACACCGAGATCCTTCATCTTCAGGCGGGCGGACAGCTTTGCTTTGATGACATCCCAGGTAGGTTTATCGTTTGTTGCTCCCTGTAGATCGTCTACATAGAGAGCAATGACAACAATGATATCACCACGTCGGCAGAGGTAGATGCTGTGGTCGGATTGAAGGCGCGTAAAGCCGAGGGATTTAAATATTGAGTCGATGAGGCGGTACCCTGGCGGGAGGCTTGTTTAAGACCGTAGATGGATTTGCGTAGGTCGCAAAACCATTTCTTCACCGTGCACGTTAAGTTTGGGAGCGAGACCGGGAGGTTGGGACATATAAATTTCCTCGTCGAGTTCGGCATTGAGGAAAGCTGTTACGACGTCCATTTGGTAGATTGTGAGACCGAAGTGAGCAGCGATGGCGAACATGATACGCAGGGAGGTGAATTTAACGACAGGGGCGAAGGTCTCTTTGTAGTCGATGCCGTAGATTTGGTGAATCCACGTGCAACGAGCCGAGCTTTGAATCGCTCAAACTCGTTCCACTGGTTGTACTTCACGCTGAACACCCACTTGCACGTTACAATCCTTCGACCCTCTGGAGCATCAACATAGTCAAAAGTCCCAGTGTCCACCATCGATCCAAACTCGAGCATCATTGCGTTTGCCCAATCTTCCGAGTGCGCTGGCCATTGCTTGCTTGAACGTCAACGGAACGACAATGGGAGCCTCGGGAACGCGTGCAGGACGAGCATGAGCTTGGAATTCGGGCTCATACTCCTCCCTCAAGCACAGGCTCGTCCAACTCCATTTCTGGCTCCTCAGGCACTGACGGCGTTGTCTTAGCTTTATATCGGCCTTTGGGAAGCTTCGCCGCTCATCCACCATGTCCTCAAACGGGCAGGAAGTCTTCTTGCCCGCGGCACCTTTGGCGCCTCTTCAACAATCTCCGGTGCGTACTCTTCGGGCTCCTCATCAGCCTCAGACCTGGTGTCTTCGTCTGCAAGAATTTCGACCTCTGGTGCAGGATCGTCGGAGGTAGTGGGTACCTCGGCATCGGCAGGTGGATTCGGGACAATGGGGGGTAAATTTCGAAGGTCCGTGATGACTTCAGTCCATCCAGAAGTCTTTCCGCGCTCAATGAATGTCACGTCCCTAGATTTGTAGACCTTGCGCTTCACGCGATCGTAACACTTGTAGGCCTTCGATTGTGTACCCGGCAAGTCATAGTACCCCAATAAAATGCATTTCACCGTCGTATCCGCGAGCTTTGGGCGGCCTTTGACTGGGAGCACTGAAACGTACACCTCACAGCCGAACGGCCGTAGGTGACCGACGTCCTGGCGATGTCCTGTCCACGCCTCTTCTGGGATGCGCCCATCCAACGAGGAACGTGTCGGGCAGAAATTCCGAGTGCTTGCACCATACGACACGGCATCTGGCCAGAACCCAATAGGGAGCTCGGCCTCGATCAGATTGGCCCGCGCGCTGTCCTCCAGTACGATTGATGCGTTCTGCTACACCACCTTGCTGCGAACTGTGAGGGGCGGTCGTCTGATGGATAATTCCCTCAGATTCCAGCAACCTCGAACTCGTCGGACGTATACTCTCCGCCGTTGTCCGTGCGGATATTCCAATTTCTGGCCTGTGGCTTTCTCCACCCGTGCTTCCATGCACGAAACCGTGCCAACGCACTGCTCTTAAGCTTCATGAAGTCAACATCGACATGCGCGGTGTAATCATCGGTGAATGTGATGAAAAAACGGCTCCCGCCGATTGAAATTGGCAATGGCCCACAAACATCAGAGTGCACGAGCTCTAGAACACGAGTGGCCCGCTTTCGTCCTCCTTTTGGAAACGCCTTGCGTGGAGTCTTTCCCCGCAGACAAGCATCACATGTGAAATCATCTCCCGCAATCCCCATCTCCAGCCCATCGACCATCCCAGATGCGATAAGTTTTCTGAGATCGGAAATATTCAGATGGCCGAGGCGCCGGTGTAGCGTGAGGATGTCGAGGCGCTTACCGGCAGGCGCGGGCGTCTTCGCTTTGAGGACAGATGGCCCCGGGGAACTGCTGTTCGTTGGTGGTGCAGAGCCAACAAGATCGAGAGTATAAAGACCGTCCTTGAAAATGGCTTCGCACAGAACTTCACCGTGCAACTTGATGAAGCACAAGGTTCCCTCGAACTCGAGCTTTACCCCGGGGATAGCCGTCAACTGACCAACGGACAGGAGGGACCCCGCGAGTTTCGGAACGTACAGCGTTCGTGTGAAGTCGATATTCCGGTTCCCCTTCGGGGTGACGATGCTCCGTCGACTGATTCCATGGCCAGTGGCGTATATCTCACTGTTATCCCCGAGCTGGATGGGAATCGGTTTCTTGAGAACAGTGAACGTGACGAAAGAAGAGCGGTGCGGGGTGAGGTGACGAGAAGAGCCCGAGTCGACACAGAGAGTATCCTCGCGAAGGGCACTTGTTGTCTTCTTCGTGAGAAGGACCTTCGGCTGGTCATCAACTGCGGTGTCATACGCAACTTGCGCGACGCGGAGTTTTTCCTTGGCTTGTTCCTTTGGGTGAGCGGGCAGTCGCGCACGATGTGACCTTTCACACCGCATCCGTGACAGACGACCTGTTTCTTCCAGTCACTCCCACCACTGCCGCCACGTCCTCCACGTCCTCCTCGTCCACGCCCTCTCTGTTGCGCAACATAGGCCTTCACTGCTTCGACTGCCAGTTCGTCATCACGAGCTTTCGCCAACGCAAGTTTCTCGGTGTGCGCTAAGCGTGTTCTTCACGACGTTGGGCCTCGAGGATCCCCCGCTGCCGAACCTCTTCTTCCAGAAGGACAGGAGTAACAGTGAGGACGTTGGTGTGGCCGGTGAGTGAAATGCTTTGCACCAGAGAGGTGAACTCGAAGGGGAGACTTTTTAGGGTGTACTGAAGCAGTTTATAGTCGGACAATGGGTCGTTTCCGCGCTTCAAGTCACCTGCGTAGCCTTGGATGATGTCCAAGTGGTCCTGCAGTGGTCCACTCTCGATCCCTGCATACTTGATGGTCGAGATTTTATCGTGTATCGCGATCATCGACTGCATCCCCTGGCGCTGATAGATTGTGCGCAGGTTATTCCACATCTCCGCGGCCGTCTGCGCATCTCGGATGTACGCAATCTGGTCGTCGCTGACCATCTCGATGATGCGTCGTTTCGTCTTTTCATCACCCTTGCGCCAGTCTGGGTACGCTGGGTTTGAGACCTCCGCATCAACAGTTCCTGTGGCTGGGGAAACAGCGGTCTGCTGCACAATCATGGTAGGGAAAACCCATGGACCGGTGATGTACTTCCAGCGCTCTTCATCTTCCAATTTCGATTGAACCTTGAAAGACCAGGTGTCCCAGTTTTTGCCGTCGAGCAAATTAAATGCGTAGCGCGTCGAGCTGGAAACGGCTAGGGTGCCCATAACCTGTTGTAGGTCAAGAGTTCAGGGTGACGCTGTAACCGTTCTCTTCAGACTAATGTATTAGATATAAGATAATACACACCTGTAACCGTTCTCTTCAGACTGAAGAGATCGGCTACAGAGTTGGATAAATACACGACCGCCGTTGACCAAACACAACCCCGACCCAACGTCGTCCCCATTGAGCTGGACGCGAGGTCTATACTACAACAAGCAGAGCCG